>JAJEJO010045072.1:0-307792 GCA_020662805.1 Glaucomys volans
AAAAAAAAAAAAAAAAAAAAAAAAAGAATTTTTGCCTCTATGTTCATTAGGGATATTGGTCTGAAATTTTCTTTCCTTGATGTGTCTTTGTCAGGTTTTGGTATCAGAGTGATATTAGCTTCATAGAATGAGTCTGGAAGTATTCCCTCCTCTTCTATCTAATGGAATACTTTGAGGAGTATTGGAATGAGCTCTTCTTTGAAGGTCTTGTAGAACTCAGCTGAGAATCCATCTGGCCCTGGACTTTTCTCGGTAGGTAGGCTCTTGATGACTTCTTCCATTTCATTGCTTGAAATTGGTCTATTTAAATTGTGTATGTCCTCCAGATTCAGTTTGGGGGGGGTCATATATCTCTATAAATCTATCAATGTCTTCGAGATTATCTATTTCATTGTAGTATAGATTTTCAAAATAGTTTCTAATTATGTTTTGATAGTGTCCATCATGATATTTCCTTTTTCATCTTGAATTTTAGTAATTTGAGTTTTCTCTCTCCTTCTTTTTGTTAGTGTGGCTAAGGGTTTATCAATTTTATTTTTTCAAAGAACCAACTCTTTGTTTTGTCAATTTTTTGAATAATTTCTTTTGTTTCAATTTCATTGATTTCAGCTCTCATTTTAATTATTTCCTGTCTTCTACTACTTTTGGTGCTAATCTGTTCTTGTTTTTCTAGGGCTTTTCTAGGGCTTTGAGCTGTAATGTGAGGTCGTTTATTTGTTGACTTTTCATTCTTTTATTGAATGTGCTCCATGCAATGAATTTTCCTCTTAGTACTGCTTTCAAAGGGTCCCAGAGATTTTGGTATGTTGTATCATTGTTCTTGTTTACCTCTATGAATTTTTTTATTTCCCCCGATGTCTTCTGTTATCCATACATCATTCAATAGTGTAATATTTAATCTCCAGGTGTTAGAATATTTTCTGGTTTTTATCTTATTATTGATTTCTAATTTCATTCCATTATGATCTGACAAAATGCAAGGTATTATCTCTATCTCTTTGTATTTGCTAAGAGTAGCTTTGTGGCATAACATATGGTCTATTTTAGAGAAGGATCCATGTGCTGCTGAGAAGAAAGTGTATTCACTTTTTGCTGGATGGAATACTCTGTATTTGTCTGTTAAGTCTAAATTATTGATTGTGTTATTGTGATCTATGGTTTCTTTGTTCAATTTTTGTTTGGACGATCTGTCCAATAGTGAAAGAGGTGTATTAAAGTCAACTAGTATTATTGTGTTGTGGTCTATTTGGTTCCTGGAATTGAGAAGTATTTGTTTAACATACATGGATGTGCTATTGTTTGGGGCATAAATATTTATGATCATTATGTCTTGCTGATTTATGCTTCCCTTAAGCTGTATGAAATGACCTTCTTTATCCCTTCTGACTAGCTTTGGCTTGAAGTCTGCTTCATCTGACATGAGAATGGAAATCCCTGCTTTTTTACTGAGTCCGTTTTCATGGTATGTTTTTTCCCATCCTTTCACCTTCAGTGTGTGGGTGTCCTTTTCTATGAGATGAGTCTCTTGAAGGCAGCATATTGTTGGGTCTTTCTTTTTAATCCAATCTGCCAGTCTATGTCTTTTGATTGCTGAGTTTAGGCTGTAAACATTCAGGGTTATTATTGAGATATGATTTGCATTCCCGGTCATTTTGACTTATTTTTGGCTTTTAATTTGACTTGGTTTCTCATTTAATTGGCTATTCCTTTAGGGTAATTCCTCCTTTTGCTGACTTACATTGTTGTGTTTCATTTCTTCCTCTTGGAATATTTTGCTGAGAATGTTCTGTAGTGCAGGCTTTCTATTTGTGAATTGTTTTAGCATTTGTTTATCATGGAAGGATTTAGTTTCTTCATCAAATCTAAAGGTAAGTTTTGCTGGGTATAAGATTCTTGGTTGGCATCCATTTTCTTTCAGAGCTTGAAATATGTTGTTCCAGGCCCTTCTTGCTTTTGGGGTCTGGACTGAGAAATCTGCTGCTATCCGTATTGGTTTCCCCCTCTATGTAATCTGATGCTTTTCTCTCGCAGCCTTTAAAATTCTATCTTTATTTCGTATGTTAGGTATTTTCATTATAATGTGCCTTGGTGTGGATCTGTTGTAATTTTGTGGGGTTGGTGTCCTGTAAGCCTCGTGTATTTGATTTCATTTGTCAGATTTTGGAAATTTTCTGATATTATTTCATTGAACAGATTATTCATTCCTTTGGTTTGTATCTCTGTGCCTTCCTCAATCCCAATAACTCTTAAATTTGGTCTTTTCATGATGTCCCATAGTTCTTGGAAGTTCTGTTCATGATTCCTTACCATCTTCTCTATATAGTCGACTTTGTTTTGAAGATTAAATATTTTGTCTTCATTGTCTGAGATTCTGTCTTCCAAGTGATCCAGCCTGTTAGTTGTGCTTTCTATTGAGTTTTTAATTTGGCTTATTGTTTCCTTCATTTCAAGCATTTCTGTTTGTTTGTTTTCAGAACTTCTATCTCTTTATTGAAATGATTTTTTGCTTCCTGCAATTGCTCTATTAGCTAATTATTCATAGCCTGTATTTGCTCTCTTGTCACTTTGTTCACTTCTCGGATCATTTTAATTATATACATTCTGAACTCCCTTTCTGACATTCCTTCTACCATGCTGTCACAGGTTCTAATGATATAGTATCTAGGTTTGTTTGGGACACTTTCTTCCCTTGTTTTCTCATGTTGCTCATGTATCTTCCCCTCTACAGGGTGAATCAGAGATATTGCAGTTTCCCTTTAAAGACTTATCGTGTCCCTGAAAATTTTCAATACCTCACCTTGAAGTGATTAATATTAGCAGCACACCACATAAACGATATGCATCCTTAATCCCTATATACCCTATTTAGATATTTACTGTTGTCATACAGAGATGGGTTCACCTTATTATCTACAGCAAAACCAATAGGTTTGCAATATGGAACACAATTTCAAATGGTGGAAAAAGAGGATGAGGAGGGGTGTAGAATATAACGTTAATGAGATAGGAAGTGAGTCTATAGAGGTACTATGTTGTAGGAATAGTGAAAGTGGGATTAAAAGAAATAGGTTGTCAGCATGAGAAAAGAATCTCCAATGAAACAGATAAATAAGAGGATGATAGAGTGATAAGAATATTAATAAAAGAAAAAAGTGGGAATATAGTAGATATAATAGTAGATATAATATAATAGGAATAATCATAATAGTAGATATAATATAATATATCTACTATTACTAGATATAATAGTAGATATAATATAATAGGAATAATCATAATACTATTTTTTAAAAAAAAGTTCTGCAATAAAATTATACTGTACTGTTCAAACCTCCTATTTTTCAGTAGACTGTTGCCTGAGAGGTGCTTGATAATGCCATGCTTGGGCCTGTGGGGAAAGTTGAGCGGCTGGTCCTCTGTGCTCCTCCCGGCCAGGTCTGCCCACTCCCAGGAGCAGGTCTGGTGTCAGGCCTCCATAACCTTCTTCTATAGGAGAGTGGTTGAATTATGCAGCTGTTAAAACCAAAGTTCCAGGAAACTCTCTGAATTGATATGCAGCAACTCTGTATTTTTTAATTTGTTCTAAGTAGTTATACATGACAGTAGAATGCATTTTGACACATTGTACACAAATGGAGCACAATTTCTCATTCCTCGGGCTGTTATATGGTGCAGAGTCACGCCAGTAGTGTAATCATCCGTGTGTAGTGTAGTAATGTCTGTCTCATTTCACTGTCCTTCCCATCCCAGCATCCCCTTCCCTTACTCCGCTCTGCACAATCCAAAAGTCCTTCATTCTCCCCTACCACCCCCCATTATAGATCATCATCCACTTATCAGAGAGAACATTTAGTCTTTGGTTTTTTGGGATTGGCTTATTTCACTTAGCATGATATTCTCCAGTTCCATCCATTTACCTGCAAATGCCATCGTTTCATTCCTCTTTAGGGCTGAGTATTTTTACATTGTATACATATACCATAGTTTCTTTATCCATTCATCTATTGAAGGATATCTAGGTTGATTTCACAGTCTAACTATTGTGAGTTGAGCTGCTATAAACATTGATGTGGTTGTGTCACTGTAGTATGCTAATTTTAAGTCCTTTGGGTATAAACTGAAGAGTGGGATAGCTGGATCAAATGGTGGTTCCATTCCAAGTTTTCTAAGGAATTTCCATACTGCTTTCTATAGTGGTTACACCAATTTGCAGTCCCCCAGCAACGTATGAGGGTACGTTTTTCCCCACATCTTCTCCAACACTTATTATTGCTTGTATTCTTGATAATTGCCATTCAACTGGAGTGAGATGAAATCTTAGAGTAATTTTGATTTGCATTTCTCTAATTACTAGAGATGATGAACAATTTTTCATATGTTTGTTGATGGATTGTATTTCTTTTCAGGGATCATTTCTATAGTATGTATTTTTAATTGATAAAATAAAACAAGGTGCACAATACTCTATATTACCTAGGAAATGAGGGGGGATTTTACATATATACGTGTGTGTGTGTGTGTGTGTGTGTGTGTTTTCTATGTATACTGTATGGGAATAAGGATATGTATTTTATACATATATATGAATATACTTGGGATACTCAGATTATACCATAGCATACTCAGTGATATATATACATATATATACATATATATATCAGTGATATCAGGAATATATATATATATATACATACACACACACATATATATATATCACTGAATGTGCTCAGAAGATTGATTATTTCTAGCAACCACATTGAGATTGGGTACTGAAAACATAAACAACAGTCTTTCTTCATAGTGAATGAATCAACTCATTACCATACCATTGTTTCTATAGCTTAAATCAACTTTGATCTATGGATCATTTCAAAACTAGTTTCAGTTAACCATAATTTTATTGATTTGATGATACTTCTGACTAGTTTTCACTGCCACAAAATACCAACACTTTTAAAAGTACTTGGAGATTTAACTTGATAGGTAATTTTTTTAGGATTTGGAGTGCTTTAATTTGCAGGCAACAGAAAACTCCAGCATGAGTTGCTTAAACAAGCAGAGGTTTATTTTTCTCTATAACAAATGTTTCATGTATCAGTAGCCCAATCAATGCTCATTGTAGACCATCTTTCCACTCTCCCATTCTTAGCATGATGTCTTATGATCATAAAGGATCTGCTGTAGTTTTAGGTTCTACATCTGCATTTAACTCTCTCTCTCTCTCCGTCTCTCTTGCACATACACACACGCATGCATGCACACACACACATACACACAAAATGCAACAGTGGTAGCCGTCTCCATTCCTTTTTATCAGGAAAGTAAAGTATTTCCAAAATCCCTCAGTGCCTTTTTTCATACATCTCACTGACTAGGCCCAGTCAAATGGCAAGTCTTAGCTGCAGAGGATTAGTAGGAATGGAAACAGGATTGCTAGAGTTGACTTAAACCAATTAAAATTCATCACCTGTGGCCCAGCATGTTGCCACTCGAAACAAAGATGAAGTGTTGTTAGCAATGAAAAGGCCACTAACATTTCTGATTCACTCTTGGAAAAGAGAAAAGTGGGAGACTGTTCTCCGTGCAAATCCATTTTTATTTGTCTATCATCTTTTTTTCCTGCAATTTAAGTTTCTTAGCTAGTCCGTGAGCCACTTCTAATTCTTCTCACACCTGTGTATTAGTCAGCTTGGCAATACTATAATGAAATACATAAGAAAGCCTAACTTAATAAAGAAAAGAGGTTCATGCAGTTTACAGTTTTGGAGGTTCAAGGGCATGGTGCTGGCATCAGCTCTGTTCTAGTGAGGTCTCTCTCAGCTGTGTCACATCACAATAAACAGCAATGTTAGTAGTGCATGTGTAAGGGATCCCGTCCCAAACAGGAACCTGGATAGAGCAACTCAGGCCAGGGTCAGACTTTCATAACTCATGCTTGTAATAACTCACTCTAGGAAACTAGTGTTCTCTTCTGAGTACAGCACCGTCAATGACCTAAGGATCTTCCACTTGTTCCCACATTTCCAAGGTTTCTACCTCCACACTGAGGGCCAAGTTTCTAACACACAGATCCTTGGGGAACAAACCATATCCAAATCATAGCAACCTGTCTTCCCATTTTTAGGAATTCTTCCCAGTGTGTCCTGCAATAACTCTGCTCTCCTCATTTAAGACCACCTACACAGTGCATTATTACATTGGTAACTCTATTTAGTTCCTGAGGTAGTGGAAGGAGTTCAAAAATAACCCACAAAACATCAAAATGATTTTTTTCAAACCCCACTAATTTTCATTCTCACAAAACGAAGCATTGTCAGAGTTGAGCCTTCTATTTTAGATTGTTATCTAAATTGGGTTTCTCCAAAGAGCCTGAGGCCAGGAATTGAGGGCAAGTAGTTTATTTGGGTGATGATCCCAGAAGGTATGATAGGAGGATGGGGAACTGGGACAGGGAAGAGAAAACTGATGAAAGGTACAGTATAAAGCCAGTCATCTCTGCTGGTAGGGCTAGAGGTCAGTGTGGTACATGCACCTCTGAGTCATCCTACCTGAATAAAGAACTGGGCTGTTTACCTTCAACTCTCAGTTGTTGGCTGATGGCTGCTGTGGCGGGTAAATAGTAATTCCCTGGCATTTATGGCTTCCTAGGTTTGGGCAATCACCCAAGAAAGCCTTTACATAGTTGTAAGTCAGGCAGTTGTACACTACAGTGGTAAGACCTAGGGAATGTGGGTGAGCCATTGACAGAAGCTGCAATAGGGGTGCAGTTTTATAATTCTCAAATCCAATTGCTTAATGGAAATGATAGGGAAAACATGATCAGCTTCAAGGAGGACTAGGGAAGCAGAAGAACTTGAATAATAAGGAAACAGGATTGATGAACAGTTTGCTGTTTCAGAATTCCTTAATACCCCAAGAGTTGAGAAGGGTATTATCCATTACCCCTGCTGGAGGGCACCAGTTCCCTGGGAGCACCTGGCACCAAGATAATCCATTCAAGGACTCAGATGAAAACTGCAACTTTAGCTAAGATATTAAGCACCAGAGTTTAATCTGCACTAAATAAACATGTTTTTGTTTCTGGTGATGGTGCAGAAGATAGTGTTTGTTTAAAAGGCCAAAAGCTTTGTGCCTCAATGTGGCTGGCTTGCTTAAGCCCCAAAGAGAGACTAGGCACCTCTGGAATCCTGGGTTCATGTATGTTCTGTTTATTGTATCTGAGACTTTGACTCCTCAAATGAGAAGCAGGACTCAGGGAGCATGTTTTGATAAGAGGCTTTGTTGTACTTGAGTAGATTTGATTATACAATGAAGGAACATTTCATCTCTTCATGCAAGGCTCTACTTAGGCTGCCCTTAGATGACCTCTCAGTGCCTTGACTGCTGCTGTCCCTGTGAACCCCAGGCTCCAGAGGCCCTGGCATGTTCCAGGCTCACCTTCCTCAAGCCTCCATGCCTTTTCTCCTTTGTATCTCTGTTAAACCCTTTCCATTTCCCCACCTGGTGAATTCCCAAGGTCTTTCAAAGCCTAGTTCCACCATCACTTCTTTTCTGTAGCTTCCTTCTCCCACTTTTCCTTCCTTGCCCACAGTGTCTTAAAATTTAAGCCCCCTCAAAAACAAAACTTGAGGCAAGATCTTGGGCACAGATAGTTTATTTGGAGGAAGTGAAGGAATGGAGAAAGAAGGCTGGGTGGGGACAGCAACCAGTAGTATGTGCATCAGTCAGTGATTACTGCGTGGGCAGCTGGGGCTCTCTATCCTGTTGGGGACCTCTGAGGCCCCATGTCAAATATCCCATGGAATTGTTGGACAGGGAAATTAGGAATTTATCTGCAAACCCTTTCTCTCATTGGTTGAGAGTTGCTTCTACTGGTGGTGAAGACCCTGCATCTCCAGGCTGAGCAAGACCCACACTGCTGCCACAGAAAGCTCTTCCTCAGGCATGAAAGCTGAAAGCCTCAGGGATCAGGGAAGGAGGCTATCAGTCTGCATAGAAAACACCCACCACAGCATCAGGAGGATTTTTGGGATGTGTAACACATGTTTCCCTGCCACCTTCTCATTAATTCTTCTCTTACTGATGCCCATGTGACACTTTATGAATTCCTTCATAATAGCCCGTGATCACTCTATATTTGTTTAGATCTCTAGCATGTATTAAGAATGTCCTATGTTTCTGCTTTACATTCAACCCTAAGAACAACTCAAGAGATTGTTCTGTAATTATACCAATTTAATAACAAGAAAACTGAGTCACAGTAATTAACTTTTTTGTTTGCATATGTGCCTATCTTCACTTTCAGACCATAAGCACCCAAAGGGTAGGTCTTTGTGTTATAGCTGTTTGTATGCTCACATCCAACGCATCGATTGGCATATCATGAATACGTGACAAATGTTGCATGAATCAGGGTGTTCAGAAGACTCAGAATCACTGTGGCAAGTGGAAAGAAATGTACAACTTTAAACAATACTGTTTTTTAAAACCGCTCTTTAGTAATTAATCAGATGGTAAATGCAGGTTCTACTAACATTTCTTGAAGTTAACGACTACAGTTTGTCAAGAAAATAGAGCGATTTTGATTGATAAAAGATGAAAAGGACAACACTTTCAAACTTAGTCTAAGTTTTATTGATCTCAAAATGTCTTATTCTATCCCAGTTGTGGATTTATCTTGGGCCACTGCCTAACACACTGCCAAAAGTGGACATCGATTGATATATCAGTCAAGATAGGCTAAGATATCCAACATCCCTAAGCTCTGTGACTTCAGGAATTAAGATTGACTTTTCACTAACACTCCAAGTCTATTTTATGTTATCTGATGGCTCTTGAAATGTGTCGTCTTAACTCTGGGACCTAAGTTGTTGAAGCAGCCACTGTCAGGAACGTTAGTGGTTGCCAAGAAAGAAGGAAAGAACACTACAGAGGATATCTCAGTAATAACTAATTCTGTGTTAAGTAAAACTTCATACAGAAGCATGAGATGTCACTTCTGCTCACAAAAATCATTTTTGCAAGAACTGATTGCAAGGCATTCTTCTTGCTCCTAGTGATCAGTTTGATATTTATCAAATATATTATATCACAACAAACAAATAAAAATCCTTGATTTACCTCCATTTTTACTAAGATTAAAATTGGCCTTGTCCTTGACACCTGCACCCCTAGCTGTAAGAGAGGCTTATAAATCACATGTGCTGTTATAAACTGGGATTCTGTTATCAAGAAAGAAGATGAGAGTGAATAATTGTGAACAACATGCAATATCTGCCAAACATGCAAGTAAATGTCCAAATTTTACATTTGTGCATACAAGGTAGTTGGGGGGGCGGGAACCAGACTTGTTCTACAAACCAATGATCAGTTTAATGAGAAACTTAAAAGAAAGTTGAGATCTGAAAACTGGATAGTCATTAACTAGGGGAAAGAAGAGTAAACATCATGTGTGAAGAACCCATGGCATGAGAAAACCAGCCTGTTGGAAGAATTTTTCCAAGTCATGTTTTCTGAAGTACAGAGAAGGAAGGAATGTGAAGCAAAAAGACTTCACTGGACAATCCTGTGGAGCTTTGGAGGGATGATGATGATGATGATACTATTATTATTATTATATAGAGGTATTGGGGATTTAACTTAGGGGTATTCCACCACTGAGCTAAACCCTTTTTATTTTTATTTTGAGACAGTGTCTTGCTAAGTTGCTGAAATTTGCCTTGAACTTGCAATCCTCCTGCCTCAGCCTCTCAAGTCTCTGGGATTACAGGTATGCACTACCATACCTGGCTTTTGTAGGGCTTATTAAGAATAATGATCTTCACTCTAAATACAATGGTATTTTACTGAAGGTCTTTGACAATGAACGTAATCTGACCAAATTTACATTGTCATTTGTAGGAAACAGATTAGAGGGGGCAAGAGTGGATATAAAGACCAGTTACCTCCAGAAAAGAGATCAAGGCAACTTGATCTAAAATAATTGCTACTAAAGACAATAAAATTGGAAGGATTTTGGAACTATTTGCTGAAGGCAAATTCAGTAGAACTTAGGCATGAATTAATGTGGGAAGAGATGTTGGAAGAGGAGGAGGAAGGGATAGGATGGAGTAATGGAACGAATTTTTCTAAAATACAGAAACTGAAGTTGGCATCCAGAAAAAGCAAAGAGAATCTCAGAATACATTAAAAACATAGCATTCATAAAGTACTGCAATGCAGAATCACCATGGGACATCGTGGTCGCACCTGTCAATTATAGGTTCTCTCTCTCTCTCTCTCTCTCTCTTCCTCTCTCTCTATTTTTCTTTTGGTACTGGGGATTGAACCTAGAGGCACTATACAAAATTGAGCCACATCCCCAGCCCTTTTTATTTTGAGAAAAGGTCTTACTAAATTGCTTAGGGCCTTGCTAAATTGCTGAGGCTGGCCTTGAAGTTGTGATTCTCCTGCCTCAGCCTCTCAAGTTGCTGTGATTACAAGCATGTGCTATCACACCCAGCTATAGGTTTTCTCTCTTAAGATCTATTTCAAGAAACAGATCTCTCTTCATGATTTACATTAAAAGGAGCTCTGAGTTCAAGTCTGTTTTGCTTATGGTTTAATATTTGCTATCAGTTTCATGTTAGGGATTCAAAAGCGATATCTATTCCATTCTAGAGGCATCTTCGACCCTCCAAAAAATGGGGTCTCCATGGATCTTCAAGTGGCAAAACCTCTAATTCCTCTGCAGCCCTCTTGAGTTCCTCTTGAAGAGGGAGTAAAAGTTAACTCCCTGTTCTTCCTGGGAACAGGAAGACAGCTGTCCAGAAAGTATATACATGGCTTATATTCAAGAGTTCCTTCAAAAAAGGAAACACTGATCATTCACCCCATGAAATGTATTTAGTGCTTTCTTGTGCCAGGCCCTGGACACAGCTGGAACGATCAGATTGGGAAAACAGTCTTCCAGAAATTTTCAGGAAGAAACAAATTGTTTTGTATGGCCACTCATGTGCAAACTATCTGCTTTTTATTTTTTTGTCTTGGGATTAACCACAAGTTTTAATAACTCTATTTATACCTGAATTTTTAAAATAACTACAAAACAGAATGAACTTCAGTCCTTACCATTTGATGCAATGCTGAGGACTGTTTGGAACACAATTTAGTCTCTGTCCAGAGTACGTTGAAATAGCTTAAAGTAGCTGTCAAGGCATAAACAACTCAGGAGGAAAGCATTGCTGTGGTTTTACTGAACAGATGGTGTGATGACGTCAGTGTCTCCAAATTACCTGCAGCCAAAACAGATGGAAAAATTAACATTGAAGCCCAAGCTTGATGGCAGGGAGAGTCATGGAGAACGTCACTGGAGGAAAATCACATGGGGTGCTTTCTTTGCATTGTTTTCAAGTTCTACTAGGGATCATTTCCGCTTTGCAAATTCCTTAAATAAAAAAGAATTATTACAGCTGATCCAACAAACAACCAGCACCAAAACAGGGCTGGAAGAAGTGGCAGTTAGTAATGTCCCTACCACTAAAAAAGGATATTGATTCTAAGAAGAGACTACTCAATGTGTAAAGGTATTATGTAGACGAAAAAAAAGTTCTCAGAGCTATAATTAAATCTGATGGTTCTCAGAGAATCCTCATAATGGCTGCATATTTAAACCTGGGCATATTGTACTTTGTGGGACTTACATTGCCTCTTTTCCCCAACAGCATGCATTATAATTAACATTTTCATCTGCAACTGACTGCACAACCCTTTTGTCTCTATCCAGCTTGTTTCCTTATTTGGTGTTATGCTCTCACCTTTTCCTGCCTGCCAGGGTCTCTTACGTAAAGTTGTCAGCTGCATAAAGTGATGCATTCCAGCCTTAATGTGGACCAGCCAATTGTGCTGGATTATCAAAACTGTAAGATCTGAAATCTCAGAATCAGAATCACAGAGCTCTCTCTTCACAAAGAAACAGGCCTCCAGATGCGCCACACTATTTGTGGGCACAAAGTGAAGAAATGGCTGAAGGCAAAACAAGAACCATGTAGCCTCTACAGCTCTACAAACCCTAAGCGCCCCAAACTCTCCTCTGTTAAGGGGTACAGAACTTGAGAAACTTAGAGAAAACTCAGTGGGACCTGAAGAAACAAATTTTAAATGTATTTTTTTTTCTGGAGGACTCCTGTCTAGTTTTCATGGTGCAGGGTTGTCTTTATTTAAGTATTAGAAAAGGATTCTGAGACAAGAATCTAAATACAAGGAATTTTGAAGGAAGGTGATCTGAGGTGATAACGGTGGGGGAGGGAGGAAGTAAGATAGAAGGGGAAAAACATCCCAACCAAGAGGGTGAGGGAGTTGGAGTAGGTATCTTCTAACTCCCCTCTATCATTATATGAGAGCTGCTTCCAAGGGCATTAACTCCTCCCCACTTCTGGAACCTCTGCTCCATTTCGGTGAGAAGTCCCCACAGGATGTGTCTTTGTCCATTTTGTGTTGCTGTAAAAGAATACCTGATGCTGGGTGCTTCCTGAAGAAAAGAGGTTTATTTAACTCATAATTTTCAAAGTGAAATTCCAAGATCAGGTAGTACTATCTGTCCAGCCTCTGATGAAGGCCTCCCCCGGCAGCATCACAACATGGTAGAGAAGCAGAAAAGGAAACGATCACATACAGAAGGAACCAAGAACATGGACTGGCCTCACTTTATAATAACTCACTCTTGCAAAAATTATCATGTTCCATGAGATCAGTATTAGTTCCTTCTAAGGGAGGTGCCTCTATGATCTTCCACTAGACCTCATCTCAACACCTCATCTCAACATGGGGGAACAAATTTCAATGCATGAATCTTTGGAAGAGACACTCAAACCAAATCTAAACATATCAGGGGATGGGGACAGAGTGTAGGCAACATTTACTATAGTCATATTTGGGTTTAAATCTGCATCAATTGACTTGCTGGATGGCCTCAGTCAAGCTACTTTCCCTCTCTAATCCTTAGCTTCCTCATCTGTAAAATAGAGAGAACAATCTCATCATGAGATATTGTGAGCAGCAAATGGAATAGTAATAGATGTAAAGTTCTTAGCACCATGCTTAATACAAGGGAGGCCTTGAGACTTGGCATTAGCACTATTATTTTCCTTACCTTGTCAAATGTGTGGTGGGGAAAGTGGAATTTAGAATCACCTCAGGTACTGCAGAAGCTAAGGACCTCAAACAGAACTTAGGTCAAATTCCTGATTTCAAAATGAGTTCAAGGATGAGGGAGATGGTTGTCTCAAGAAAAAAATCCTCTAGCAGTGGTTGGCAGAGCCAGACAGGCATACTGTGGCATCTGGCTCTGTAAGCAGTGCTCTTTCCAGAACCTTGGACTGTCTTCTGCAGAATTATTCATAGACTATAGATCTAGAAGGAAGAATGAATCATCATCTTGTCCTGGAAGGCAAAAAGGTTTTCTCTCACAACTTTGATAAATTAGCAGTGGCCACCCAAGGGGCTGTGTTGAGAAAGATTCTGTTGAGGAGGTGCAGCTGGCAAATGCACATGATTGATTCTCAGTCTTCCATGTGCATGCTGATCATGTTGGGGTTGAGGCTGTTAAGGAACTTGACTGCTGGACTTGAAGTTGGGACCAAGGAAATGAGGTGACCATTTTGTTTGTTATGTGTTTTCTTCCAATAACGATGCATATTCATCATAGAAAATGTAAAGATATAAATGAGAAAATAAAAATTACCTCTAAGATGCAGCCAAAAGGAGAATCAATCTCTAGAACTGATTCAGAGTCTCCAGACTGAGAATCAGAAGACCTGGGAAGAAGGGGGCTGAAAACAGAAAATTAGTTGAGGATCTGTATAAGGAATTATTGATTTCCCCTCATGTTGGATGCAGAACAGCGGGCAGCTGGTCATTTAATCACAGGACAAGAAAGAAAGAGAAAAAGAGAGAAATTTAAATCTCCCAAGTTGATCTGTAGATTCAGTGCAATTCCAGGCAAGACATCAGCAGGGGGGTTTGTTTTGTTTTGTTTTTCACATAGAATTAGAAGCTAATTCTAAAATTTACCTGGATGAGTAAGGAACAAAGAGTGAAGGTATTTTGAAGAAAGAGAATAAGAAGGGGAGACTTACAGACAACATGACTTACTATGAAGCTATTATTATTAAGACTGTATTTCTGGCACGACAGTGAGTAGCTGATCAATGGAACAGAGCAGAGAGCTCAAAAAGACCTCTGTGTACCTATGCAGCTTTGATCAATGATAGTGGTGGCTTGGCAGTGGGGAGAAAAGGGACCCTATGATACGTGGAGCTAAATGTGTATTGACCCATGTGGATAAAAACAAACTAGATTCCTACCTCACACCATACCCCAGAGTAACTCTAGATGAATGAAAATCTTTTTTATACAAGTAAAACTTTAAAATCATAGTGAAAAAGTAGATTAATGTTTTTTCTGACCTTTAGGGAAGAAATGGTTTTCTTAAATAAAATGTGAAAAGTGAAGCTCTAAGAAAATCTCAGCAAGCCTATGGGGAGCTTCAGAACAGAAATGTGGACTCCGGGATTTCCACCACACTCAGTCACTACGTGGGGCAGCTGGAGACTCTGGCATTAGGGAGAGCACTAATGAACTCTGAGTGTGTGGCAGGTGACGTTGTTAGCTAAATGCCCTCATCTAAATAGATTCCCTCTTGAGGGAGATGTGAGTGGCACATCACATGGCTGCCACTTGCCAGGATTGAGATAACCTGGCTTCAGGATTGAGATAATTGTAAGCAAACTCCAAAGCCTCATGTATAGATTAATTATTTTAGGGAAAAAAGATGGCCCCAATCAGGGCATTTGGGCTTTGATTGGCTTCTTTTTTTGAAAAATGACTCTTACTAAAATTTTTCCCTAGAATTGAGTGTCTGGTCTCACTTTATGTGCAGGCTCTTTGTTGACTTACTGAGTGATTCTCCAGCAGTCACTGACTGTATGGCTTAGTTGTTTACATTTTATGAAATGTTTGGAAGACTTGTGAAGTACAACCGGTAGATTGGAAAGTACAGCCCAAGAAAATGGGCATAGGGCAAGGTGACGAGCTACTGAGATAGATTATACCATGAAGACAATTAACTGCAAATTGAGGACTTTGCAGTTCCTCAATCCAGAGGTAGGATCTGCACCCTTTTAAAACTGGGCTGGTGCTGTGACTTGCTTTGTCCCATGGAAAGAAGTGGTAGGAGTGGTATGTGCACTCAAGGGACTGAGCAGTTTCTGCCTTTGCTCATCTAGGACACTGCCCTGGTGGCCACTATGTCATAAAGAAGCCCAGAAGAAGGACCATACAGAGAGTGAGGCTTGCTGTCTCTGCCAGGTATAGTTTATCTGTAAGTGAGCCCAGGTGAGACCACAGAAGAACCGCACATGCATCCACTCACACTCAGATGAAATAATGCACTCTTCTTGTTCAGAGTCACCAAGTTTGGGAGTGTTTTTTAAATACCACAATAGACAAGTGAAACAGACCTAATCAAGGTCTTTGGTTTTGGTTTTTCTTACTGGCTCGATGCTTTTAGAAAGATTACATATTATATTGAAGATACATTTCCTTTGAACTTCATTTTTATGTCTCAAAATATGTAAAACTTTTCCCTTTCAACAATAACAAAATAACTTACTAGAGGTAAACCATCATTGTAAACCTAGGTAAAATACTATGCCCACATTTAAATTCAAACCTTAGTTAAATGCCCATGGTCCATTAGATTTCAGAAGCAGAACCCAGTTCTGCTGTTTTTCCTTTTCTTCCCCAAATTAACCAGTCATAATCAAGGTCTTTAATATACTGCTGGTAAAAAAAAAAAGAAATAGTAGCACAATTATAAGGAGGTACAAAGTTTATTTATCTATCTTTCCAACTTTCTGTGGGCACTTAGCATTTGACTTTATGTGTAGACCTCATTTGATCTTCTCAAGAATTTTATGAGATAGTACTACCACATAGTTGAGTAAATCAAGGCACCAAGAGGTGAGATAACATGACCAAGGTCAGCAAGTGGCAGGTCTGCAACTTGACTTTGTGTTTTTCTGATTCTGAAGTCCTTCTTGTGACCTTATCACCACATTTAAAATGAACCGAAGAATAATAAAGAATAAACTAGGTAGGGAAAGGAGCATCCATTCCACCTCTCCTTCTTTGCCTCTTAGATTGCACATAAGCACTCTAGCTTAGAACTACATTGATAATTGATGACTGTCATTTAAAAAATGAGAACCATATTAGAAATTGGCTTCAGAGGAGTGTTCTACAGCAATGGGCAAGGAATGTTCTAGTCTTGCACATGTTCCTTGCCTTTCTTGTGCTTGGTTTCCTCATCCATATACTTAGACTGTTGGATGATATTATATTTAGGATTTTTTTCAGATGTAAAATTGTGTGGCACTTGAAAGAGCTTTTGTTAGTTATTGGCTGTTTTCTCTAGGTACTTATGAAACTGTCTTAAGAAATCAGATACAGAATCCCTCAAGATCCTTAGTATAAGCTTGACTTCACTTTTCTCTCTTGACTTTCATCTGGAATTTTAAAATTTTTTAATACTGAGTTTCCTGTATTTTTCAGGATAAGGAATATAGGGCACCTGTGTGTGTGTGTGTGTGTGTGTGTGTGTGTGTGTGTGTTATATTGTTATGGTTACCCTTTTGAAGGTACAAGAGAAGATGGGCACGTTCCCCATAATAAACTGACACTTCTTAGGATGTGGGAATTTTGAGAAACTGCTGGCTTCAGTGCTAGCCATCTGCTGGGTTTATATAATCCACCCAGCACTGGGCTTTCCCATATGCTCCCCTCTGCCCCTGGATGAAGGCCTAACAAGGAGTGCTCGGATAGCTGTGTTCCAGTCCTGATTTGGCACCCAGTGAGTTATGTGATGAAGACCGCTTCCTTAACCTGAGACTTGATTTCTTCATCTGGAGAATCAGGGGTATTATATCATGTTTCCCTAGAATGTCTGGACACTATTTTGGGAGTTAGATAAGTTTAGTTAAAAATAGTACACTTAATTCCAACATAGTTTTAGCATATAATATGTACGTGTTCAGTTGCACTTCAGTAGTTAAAAGAGAAGTTACCATCCAAATACAAATATTGATAGAGAACCATCACCTCTTGTGCCTTACCTGTAGGACCTTTGAGATATCCCTGACATTGCCAGTCAATGCTCCATGCTGCTCTGAATGCCAACTGAATGTTCCCTTCCATATCCCACTGTAGCTGCAGGGACCCACCATCACCATGTCCCAGAAAACAACTCCTCTGTTATTACAGCAGAAGAGCAGCTGAGATGGCCTGGGTGGCTTCTCTCTGGGAGCTCATCCAGAAGTAGACCTTTATACAATTTTTTAGATAATGAGTTGAGCTGATAGTATGAGACATATGGAGCAAGTACTCTAAAGCAGGATTTCCCACACGGGCACAGCTGACATTTGGGGCCTGATAATTCTTTGTCATGAGGTCTGTCCTGTGCACTGTAGAACATTTAGGAACATCCTTGGCCTCTACCTATTACATGTCAGTAGCACCAACTGTGACAAAAATGTCTCCAGATTTTTATCAAATGTCCTCTGGAGGACAAAAATCACCCCTGGTTGAGAACTGCTCCTCTAAGGGTAATGTCTTTTTCATCTGTCAACTTCTCCTTTATCAAAAGCAGACCTTGGGACAAGGAATTGGGTGTAAGTAGTTTATTTGGGAGGTGATCTCTGGAAGCAATCTGAGGGAGAGGGAAGAGAAGAGAGCTAATCCAGAGTCTGCTATGATCAGCAAGAGGGCATTTTTACTGTGGCTTTCTGGTGGGACTATGCAGAACACACTTAATAAGAACTGTCCCACAGAGGAACACAGAAGATGAGGTGTTTATCCTCTATCAGTTCTTGGGGCAGCATGCCAAGCCTCTGTCCTGATTTATGCCATCCCCAGACCCTTTCCTTTGATTCAAATCCCTTTTAGTCTCACATATAGCAATGTGTGCTTTGTTTTGTTTCTTTAAATACCTGCTTAACAAAAATATTCATTTTGAATAGTTCTGTCTTTGGGGGCACACAGATGCTCTAATATAGCTAGGTTGGAAAATCTCTAAAGTCCTCCTCAGCACCCACATGCAAGGACTCTTTGTTGTGATTTGAGGCCAATTCTGAGGATGCCTCTGGATAAATACAGAGCATAGCCTGCTCCAAGAGGCGTGGGGTGGGTGGAGAGGCACTCATCTTTTATCTTGCAAATTGAATAAGGAAATAATTGCAAGAGAACAGGTAAGACTTCCCACATTGTCATTTTTCACTAAAGGCACTTTTGTAACCATGACTTCACTGCTGAATTGACATTGCATTGGCTCCTCTGACAGGCTTAAAGAGATACCATCAAGACTTTGTGACACAAATTGAACAATTTAGACAGAGCTTAGACGACAATAGAACTTCAGCTGAAACGTTGTGGGGGCAAAGGGATGAATCCCTTATTAACTCTGTGCCAGTTTAAATTCCTGCATCTCCTTCTCTCATAACCCACCTTAAACCTGTTATTGAACCATTGATCAGTTTGGAATGTAAAGAAGAAATGTTGGGGAAATGAAATTTTAGCAAATGAAGATAGAAATAGCTGCCAATCATCTCAGTAGACTGGTGAGTCTCCTTTCTTGTTAAAATGGTTTTTATTTATTTGCATTAAAACTGTTTAAGATAAACCCTCATGAATCCTAAGATTGTATTGCTTTCTGCTAATGAAAGCTTGGATATACAGCTCCTGACTAGGCCATAACTCTAGCTTTTCTTCCTAGAAGTTAAAAACACTTTCACTTGTCTAGCATCATCTTCTTTAGCTTCATAAAACGGAGGAAAAACAGGGAGGAAAGATGGATACACAGAGTCTATTTGACCAATGAAGGTGCAAAATCTTTAAATATTCAATAAATATGAAGGCACTAAAAATGAGTGGCCTGACCAAAGTAACTCAGAGCCTTTTGTGTCAGGAGCCTCCCAAATCCTAGACCTGAATGCAGTGGGAATCATGACTCTGGCAGGGGTTTCCCTTTAAGAAGCCTGTGTGTCTGAAAATATGTCCAGGATTCTCAACAGAAAGCTCAGCCCAGCAGTTTGAAAAGTGCATTCCCTCGGCCAGATTGGAGGTTTTGGCATGATATTTATCCTGACCAGAACAAAAAGCGAAGATTTAACACCAGCTGAGGGTTTTTTATTATTATTTTAATATTAAGGAACAGAAAATAATCATCCCCTTTCCCACCAAGCATGGCACTGCAAAGACTAGCCAAGCCCACCTTTCTTGAAAACCCATGATCTGCTTTTCAAGGGAAGATGAAAGCGCCAGGAATAGACAATGGTTTTGAAATACTGGCTGACTTTTGAATATTCATGACTATTCTGATGCAAATGAATATTTCAAATTGAGCTGTTTTTGCC
This sequence comes from Glaucomys volans, assembly GCA_020662805.1. NCBI lineage: Eukaryota > Metazoa > Chordata > Mammalia > Rodentia > Sciuridae > Glaucomys > Glaucomys volans. The sequence goes on from JAJEJO010045072.1 coordinate 19,446, forward strand.
CAGGTGCTGTTGGAAATGTATACACTTATAAAATTGCTTTTCTAGTTCTGCAGATCCCCAAGAATGACTTTTCTTTGCTTATTTATTTATAATTCTCCTAGAAGGTTTCCCAGGTGTCAGCCTGGGGCTGGAGTTTCAGTTGGTTTCTTTTCACCAAAATTGAGGGCTGCAGTTTAGCCTAAGCTAGGAGGAAAGCACGCCTCTGTTTGATGGGAGCCAGGTCTGATAGGCCCTCCTTGTTCTGCCAGCGGCCACAGAGGCTTATCACACATCAGATTGCTTTTCCTTTGAGGTAACCTCAAACTGAAGCTCACTGTTCCCTGAAGAACAAAGAGAGAGTGAGAACATTGTGCCGGTGCTTAGGTGCGTTCCCATGGCCAGGAAGTCAAGAGGCCTGCTTGGACTTTGCTGACTCTGTGTCCCCCATGGGTGGCAGTCTAGTGGCCTTGAGTGTGGTATGTGGCTTTGCCAGGTGGAAAGACTGAAGACACACAGACCCCATGGGTTGGAGACTTTAGAGACCTCCAGAGCGCAGTGAGTGTTCCAGGGACCTCCTTCATTCTGTCGGGATTCAGGAGCAGGATTGCTAGTCAAGCCCAAGAAGAAGCTGGGAGGGGGCGAGAGCTGATGGTTTTTGCTGGTGGCAAGAAATGGGTCATTGTGAAGCCAAGGGCAGTCTCTGAAGGGAGAGGACTGAGCTCTATCCCAGGAGTTTGAAGGAATCTCCCACGGAGTTTCCAATGCCTCTGAGTAGGCGGGGTAGACTGCCAAGTCTTAAGATACCTTCTGAGACACAGCCCAGAAGCCCTTGTACAAGGCCAGTAGGGTATTCTCTTCCAGGCCTTTCATCTGCCTGGACTCCTTGTACCTGCCCCCCACCCCCCACAATAGGACCCTCATGAAAAGCTCTGGGTGTGGACTCTGATTCCATCACTCATGTAGTTCTTGGAAGTATATATTGTTTTGCTTCCCAGTCTTCCTCTGTCTAGTCTAATCTCCAACCCACAAATACTCCATGGAAAGGACCCTCCATCCATGCCCAACACACATTTATTCAATAAGTACTTAATAGTGTTCCAGGTCCTGTGCTGGAGACACAAGGTGAATCCCACATACAGGCTTTGTCTGTTCAGCATTTCTAGTCTACCGATCCAAACTTAGTCTCCATCCAGATCTGTTTCTCTGTTCTGTGATCACTCTCACCCTCGCATCTTTTCCTGGGGTATTTTTGTTACCTAGATTGCCCTCACCTCCCAGCTCTAATTTTGCAAAACCTGCGCTCACTTCTGAGGCATGCAGGAATTGTCTTTTCCACTCAGTCTCTCCCTGGTTTTGTCCTTTCTTCCCAACTTCTGTAGCATATCTGTTTTGTATAAAATACCGTATAATTTTAAGTGACCTTACTTTCTTTAGTGATTATTTTGAGCGTGTGAACTATCTGGTCTCCTTAACAAGTATATAAATTCCTTGAGGGTTAGAGTCATATCTTACAATTATTCTAAATCTCTTCTCTCAATGTTCCATTCCCACTCCAGTGCTTGGCACAAAGATGAACACATAGTAAGGGTCCACTAACTACTGTTAGTGGCTCTGATGAGGATTATGTGCTGGTCCTGACAGCCCCCAGCAGGTGTGGGGGTGGTAATTGGTGGGAGGGTGAGGAGCTTGTCTCTCACTCAGACTTCTGGTCAAATACAAAACCATGAAGTAGACCTGAATATAATATAGGCAAAGATATCAGAAAACAAAGACATATATTTATACATAGACTATATTTCATTCCTTTGCTTCTAGATCAAGGGATGTTCCTATTTCATTAAAAAAAAAAAGAAAAGAAAAAGAGTTTTAAGAGTAAGCAAAGTTGTCCCTCATGTGACTTTTGGCAAATTATTCAACCTTTCTGACCTTCACTTTCCTCATCTATAAAATGGGAATGAGAATAGTAACTACCCAGTAGGGTTGTTGGGAGGATTAAATCAGATCATGCATATAAAACACTTAGCCTAGAGTCCTGAAAATAGTAGTTTAATCAATTATTGATTGCTCTTATGCTTATTATCACTGTTAATGTTGTTCTAATTAACCAGTGTTTCTCAAAATCTGACGAGTGGATTATTTGGTGGTCTATATGATAATTTTAGGTAGTACACTGATTGCATAAAAAATTTCATGTGTGCTGGGAAAAATATTTTATCACATTTATGATTTCATGGATGTTATTTCCATTTTAGATATTTATCATTTGCATGCCAAAGTTTTGTGGCTTTAAACAACAATGATTTATTATTTCCTTTGATTTGTGATCTGGGCTGAGTTCAGCAGAATAGTTCTGCTCTTCCTCACTTACTTTTCTGGCACCTGAGCATGGATGGCTGGAACAGCTGGGGCTAGCTGGGAATCTCTCTCTCCCATGGGAGTTCTCATCAAGGCAGCTGGACTTCTTCACATGTGGCTCAGGGATCCATGGGCAAGCATTTCAAGAGGAAAATTTTCATTGTGCAAGTGTGTGTTAAGGCTCTGTTTGTGTCACACGTACTAATGTCTCATTGGTCAAGCAAATCACCTGGTCAAGCCAGGTTAGTGTGGGAAGGGTTGCACAAAGGTGTGAATAGGAGGAGATGAAGTTCACTGGGGGAAGGGGTGTGTCCCAGTGTAGCAGTCTACCACAGTCATAATTTGTACCAAGTCTGAGTTGGTAAGTAGCCATGCCGGGATCTGGAGCTGTCTAGCATTAGATCTGTGGTCTTATACACCAGGAGTGCTTCAGTTATCTATTCTCAAATGTAGTGATTTAAAGCAATACTTTTTAATTCTGGTGATCAATTTTGTAGGCCATGAATCTTGATAGATCACAGCAAAGACAGCTGATCTGCTGATGTGTCTAGGGTTCAGCTGAGATGGCTTAAATTGCTGAGAGCCCACTAAAATGGATGGTTCAACTGAAGTCATATGTTTGGGGCTGTTGTTCTCCCTGTCTGCTAGGTTGCTCAGTTACCCCCACGTGACCTCCTCCTGTAACTAGCTTCTGGGCTTCCTCATAGCATGGTGGTCTCGGGTAGTCAGATTTCTTACCTAGAGACCGGCTTCTCTGCAGAGACCAAGGTGGAAGCTGCCAAGTCCCTTAATGGCTAGGCTCAGAACTGTCACTGCTTCATCTGTGCCCATTGTCAAAGAACTGTCACTGCTTCATCTGTGCCAGTGTCAAAGAAGGTCAGAGAACGGCCTAAAATCAAGGAAAGGAGAAAGGGACTCTTATCTCTTGATGATACAAACAGTATAAATGTACAGGGAGGGAAGGAATTGATGGTGACCATATTTGGAGACTTTCTACTACAGTATGCTTAAGGGTTAAAACACTTAGAACTAATTTAAGGTTTGGGGTTTTTAAAAATAGATTTTAAGTTTTTAGAGCAGTTTTGGGTTTTCAGCAAAATTGTGAAGAAGATACAGGGACTTCCCACATACTCCCTATCTCTACACATGCATAACCTCCCCCATTAGCAACATCTCCCACCAGGGTGGTACACTTACTGCAATTGACAAACCCACATTAGCACATCATCATCACTCAAAGAACAGAGTTTACATTAGGGTTCACTGTCGGTGTATATTATATGTAGGTTTGGACAGAGGTATTATTTTATAATTGATATTATACCATTATAGCATCAGAGTAGATTCACTGCCCCCAAAGTCTCCTACATTCCTCCTATACATCTGTCTCTCCTTACTAATCTCTAGAAAACACTTATCTTTTCATTGCTTCCATTGTTTTGCCTTTTTACACTGTCATATAGTTGTTATCATACAGTATATAGTCTTTTCAGGTTGACTTCTTACACTCAGTATTGTGCATTTATGTTTCCTCCATGTCTTTTCATGACTTGATAACTCATTTGTTTTTAGAGATGAATAATATTCCATTGTCTAGATGCACAGTTTATCCATTTACCTACTGAATGACATCTTGTTTGCTTCCAAGTCTTGGAAATTATAAATATAGCTGCTATAAACATCACTGTGCAGAGTTTTGTGTAGACATAAATTTTCAATTCCTCTGGGTAAACATCAAGAGGCGCAGTTGTTGGGCTGAATTTCACGTTTTTAAAGTTAGTCAACCTGAAGAAAAGTTAAATAAATAATATTAAATTGAGCCATATGAAATTTCTGGTTTTATAAATTGGACTCAAGTATTGGTAATTTTGTATGGTTTAACTAGTGCAATGTTCCTAGGATATAACCAAGGTCTCTGCAGTGATATGCAAATAACTGAAGTTTGGGAAGCATCTTCTGATTGACCTACAGATACTCCTCTACTTTCAATGTATTTATATCCCAATAAGTCCATTATAAGTAAAAAATACCATAAGTTGAAAATACATTTAATATACCTCACCCTGAACTTTATAGCTTACCTACACAGGCCACAGTGGAGTATCAGCCAATTCCTGCACAATCCAGTGGCTGACTGGGCGCTACGGCTCCCTGCCACTGGTCAGTTTCTCAAAAAAGTATCATACTGAATATCTCTACCTGGAGAGAAGATCAAAATTCAAAATTCAAAGTACAGTTTCCGAATGCATGTATTTTCTCACCATGGTGAAGTTAAAAAAAAATGTAAGTCAAACTGTCATAAGTCAGGGACTATCTCTATTTTACTTACTAGTGACTTTCATTGTCTCCTTTTGATTACAACATGAAAGATATTCACTTGGACAGTTTGTCTTGGTGGTGGCGGTGGTGGTAGTTTGGAAGAGAATTGATATGGACTATAATTGATGTCAGGTGCCTATCAAATGTGTACATTAATCAAAATGTCCTTGGCCAGATTTGCCGGAAGCCAGACACCTGAGACAGCTGGCAGGCTCTGTGATGTTCCTGGTAGAATTTCTGTGGTTTCTTTTGATTCCCAATAGCTACAGTATTTTTCTATATTATTGCATATATCAGTAGAAGTCCTGTCAGCTTGGTGGGACATTGAAACTTATTTTCTGGCAGAAATTGGTACAAGAAAATTGGAAAATGAATCAGTTGAACATTTGGTTATGAGTATGCATCTGAGGAAAATGTTCTTCAAAGCAGACTGCCCAACAATTAAAGAGAATTCTTACACTGGATTCCGACAATGAATCAGAACTTCAGTGATTGTAAGGGTTGGATGTTGATGCTTTTTACAGAATTTTACTTTGTATTTAGTCTGCTCCAGATTAAAAAAAAAAAAAAAAATCCACCCTCCCCATCACTACCCTAATTGTTTTTGAGTCTGGCAGTCCACTGTAGTGGAAAGAAAGGTTATAACCAAATTGGGTAATGTTGCATTACACAGCTCTATCATAAATATTCCAATGTTATTTGAAGTTTTGGAATTGGTAAGATCATTTTAAGGCTCCTTTCCTTCATTTCAACTCTTTCGGAGTGAAATCTGTAAGAGTAAATTTTTGTTCAAAAACAACATCGAAGAGATTTAATAGTTTCAAATGGAATCTGTACTATGTCCAGAAAACCCAAACCCCCTAACCATTTTTCCAGTAGGATTTCCTGAAGGAAGGCCTCAAAAAGTCTAGAGAGATCCAAGATGGCTTAAGTCCCACGCCTGCCTTAAGCCTCAATAATGCACTTGCTTCGTGTTCTCAGTAGCTTCTCAAGTTATTCTGGCTGCTCACCCCTGACAGTTAAATAAAAACTTGATGATAGAAGAGATTTCATTATGTGGTGAACTTATTTTCTTCAGCTAATCAGTGAACGACAGACTAGAAGTTATTCAAAGGCCCAGAACAATAATGTCAAAACTAATTCAATCCCTCGCAGGTCAAGACTGTGACCGAGGTGCTATCCTTTGTCAGACAAACAAATGTATAGTACTTCTGTGAGCATCTCTTCAGCACATAAAATCACACCTTGAAATAAGTGGGCATTGATTTCTTTTGCTCCCATCTGTGTTTATCTGAGGTTCTTTCTCTGGGGATAAAGCAAGAATGGTGTTGCCCCTGCCAGGCTGGCAATACTCCCATATTTCCCTCTCCTACAGCACTTCAATAGCACACGTCAGCTTCTGTTAGCGCTTAGTACTCACCAGTGATATGTTGAATTTTAATATCACATTATTTGTCTCTTATTTGAACACTCTAAAATATCACCGTCTTCATTTAAGGATCATCTTTTCAGGAACATAAAGTTATTTTGTAGTTAAATTTCGGATCCAGCTCTTCTTAATTTTCTCATTCATTTAATGTGAGTTATTAAGAGATGATAGATTTTATTGTGTCTCCTTTAGACTGTCAAAATGGTCTTAAATGAAACAATTCTTTCATCCAGAAGTTGTCTACATATATTTATTTAATAGCCAAAATGAAAGTATGCAGAATAATAATAATGCTTCCTGAGAAATTACACACATGACTAGTTTTTTTCCCTGTGAATGCCAAGTAGGACTAAAATTGCCTGTGTACAGTGGTTTTCCTGTGTCATCATCTTAATTGCCAGATCTCAGAAACCTAGCAAAGAAAAATGATATCTGTGATTTCTAATTATAAACATAGAAGGTGGGGTGACCTTGAATGCTAAATTCCCAATTAAGAGATGCAAATAGTCACATCATGTATCACAATACCAGCCATCTGTTCTCAAAGCCTGTAGGTCCTCTCTCACTGCCAGAAACTGTTAAGGAAAGAGAGTGTAAGGTAGGTTTCAGGTTTTATAGCCAGTATTAGATTGAAAAATCATACCACATATATTTTTAATAGATGTAAATTTATTCCTTTAAGAATAGTTTACCATTTTTTTCAAAAAACAATTGCAAAGTTCTTTGTTTACAATGTAATTTACTATGCACCCTGTAATTTCTCCACTTCCATATTTACCTCAGAGATAACTACATATTATCCATTTGTGTTTTCTATTGTGTACTTATTTCCATCTCCTATGTCATTGAAAAGCTGAATTGTACTTTTTTCCTTATTGAATTCTAAGAACTCTTTATATGTAATATTTAACTGCATTAGATTTGTAGGTAAGAGTGAGAACGAACGTCATAAGCAGTAAACAAGCCCTTGTATAAATAGGAATAGAAATAAGCCCTCGCTAAGCCTGGTCGCATTCAAGATGCTTTATGCATACGATTTTATAGAACAGTTTGCCCTCATTGTTAGGGAATGTCCCTTTCAAAGACTGGGTATAGTGAGCGAGTATCTTGGCTCAGTTCATTTTGGGGCAATAAGGTTCAGAGTGGGAACCTGTTCCTGAACAGAAATTTCCTGCATGGTTGCACTTTACAAAACTGAATGCTCCCCTATCAAGGAGGCGGAGGATAACTCCTATCTTTTAAGTATGGGCTGCACATAGTGACTTCTTTCAAAAAGTAAAGTATGGAAAGGTGAAAAAAATACAGCTTTCCAAAGAAGAAACCTGGCAAACACTGCCTCAGCCGCAGAATCAAGGTTAATTTCAATAGTGTAAGTCACGTTGATCATATGCACCCTTGAGACAATGTGATGAAACTGGCACTTTACCTTGTGGTCTTCCTCCCCCAAAACTAATGATCACAGTCCAACCAGGAACAAAACACACCATACAAATCTGAACTGATGAACAGTCTACAAAATATCTAATCAGTCCTCCTCAAAACTGTCACCATCATCGAAAACAAAGAAAAATCTGAGAAACTTCTACGGCATAGAGGAGCCTAAGAAAACATGACTACTAAATGTAATGTGGTATCCCAGATGAGATATTAGGACATAAAAAGGGCATAGGTAAAAACAAAGGTAATAAAAATAAAGTGTGGAGTTTAGGTTAATAATAATGCATCCTTATCACCTCATCCATTGTGACAAATGCACCATTGTAATATAAGATGCTAATAATAGAGGAATCTGGCTGTGGAGTATTCGAGGACTCTCTTATGCTCTCCTCACAGGTTTTCTTTAAATCTAAAACTGTTTCAAAGAAGGAAAGTTCACTAACAAAAAAGAATGGCAAAATACATGACTTGAACCTTTTCCCTAGTGAAGCCATCAACCTGATTTAGACTGGTTCTGACAAAAGCATACCAATACACTGAACTTGAGCCTTATTTATTTAAGAGTAGCAGCAACAAAACAAAATCTAACTTTGGGAGTGATTTCCCAGGGACGTTGAGGATAGTAGTCTTTTTTGTTTTTGTTTTAAATTTTATTTTTTATTATTTTTTGATTCATTGTACACAAATGGGGTACGAATTTCATTTCTTTGATTATACATGAGGTAGAGTCACACCATCTGTGTAATCATACATGTACATAGGGTAATGATGTTTGTTTCATTCCATTATCTTTCCTTCCCCCCACCCCCTCCCCACCGCTCATTTCCCTCTACACAATCCATCCTTCCTCCATTCTTCCCTTACCCCCTCCTCCCCAATTATGTATCATCATCCACTTATCATAGAAAACATTCAGCCTTTAGTTTTTTGGGATTGGATTATCTTACTTAGCATGATATTCTCCAACTCCATCCTTTACATGCAAATGCCATAAATTTTATTCCTCTTTATGTCTGAATAATATTCCATTGTGTGTATATACCACAGTTTCTTTATCCATTCATCTGTTGAAGAGCCTCTAGGTTGGTTCCACAATGTAGCTATTGTGAATTGAGCTGCTATAAACATTGATGTGGCTGCATTATTGTAGTATGCTGATTTTAAGTGCTTTGGGTATAGACCAAGGAGTGGGATAGCTGGGTCAAATGGTGGTTCCATTCAAGTTTTCCAAGGAATCTCCATACTGCTTTCCAGAGTGACCGCACCAATTTGCAATCCCACCAGCAATGTATGAGTGTACCTTTGCCCCGCATCCTCGCCAACACCTATTGTTGCTTGTATTCTTGATACTTGCCATTCTAATTGAGGTGAGATGAAATCTTAGGGTAGTTCTGATTTGCATTTCTCTTATTACTAGAGATGTTGAACATTTTTTCATATATCTCTTGATTTCTTGTAGATCTTCTGTGAAGTGTCTGCTCATTTCCTTAGCCCATTTACTGATTGGGTTATTTGTATTTTTGGTGTGAAGTTTTTTAAGTTCTTTATAAAGTCTGGAGATTAGTGCTCTAGATGATAGTAGTCTTTATGGCTGTATGACTAGTCCAGTAAAAATACTGAGCTGCTAGAGATGTAGCAATGTTTTCATTGAACCATCCTCTTACATATGAAGACACTGAGGCCCAGAGAGAATGAGGCTTTCGTCTGTGTCCTGTGACACTGAACTGGAACCCATATTTTCTGCCTCTAATTCAGTGCTCATTCTCTTTCATGCTTCTCCCTAAACCTTTCTGCTTAGCACAAAAGCTCCGTACTTTTGTTTTCCTCTTGTTTTGTCTAAAGAGCGATGGGGGTGACATGTATCTTAAACATTGGATAAAAGAGGGAAAAAATGTGGAATTTCAGATCAAGTTGTTAGGTCTGGGTACCAGCTTCCTATGGTTTCTGCATTCTCAGTTTTCTCAGCTACAAAAATGGCTCTAATAATCCCTGTCTCTCAGAATTGAGATCTTGTACATAAAACCCAGTACTAACCTGGCCACAATGCACCCTCAATAATTTATAGTTTCCTTCCACAAGAATGTATCTTCATGCATACCAGGCGAATAGCAGGATCTCCTGGACCCTTAAGTAGTACAAAATGAATGAGGTAATAACTATATTCATGGATGCTCTTCCTAACCAGAGTTCTTCTAGAGAGCCTGCCACTTTTGCAGACCTTCTTCTTCATCACAAATAGATCTCCAGTATAGCCAAAGCTGGTGAGTGGGAAGAGACTGTATTTTTACATGGCTGTTAGGTCTTGGGATTTAAGAGATAGTCCCCTCCTGCAGAGGCCTGGGTGGACAACAGCCTGAATGAATGCATCATCATTAGGGTAAAAACCATAGACTGTAGGAATGCAATTTGGTGACTTGGAATGTTCTACTTGGTTTCTAAATGTTACATTAAGATGAAATTGTCTCTTTTCCCTAAAGCTAATAAAAACTGAGATCTGTATTTCAGATGGCATTTAATAAGGATAATATCTGTCTTTCATTTACATTTTAAAGCAAGAAGGTAGAGTATACCATCTGTAAGTGATCTTGTGACCTGCCTTTGATGACCAGCCCCAATCAGAAAAGAAATGTATAGAGACAAACAATTGTTAAATATTTTGTTGAAGTTTAAAAGATTTCTAAAAAATAATGAATTAGCAGCTTTCATTATGTAATTCTTTAGCACATTTCCATAATTGTAGAAAGTTCTATTGAGCTATTCTAGAGAATAGCTTTTGGGGGCTCCTCTGTTCTGTAGGCCCATGACAAATACATATTCTTTACTGAATACCTGTTAGTCAGGATAGGCTAGGTTTTTCTGCAATAACAAATCCCCAAACCTAGGTGGTGTTTAACAACAAAGGTCTATTCTTCACTAATATTATATGTCTAACATAGGATGCAGGTTGGAAAAGAACTTACCATCTAGAAATTGTTGATCACCCTGGAAGAGGAAAAGAAATCTTTGTGGGTCTCACACCAACAATACCCCACATCAGAAATGATGGTGTTTGCATTCGTGGCTCATTGGCCAGAACAAGTCATCTAATCCCACCTAACCACTAGGGGGTGCCAAGAATTTCAGGGAGGAAAACGACATCAGTGAGCTGGTCTATTGACTAACACAGTTGACATCACTTCTTCATTTACTTTCTCATGCATTTACTCAACGGATATTTGAATATTTACAAGGCATAGTAGTGATACTTCGGCATATGGAGAAAAGCAAGTAGGCATGATGATTATTCTTAGGGGCCTCTATCAGTAAATGACATTAAGAGCAATTAAAGTGAAGGCGAATAAGCTTTCTGATAAGGAAAGAACAGGATGCTTCAGTATCAGCGAAGCAAGCAGTTTTCATGCAAATCAGTGAGAGAACCAGAATTGTGAGTACTTGTCCAAGATCAGGAGTCCAGAACAAGGAATAGGAAAATGAGGGCCTCTGTTTTTTCTTACATTCTCTTCCATTTGTACATTTGCTTCATTCCTGAATGAAGCCCAGAGAAGTGTTTAACCAGCCCCTGCAAAGTGATCCCCTTGACTGCACCTACCTTGGGTAGGTGCCCAGAGGTTGCATGGGAGTTTGTCAGTGTGGACCACTGGCTATGCTCCCAGAGTTCACCATGGCACTCAGCACCGGTGTTCCTGACACACAGCCCAAGCTGGGCAGCAGGCCTGGGAGCCAGCAGGCCCTTCTGGATTTCCCTGAGAAGGTCACATACGAGGGCAGCCAAGATCCCAGGGCTACCTGAATGAGTCTTGTGGCACAGTGTGAAAGATGCAGGGAGCCAGACAGGGAAGAGCTGCCTGGGTTCCTCTTGCTCTCTTCCAGGTTCTCTCTGGGTGTTGATACCTTGCCTTTAGCTTCAGACCTGCCTATTCTCAGAGTAGGACATATGGCTGAGTGTCACAGATGTCCTGTCATCTGGTTTAGAGGATGTCTACAAAGTGATGTGACTCTTTTTCTGTATCCCCCCCCCACTTAAAGTCATTCAAAATCAATGTTATGAGAGGCGGTATGGCAGTTATGAGCATAGACTCCGGGCTTCCTGGGTTTGCACTCCAGCTTTGCCACTTATAGCATGGGAGCTTGGACAAGTTGCTTAGCTATTCTGTGCCTGCTTCCTCGTTTATAATGTGGGGGAAACAATTGTACCTACCTCAAATTGTCAGGGAGATTGCAATGATTAATAAAAGCATGTGCTTCCACAGGTGCCTGGCACATAGGAAGCACTCAAATTACCTCTTATTATTATCATTATTGTTATTATTTATAAATACCTGTTGAAGTGTTCATCATCACACTTTTTTTTTTAATTTGTTCTGGGGAAGGCACAAAGACAGTCAAACTGTGTAGAATGGTGGTCAAGGTATGAGCTTGCCTCAACCAGACCTGACTTCAACTTTGGGCTCTGTCATTTGCTAGCTGTGTGACTTCAGGTAACTTGCGAAGCTCTTTAGGCTTCATCTGTAAATTGTGGATAACGACTCCCACAGTTTTCTTGGGGATTGCCCGAAAAGATGGGTGCACCTCAGTACTTAGCAACTAGTAAACACTATAATCTGGTTGTAGAAGTACTAACAGGGGAAGAAGAAAAGTAGTGTATGCTAGACAAGAAAATAAACATGTGACTGATGTTTGTTCTTGAGAAGTGCTGGAGAGTGGTAGAACCATGGTCCCATAAGGAATCAGGGTTTTCTGAGAGGGACCAGTCATGGAAGACTTCTTATATGTGTCATCACAGAGCCTGGGCTTTTAGGGAAGCATAGGAATTTGCCAAGAAAGGAAGGAGGGAGGGAGAAAGCATTTCAGACCAAGAAAGGACAAACCTTGCGTGCCAAGCAAAGGCATTCTTATCTGATTGGATAGACAATGGGGAACCACTGAGGGACTTGGAGTTAGAGCATGACCTGATCACTGAGATCAAAGAAGGAAGTGGGGGGCCGGGCATGGTGGGGCATACCTGTAATCCTAGCACTTGGGAGGCTGAGGCAGGAGGATGGCGAGTTCAAAGTCAGCCTCAGCAACTTAATGAGGCCCTAAGCAACTCAGTGAGACCCTGTGTCTAAATAAAATACAAAACAGGGCTGGGGATGTGGCTCAGTGGTGGAGTGCCCCTGGGTTCAATCCCCAGTACCCAAAAAAAAAAAAAAAGGAAGTGGGAAGGTAACTTCACAGAGCAATGGGGCCAATGAAATACATCTTAAATAGAGGAGATAAAAATCAAAACTGTGCTATTCAGAGCACTAATTGTATACCTGGCACTGTTCTAGGCACCTTCTTGAATTCATTCATTTAATCTTCATAGCAATGCCACTGGGTGGGGACTCTTGTTATTCCCCCAAATTACAGACAGTGCAGAGAGGTTAAATCACCTACCCAAGATTACACAGGAAGAACAGGTCCAGGATTCAAACCCAAACCACCTGCCTCTGAACCTGTGCTCTGCACCTCAAGATGCCTGCGCTTGTGAGAAATGGAACATACTGGAAGACGTTGCTGCTCCAAGGATGGACGATGGAAGGGGTGGCTTAAAGTTCATCTTCGGATAGGGAACCCTTATTCTCTGTAACACAAGAGAAAGAAGAGGTATGGGTAGAAGAGAGTGATGTGAGATGTGGGGCAGTTGAGGTATCTCCTGAGAAGCAGTTTAGATATTCTGACTCAAGAAGCTGAGAGGGAGGTACACAGGGTAGTGCTTTTGAGGGGAAGTAGACTTTTGAAACAAAATCCCTGACCACATAAGCTAGGCACTACTTGGGAAGACAATACAACAGGGATTGGACTGGCTGTCCAATTCCAAGATGTGCCCGTTTCTAGCTGTGTGATTTTGGCATGTCACTTAACCTCTCAGTTTCCTCATTTGAAAAATGAAGCTACTTACTTATGGGTGGTTGTGAGGATCACACCTGCTAATTCATGGAGAGGGCTTAGGATTGTTAGTATTGTACAGGTATTTGCTACTATTATCATTGTTGTTACTTTTCTTGCAATATCAGAAGTATTTTTTAACAGCTTTACTGAGCTAAAATTGATATCAAAGAACTGCATGTATTTAATGGGTATGGATTGACGAGTTTGGACAGATGCAAACATCTGTGATACCATCACCATGATCCAAGCAATAAACATATCCAGCACCTCCCACTTTTGCCCTTTCATTTTTATTTTTACCTACGTTGTAAGAACACTTAACGTGAGATCTAACCAGCTAATGAATTTGGAAGTATGCAATACTGCATTATTAATTATTAGCAGAGTTGTACAGCAGATCTGAAACTTTACACCCACTGAATGACAGCTCCCCCCTTCCCCCACCTGTGGTTCCAAGCACCTTTATTGCGATCTCTGCTTCTGTGAGTTTGAATAGTCTAGATACCTCATGTCAGTGGAATCATTGCCAGAAATCTTGACTACCCAGAATAGAGAAAGGAAACAGTGGTGGCTGGTGGCATGGGTCTTTCAGGACCAGTCCCACGGCCCTGTGGCTAGAGTACAGAGACATTCTTGATACCTCAGGTGGAAATGTGTAAAGAATGAATCTACCTTTAGTCAACTAACTTCCTCCTTTTTCTAGTGGCAAATTCCAGAATCATCAAGAAGACCTTGGGAATTCAAACTCTACCTTGAGAACAGATGTGTTCCGTAGTTGCTTGCTAAGATACCAAGCCCAGGGGAAACATTGAGGCTAATGAAAACATACCAGAGGCACTAACAAAGTAACATGGGAAATCTGTTCTTCAAACCACAGATGCTCCCATTCTTTCCTCAAAGTTGCAGTTGATTTAAAAATTTCCCATTTCAGGGCAAATCTTCTATGAGACAAAAGCCTCACCTGTCCCTGCCTGGCTGCCACCCACTACCTTCACTCCAGGGGTGTTAAAGTTTCTGATCATCAACAAAGGATACAGAGACAGGTAACTAACAAGCAAGCCTCCCATAATACAGTGAAATCCAAATGATTCTAGTTTAATTTGAGAGCATAATGTGTTGCATTTGTAGGACGTTACACACTCAGTTGATAACAACTCACTAGATCAGCAGTCTTTGATACTCATTCAATCATGAAATGATTTCAGAGGTACCATCTTTTGATGATGGGGAGCCATTTTAGTGGCCCCTGTTCTCCTATTGTCCTGGGATTGGCAAGGTTCAGGGAGATGGAGAAGATGTGCCCCCGCCCCAACCCTCCAAGAGGCACTCCTGTACAGCCATACCTCCACAGGCTTCTTCCATTGGCCAAAGATTATTTGGCTTTACAAATGCCTTGTCACCTTCTGAGAATCCTTGCCATTTGCCTTTCATCACCCTGCTGAATCAGAACCCCTAGGGGCTACCTGAATATCTCAAAGCTGGAGGCAGAGGTGTAAGAAGAATGCAGGGGAAATAGAGGAAATTCATGGAAGCCTTTTGCCACCTTTGCAGATTCACTCAGGAGCTCTGTGGCCCTCCACGATGAGTGTTACTGAAAGACGATCACTTAGGGAACTTCATAAAGAGGTTACAAAATGTGTGCTTGAATGAAGAGGAGAGCATTTTAGTTCCTTTAAAAATCAGTGACTTGAAAAACCACCATTTATTTAATAAGCCCCTATAGTAGAGGCTCTCAGTCTCAGCTACACATTGAAATCACCTGGGGAGATTCAAAGAACTCCAGTGACCAGGATGCACATCAGACCAGCTGAATCAAAATCCCTGAGGGTGGGACCCAGAATCAGTATTTATGGAAGCTCCCCAGGGGATTCCAAGGCACAGTTGGCACACGTGGTGCTTTCCAGATACTTAGGAATCTCCTAATAGAGGTGTGGACATTGTTCCCATTTTACAGATAAGGAAACAGAGGAACAGTGAAAGTCCCATGCTTCATCTAAGATTGCACAGTGGTAAATTCCAGAGAGTAGCTTTGAACCCAGGCCATCTGGCTTCAGAGCACATGTTCTTAGCCAACAGGTTCTTTTCTCTCACAACATGAGAAACACACATTCTTGGCAAAGCCCCATCCTGTAAAGCAGCCATGGATCTGGGGATGGAGACCCTATGTCTGCTTTCTGGGAAACTAAGTAAAAGACCTTCCCAAGCAATGCCACATTTATAATTAGTGGCTTAAAACATTTTTCTAACAGAAAGTACAGACTTTCCCATTCCTCCCACGGACTGTCCCAGAGTAAAATTTCCAACCTTTCCTATTCTTTCCCATATCTACCCAAAATAGGTTGAGAGCTTGGCTCTAGCCAGAATCAAGTGGAGGGTGGGTGTAGTTTGTCAGCTGGGTCTTCTATTTGTGGTTGAGTCCAGTTCGTCAGGTTGAAGGCTTACTGACGTGTGTGAGCGGGGATGGGAGACTCATCATCTTGGGCTTGTCTAAAATTAGCTTATTGCTTTATTAGATACGTTTTATCAAGCTGGGGAAAGAGGACAGACTGGAAGGTGAACTGTATTTGTTCCCAATTCTTCCCACAGAACAGCCTGGGACCCTATTAGAGTAACTCCACTTCCCTCTGGGCCTTGGCTGCCTCTTCTGCAAAAATCAAGAGAGTTGGATTCCATTCGAGGCCACATCTCGGTTCAGCCAAGAGACATGTTTTATTTGGCCCCCACAGTGCTTTCAAATTTTTTGAATTAATTGCTGACGTTTAAAAATTGGATCCGTTTACATGCAAATGTAGATTTCCAACTTCTCTTGAAAAATTGGAAGAGGTGTTCTTGCCACACTGGGTCCTGTAAGCAACCATGGGCTTACATGGTTACTTATAGGGTTACTCTCTTTAGATGGAGTGTGGTGATAGTCAGCTTTTCATTGCTGTGACCAAAATATCTGACAAGAACAACTTAGAGAAGGAAAGATTTATTTTGGCTCATGGTTTCAGAGGATTCAGACTGTGGTTGGTTGGCTTCCAGACTAAAACATCAAGGTGGAGGGTATGGCAGAAGAAAGCTGCTCAGCTCATGGCAGCCAGGAAGCAAAGAAAGAGAGGGGCTAAAAGTGTTTGGGAGAAGACAACCCCTTTCAGGACAAGCCGCCAGTGACCTACATCCTCTAACTTCCTCTTACCAGGCCCCACCTTCCAGGAGTCCATTCATCTGATAATCCACTGACGAGGTCAGAGTCTTCATGGCCCAATCATTGACTAAAAGCTCACTACTGAACCTTGCTATACTGGGGACCATGCTTTCAACATGGGGCGGTGGGGGGGGGTTGGTTCAAATCATAACAGACATGTTCTCCCCAGTTGTCCATCCCCACCTAGCTAATGTCAGTTTATTTATGATTGACCCCTGCAGGGGTTAGAAATCAGATATCCCCAAAGTCTCTTCCAGAAGTTGAGATTTCTTTATTCATGGTATCTTAAAACCTATGAGGTAAGGATAAAATCTTAGGGACTCAGGCTCAGTTAATATTTTCATATAAAGACAGGGATATTCAAAGTAAAATTAATAAATGTTCTCTGTTAGATTCTTGTCTAGTTTTTCTCTTTAACCTTGACACATATAATTTATAATGTTTGGCATGCTCTTTTTGCATTTTTATATTCTGGCTCACTTTTTTGAAGCCATAAACAGAGACAAAACAAAAAACCATGAAAGGTTATGAAGAAATTGCTTGGTCAAGAAGAGAGAGGACACTGGAATAATGTGTTCTCAGGAGTACAATCTGAAATTACAGAGGAACCACCTGTTCTTCAAAACAAGATAATCTGAAATAAATTCCAAGAAAATAGGTCAGGTGGGTGCTGAACCTGATGTTTTCACACAGACCACATTCAGTAAAACTCTTTCCCTGATGGGATGTGAAGCTTTTAGGGAGCTGGGCTCTTTGTTTAGGGACTTTCAGATAACCTTGTAGTCACTTGAAATCGCTCATAAATTTAAGTGTTGTTGACTCTTAGAACTCTTCAAATAGGACAGCGACAAACATATAGCTGGATGCAGATGGTAAGGGATTTTAATGCCCTCTGACTGCTCATAACTTTATTTTACGCATTTCTTTTATTTTTATTGAACTATTTATAAAAATAAAAGTAATATGTACAAATGTCAAATAGAATAGGAAGGTGAGAAATGAGAAGTTAATTTCTCTTCCTCCTCATTTTAAATTATTCATTAGAATAAAATACATATAGCATAAAATTTACCATTTTAACCATTTTTATTATACAGTTCAGTAGTGTAAAGTATATCCACATTGTTTTTCTAGTTCCTTATCTTAACCCCAATATTAACCACAGTTTTATTCCTCTATATCCTTTAATACAATTATATGCACATTATTTATTATTTCCCCATATATTCCAAAGTTTCCACATCACCATAGGCCAATCTTGCTTTTTCTTTGTAGTGACTGTTAAGTATTCCATTTTTATTAATAGACCATAACTTACTTAAACAACTATTAATGGATACTTAAGGCTATACTGAGATTTTTGTATTTTTAAAAGCCAAAAATAAGAACACGTTTGGTACATATATCTTGGCTTACATACAAATGTACACTCTGGTTAAATTCTCAGCAGCACATAAACTGAGATATTTGTTTGAAACTTTTCTATCTGGCAGTAGATATAGTTGCATACTAAGAGTTTTTAGATTAGGTAGAATATTCATTATAAACTATAATGTCATAGAAAATAAATTGCAGTGGTAACCTAGACTCTGGAATTAATGATCTAAGTCCAGATGTAGGTTCTGCAGATTAGCTGTGGGAACTTGGGAACCTTGCCTCATAAGATTACTTGCCTCAACTTTCTTGTCTCTGAAATACTACCTGCCTCTGAGAATTGCTGAAAAAGTAGATGAACAGTGCCTAGCACATAGTAGGCACTAAATGCATTAGCTGTCATTTCAAGTCTCTTAAATCACAAAATTTGAGCCTGATATTTTAAACATAATAACAATAACACTGGAGTTTTTTTTAGCACTGGATAAATTTTATTTTGTTATTGGCAAGAAAGAGGATGGGATTGCAAATGGACAGGTCACTGTGCAGGTGGAATCTCTCCAGTGCAGTGACTATAGCAACTCTTGAATGAGTCCTCAACCCGGAGCTGTTGCCACAGTGCAATATTCAAAAGGCCCTTTCACTCTTGTCATTGCTTTGTGGCCACAAGAGGTCCCTCTGCCCTAGTTTGTCAGGTGCTGGGAAAAGGTGCTGTCACTAAGGATAGAGAAACAGCACAGTGGTGCATGCCTATAATCCCAGCAGCCCTGGAGGCTGAGGCAGGAAGATCTGATCTCGAGTTAAAAGAGCAGCCTCAGCAACATAGGGAGGCCCGAAGCAACTCAGCAAGACCCTGTCTCTAAATAAAATATTAAAAAGGCTCAGGATGTGGCTCAGTGGTTAAGTGCCTCTAGGTTCAATTCCTGGTAAAAAAGAAAAAAAAAAAAAAAAAGAAAGAAAGAAACAGAAAGGGATATTGTACACTCCCATTTGGAACCCTAGGGTGCAAGCTAATTTGCTGTGAGTAGTTAGAAATGCAAAGTTTTACTGTGTGTTTGTTTTGCAATGCCTTGTACTGACTCCTGAGAAGGTGTACATCCTAGTGGTCCTGGGTGCGCTGAACCACTCCCACTCCGCTCTGGCCTCAACTCCAGACCAGAGGAGCTCTGGCTCAACTCCCAGCAGGACTGGGCATTGAAAACATGTTAATATCAGAAAGTAGTCCCTTTGGAGGGTTTATCCTGAAAGCTGATAGAAAACCTAAGTGTTTATGGAATACTCTGTCCCAGGCTCTGTTCTAGAACCTGGGAACACAGTGAACAGAATAGAAAAAGCCCAGCTGTGGGAATTTACATAGCAGTAAGGGTAGTTATAAATAGATCGCAGTAGGATTGGTAGTGGCAAGGGCTATGAAGAAAGTGTGTAGTAAGAAATGCCAAGAGTGACCAGGAGAAAGTGAAACAAGAGGTATCATATTGGAAAGAAAGAAAACTATCTCTATTTGCAGATGACAAGGTTTTATACATAGAAAATCCTAAAGAACCCACTGAAACATCACACAAACTAATAAGTTGGTCAGCAAGGCTATAGGATACAAGAACAATATTCAAATATTAATCATATTTCTATACATTTAAACTGAACAATATGAAAAATAAATTAAGAAAATGATTCCATTTATAATAGCACCAAGCAGAATAAAACACTTGGGAATAAAGTTAACAAAAGAATTGCAAAACATATACTCAGAAAACTACAAAACATGGTTGAAAGAAATTAAAGATTCAAATTAATGGAAAGATATTCCATATGCATGGCTCAGATTTATTGTTAAGATGATCATAGTCCCAAATTGACAGACTGAAGGCAATCCCTATCAGAATCCCAAGTGATTTATTTGTAGAAATTTGCAAGATGATCCTAAAATTCATATGGAATTTCAAGGGACCCCTAATAGATAAATAATCTTGAGGGAAAAAAATAACAGAGTTGAAGGACTTGTACTTCCCAAGATAATGGTCCTGGTAAGGAATAAACTTATGAGTCATCTGGATAGCTATATGCAAGAGAACAAATTTGGATCTTTACCTCTCATTACACATAAAAATTAACTCAAATTGAAGACTGAACTGTGAGAGTCCACAATACAGTTTTTTTTAGAAGAAATCACAAAAGTCTTCTTGACTTTAGATTTGGCAATGATACCCAAAGCACAAGCAACAAAAGAAACACACACACACCCAAACACACACAATTGTCCTCAAAACTATTGGTTTGAAGAATACCATTAAGAAAATGAAAATATGATGCACACATGTAATCCTCGTGATTTGGGAGGCTGAGACAGGAGGATTGTAAGTTCAAAGCAAACCTGAACAACTTAGCAAGACCTTGTATCAAAATCAAAAATAAAAAAGGATCAGGAATGTAGCTCAATGGTAGAGGACCCCTGGGTTCAATTTCTAATTCCACAAAAAAAGTGAAAAGATAAATATTGTATCCAATAAAGTTCTTCTACCTAGAATACAAATGGTTCCCACTTCATGATGTTTTAACTTACAATTTTTGAACTTTATGTTGGTGTGAAAGTGGTGCGTATTTAGGTTTGAAGTTTTAAATTTTGATCTTTTTTTTAGGCTATAATATTTCCAGCTTCTAATGGGTTTATTGGGACGTAACCATTATAAGTCAAGGAGCGCCCATACATAGAGAACTCTTACACAACTGAACAAGAAGAAGGCAAATAGCTTGATTTGGGCAAAGGATCTGAATAGGCATTTCTCCAAAAAAGATCTACAAATAAGTACATCAAAAGAGATTCAATATTGCTAGCCATCAGGGAAATGACACTCAAAACCACAATGATATACCATTTCACACCCATCAGGATATCTAAAATCAAAAAGTCAGATAATAACAAGTGTTGACAAGATTGCAAGAAAAAAATTACAAACATCATACAGTACTGGTGGAACTATAAAATGGTGTGGTCAGTTTGGAAAATACTTTGGAAGATCCTCAAATGATTAAACTTAGAGTTACATTTGATCCAGCAATTCTACTCCTAGTTATATACCCAAGAGAAATGAAAACGTATGTTAACCCAAAAACTTAAACATGAATTTTCACAGAAGGATTATTCACAATAACCCAAATGTGGAAAAAGTGCAAATGTTGATTAATTGGTGAATATTTAAATGTGGTATATCCATACAATGGAATATTAAGCAGACTTAAAAAGGAATGAACTATCAATACATGCTGAATGATGAACCTTGAAAACATAATGCCAAGTGAAAAAAGCAAGTCAGAAAAGACCACATAGTATATGATTTTGTATAAATGAAACATTCAGAATAAGCAAATATATAGGGACATAAAGTAGATTAGTAAGTTGCAAGCTTAGGGCTGGAGTCAATTTGAGAGTGATAGCTTCAGGGAATGGGGTTCCCCTTTGAGGTGATGAAAAAGTTCTATAATTGCTTGTGGTGATGGTTGCCCAACTCAGAATATATTTTTTAAACCTTTGAATTGTGTATTTTAAATGGGGTGAATTATATGGTATGTGTATTATACAAACAAATCCTTACAGGAAGAAAGAGAGTTAGAAAAGGAAGAACACAGGGACAGAGAGGGGAAAAGTCCAAGGATCAAAATTTGTAAAAAGTACTAGCAGCTTGGTAGAAGAGGGAGAGAAAGAGGAGAAGGAGGAGGAGGAGGAGGAGGAAGAAGAAAGGATAGAGAAGAGAGTGTCTTTCAAACAGGTGATCTCCTGAAGGCTTCTTTAATAGGGTGACATTTATTTTAGCTGAGACCTTTGGGAAGAGGAAGTCTGACACAAATCCATATAGATGTCTGGAGAAAGAGAGTTTAGGAAGAGGAAATAGCAAGTGCAAAGGCCCTGTGGCAGTCATGGGCTCAGTGCATTTGAACAGCAGCATGCTGGCCCAGGTATCAGAAAGAGAGTGAGAGAGAGGGCAACAAGAAGAAGTCTAAGGCGCAGTCAGGGGCCAGCTCAGATAAAGCCTCTTAGACCACCATGATAAGAACTGGAAGTTTATTAAGTGAAATGGAGGGTCACCACAGCCTTCTGGGCAGATGACACGCTTTGACTTCCATTACAAAGCTCATTCTGGCTGCTAGGTGGTGAATTGCACGTGCAGGATGGAGTACAAAGGAAGCAGCAGTGTCAGGGAGGATGCCATTGTACACTGCAGATGAGATGCCTCTGTTTCTATACCTTATACTTTAGTTTCCCTCTCAGAATTAAGGAAACAGAACCCATGGTTTGAAAATTGCACAAACCATTTAAGAGCAGAATTTCCTGGAAAAGTGGACAAATGACCCCCACCCAGGGCACATAAAACTGCTTGCTTTCAATGTCATGCTCCACATGATAATTAATGGCACGAGTATGTGTTCAATGTCCACCTCCCCTCTTTAGACTGGAAACTTCACGGTGGTCAAAGCCACGTGCATGTGTTCTCCGTGATATATCTGGTGTCTAGAACAGAGTCTGACACAAAGCACATCCTCAAAGCACACTCACTGAATGACTCAGCAAATGAACCGTTGTCTTCAATCATCTTCATCTTGGTGTTTCTGCGGGTGGTTGAAGACAGTAGGAGACCACCAACATCTGTGTCCTCCTCTGTATTCCCAGCCTCCCTTGCAATAACCTGTGGCCACTTAATTGCTGTTGGCCAATGCAAAGAGAACAGAAATAATAAGTACCAGGGCAGTTAATACCTGGAGTGTATCCTGCATCCTTCTGTTCTCTTGATGAGATGTTCTTCAAGGTGGTTCCAGACGGCAGAGTTACAGGGTCAAACAGGACGCCTCTCCTGTGAGAGGCGAGTGAGAAACAAACCTCTGTTGAATTCAGTCAATGAGATTTATCTTGTGGAAGCAAGTATTACTACTCCATTACTCATTATGCTTCTTTCCACTTCCCCAAGTTCAGACGGATGCAGCATACACCACAGCATTAGCCCAGTTTGGATAATGACAGCTGAAAATTGACCATTGCCCCTCATGTTTAATTTCCCTTGTCATTGCCTCCTTCTTCCAGGACGAGGCAGTTTATGATTTTTCAAATATTCCCATAGCAATTGGAATCACGATAGCAGCAGAGTGGCACATTTCATGATTTCCAGCAAGGCAGCCAGTGTAGTTGGACCTAAAGCCCTGCTGATAATGGAGGCATTGCAGTCAAGTTCTAATAAATGGGGCTGGACCTTCTCCCATAATTTTTTCCCGTAATTGGAGGCAAAAATGTGAAGTCTTCATTCAGCTGGGAAAAGGGGTTGGCAGCTGTTTGGAAGAGATGAGCATTGGCTGAGCTCTGCTGAAAATGTTCCTGGCTTGATTTGTGCATTTCATCTCTTTATTCTGCCCACTCAACTCCATTCTCACTTTCTTGTTAGCCAGAAATGAGTCTGTGGAATGTAGAAATAGAAGTGGAGAAAGATGGTTAAGATCATCAAGATCATGTAGCAAATCCACTATTTTTACCCATTATATCTTGATTAAAAGCACATAATTAGAACATCAGTAAATATAGCTCATTTTAGTAGGAAAATGAATACCCAGGCAGGACATAATTCAGCACTAGAGGATACGTAGAGAGCCTTACCTTAATCTTTGCATCTGCTATTCACCCTATACTGATTCAAGTACTGTGTAAGCCATTTGAATCATAATAGTAGTTAATACTTTGAGAACTTATATGCCTCCCCACCCCATAGAGTTTCTCACTCAATTAGGTCCGAAGGGGCAACTGCCTCTGGAGTCAGTTAAATGAGGATGGTGTGCGGGTAGTCCCAGGTCTATCCCCAATGTACAGAGGGTCCCCAGGCAGCAGAGACGCTTCATGGTTTGGCTGTTATTTTCTCTCATGTCCCTGCAGGATACTCTGAGCTAGGAAGGTGCCTGTGCAAGGGAGGAGCCATCAAGCTTAAGCTTCATTAGCTTCCAGAGAAGTCCACCATGGCACTCCACACACATGATAGTCCTTCCAGGATCCGGAGAGTTGGATATTATTGCAGCAATGTACAGGTCAGGAAAGTAAGGATGGTGGAGGGAAGTTCCTTTGCCCGAGTCTTACAGTCAATGGGTGAGTGGGAGAGCCAGGATTCCCATCAGCCCTGCCTCATACAGACAAGGGTTTGCAGCTGCTTTGTCTGTGGCTTTGGTCTTTCTGTCCTGGAGAGGATGTGGATGGGCAGAAGAGAAGCTCTGGCAGAGGAAGCTGTAGAAAACATTGGCGGTTCCTCCTCACAACCTTCCTCTTGACCTGACTTCCCATGGACTGAAGAATGTCTACCTTTTTCCATGTGCATGATCATGCTTCACAGATTTCTCCCTTCCA
The DNA here is from genome assembly GCA_020662805.1 of Glaucomys volans. NCBI lineage: Eukaryota > Metazoa > Chordata > Mammalia > Rodentia > Sciuridae > Glaucomys > Glaucomys volans. Next base: position 43,809 of record JAJEJO010045072.1, read on the forward strand.
TGAAATCCTTGGTGAAAACTCTACTGCCTTTGCTCAGATGAAATCAGTGGGGGTGACAGGTCTCACCACAAAACCAACAATTACCCACACTCCTAGGGCACTGTCTGGGTCCTGTGGCCAGTGTGACTGGTCTGCTGCCCTGCCTCCCTCTCCCCTCAGGAGCGGGTTCACATCCTGTACCCCTGACCCCTACATCCTTGTCATGATCTTCTTCACTCACTCACTCAACAAATATTTATTTGTTGCCACCTTTGTGTCCGACACTGCATAAGAAGAGCTAGGGAAACTGTGAGTCTTCCTCATTGTGTTAGAATCCTATAGGGAATCCAGAGCACTGTACCAAATTATTCAGCCAACACCCAGGTCTCTCTATTTTGTAGATGTCGTTAAAGTCCTTCATCAGCTGACTTGAGTACGAAGGTTTTCCTGGATAACATGGATGGGCCTGATTCAATCAGTTGAAAAGCTCTAAGAGCAGAGCTAAGGTTTCCCTGAAGAAGAACAAATCCTGCCTCTGGAGTACAGCTCCAGCTCCTACCTCAGAGTCCAGCCTGCCCTTCCTGACAGCTGCAGATCTTAGGCCCAGGCCCCACAATCACAGAAACCAGTTCTTTGCAGTAAGTCTCTTGGTATATCTCTCCTACTGGCTCTGTTTCTCTGGTCAATCCTGGGTGACGCACCCTCCTTGCGACCTATGAAGTTCTACATTTCAAGCATACTCATTTTTGTCTGCCTTCAACTTACAGAGAAAAACGAAAGAAATATCAAGGATGGCAAAGCCTCTTGGTTGCCCTCATTGGTCACCCCACCCTCAGTAAAATCCAAGGCACTGGTTACCATTTTAGGCAAGTTCAAAGTGTCTGGAAATGAGTGAAAAATGGAGATGGACCTCAGAATGAGAAAATCAGATGCAATATACCACTGTTGGTCCTGGGTGACCCATGAAGGTCATAGGTCCCTGAATGGTAGTTCCAGGGAAGTCATTACCCCACTAATAAAGTAATGCATGTGACATCAAGTGTGGATTATGCTCAAGAAGGCTTGTCTTAGTCAGTTTTAAATAACCAGTGTTTCTCCATTTTAGACATTAGGCAGTGCCTGGATCTTATACCATTGATGCTTTCCAGGAAAACAGCTAAGGAATGATATTGTCAGTGTCTGTCCTGGGTTCTGAAAACTCAAGTTTCCATCTGTTGGTGTGTATAGTTTCTTGTGGACTTCTCTAAACTTCTTTCCAATGCTAGTTTTCTTACAGTTCTCTTTAATAAGACTATCAGTTTCTACTACTAATTCAAATGGGTTTCAAAGCAAAAATGTTTGGCCATGGATTCAGGTGGGCTCTCCTCACAGAATCTGAATTGTGGAAAATCAGCCTTACCAGAAGGCCCACCCCAGCGTGTGGAGACTGCAGTCCCCAGAACTTTATGAGTCTACCTTCGGAGACACATTTGCACAATTACAGGAATTTTTCTGAAACTGAAAATTCTGCCAGTTACTGTTTATCACACTTTCTTGGTTTACTTTTCGAGTACCAGATTGTGAGAGAAATACCTTCATCACTGAGATATTATTGGTTTTCTCAGATTCTCAGTGAAGGAACAGTGTCCTAGAGCTAATATGTGATAGAACCTTCTAGAAAAGGAAGACAATAAAAATTTTTTTAAAAAGCTTAAATAGTACATAAAAAGAGAAAATAATAAAAGAAACATCATATGCTCAAATTAGCAAATGTTAGCATTTTGTCCTGCCATTTTCTTATTTTTACATTAAAAAAGGGGATGAGAACATTACAGTAAAAATGGGGTCCTCTTTGTGCCCCTGTCAGTTTCACCCTTTCTTCGCAGAAGCAAGCAGTGCACTCAAATTTGTATGCATTCTTATAGTTGATGTTTTTGTATTTTATAGAAAATATATTTGTTTGTAAGTAGTACATACCATTTCTACTTTTAAAAATGTTATGTAAACATTGTACTAAATGTATCATTCTGAAATTTCCTTTTTTCATTAAATATACATTTCTGAGAACTAAAAAGGAAAAAAAAAAAGGAAGACCTGTGTGAGGAAAAGGAAAAATACTTGGATTGAGGTTAGTTTGATTGAATAATGAAAAGCAATCATCCTCCCTAAAACCCACCCAGGTAAATTAATTCTTCATCAAATCTCACTATAGAGGCACATATTGACAAAAGCGATCAGTGCCCCTAAATTCAGGAAAAAGATCACCACTGAAGTGGCTTCAAACCTTCAACATCCTAGAGGCATAACGGTCTAATCAAGGGGTCAACTCTGGAGCAAGATCATATGACCAAATGTTTTGCATGTGCTTTAGAATGGTCGGGGGACCTCCAATCCATCTTCAGACTGAAAAAATAACTTGTTACAGTTCTTTTACAGATTTCACAGATTTTATATGACTTATATCCAAATCTACTGTAGATGGTAGATGAAGAACAAGATACAAATTATATTTCAAAGCCTCACTGAATTCACAGTGGCTTCCAATCTTTTGACCACTCAGACCACACAAAGTTTAACTACTTGTACACTGAGAACAGTTTTTGACCTTGAAAGAGGGTCCTCTGAGCACAGAGGTCAGATCCCCTGCAGATGAGGGAGAAGCCCTGCAATGTGAGGCTTGCCTGGCCAGCCTGCCCTTGGCTTAATGGAGTCTCGCCAAGCCTACAGTTGCTGGTTCTGTCCATGCACTCCCCCACCCCAGTTGTCAGCACTGAAAGACATCCCCAGCTGTCCTGGGTGGGAAGGGACACAGAGAGGAGCCTCCTGGGCCTGCCTATATCTGTGCCTCAACCTTTGAAAGTACAGCCAACAGGGAGATTTAATTTAAATCTCTCTGGATCTTTAAACTCAGCTCTTTCCTTTTAATTCTACTTGTTGCTCTTTTCTTTCTTGCTGGATTGATTGCATTTTCTTCAGAATGTGTGATTTCCAGATGTGGTTCCATCCAGCAGATCTAAGGTAATTTCAGTTTTGTTTCTAAAAATGTAATTTTCTGCCTTTTTCTTGCCTGTCCTTTGTCATTAGACAGTGTGGATATTTAGCCACATGACACATTGGAGATTCTCTTCCCAATGCCTTATTTTATTACTCAGACCATACATAAGTGAACAAAATACTCATCTATCAGCTTTTTGCTCTAATATGAAATCTGATAATGGGTTAAAATACATTACATGAAGCAGAATAATGGGTTATTAACCTTTTTTGATACAAGAAAAGTATGACACTAGATTTTGGTTATGCTCTCCTGTTTTTGTTTTTGTTTTTTAAAGTAAAATGACAGTTGTTATCTGTCAAACCCAGGGGACTTTGAATTTTGATACTTTATGTTTTTACATGACTACTTGTGTCATTGGGAAATATTCTAGCCTTCCTTTCATAAAAGCACCCATTGCTTCCTCTGTGGGTGCCTCCAGGTTGGCATGATCTCTTATTCTCAGACTTTTTGTTTTTCCACTCTCAATTAATCCTGAAACCAGCTCAGTACATTAAGCTGGTTGTGTTGCTCAGATGAATTTCCTGAATTGCTCTATCAAGTACTTTGCTCTTTTTTTCATGACACCCAGCTTCTATTTATAGTCAACAGATGATCAGAAGCCAGGTCAAGGGCAGTTGTTGTTTGGGCAGGCCCAACTGTTGAATGCTGATTGGTAACTGGCAAGGTGTGGCAGCTGCCATCTGGCCACAGCAGGGTCCAGATACCACTGCCAACATTTGCTTAATTCAAGCAAAAGAAGTTAACTTCAGCCTACTCTGCAGAAGCAAACCTGGTTAACTATTTTAGACACCTCATCCAGTCAAATTGGTTCCTGAGTTTAGCACAACTGAAAATGAAAAACGACACTGACTCATCAGGGTCTGTCATGACACACTTGTCTCCCCACCCTGTTTAGGATTCAGAGGCAGAAGTATGTGTATCTCAATCCTCCAACAAAGAGCACTGAGTACTTTCGCAGAACATGAACCAGAAAACCATTTTGTGTAGCTCAGAAGGATGAATATTTTAATAGTTCTGCAAGTACTGGAATAGAGATGTATTGAATCAGTCATACGAAATAACATGGCATTGTGGATCCATACCTCCCAGAAATTAGGCTAGCCCTAAAAGAAATCACACCATGAATATGTTAAATAAATATTTCGGGGGGAAATGGAGATCAAGTCAATGTTTTTAAATCACAGATTATGAGTAGTGCTATTGAAGAGCCCAATACTTATAGGGATTGAGGGACTAGTGGCAAGAAAGTCTGTTTTGGTAGTTAAAACTTCATTGGGATCGATATTCAGAACTCTTGGCAAGATTTACACAGATTCTTCTTTGTGCTTGCACAGTACTTCACAATAATTTTTAAAATATTTTTTTAGTTGCAGATGCACACAATACCTTTATTTTGTTTATTTTTATGTGGTGCTGAGGATCAAACCCAGTGCTTCACACGTGCTAGGCAAGCATCTACCAAGCCACAACCCCAGCCCCCTATCACAATAATTTAAATCATAATTAATCAGCAGGCATTGTGTGAATGACAGATGCTCTGGGATCTCTATAAAACATTCCTCACCATCTGATAGTCTACAGTCATTTTCCTTGTCTAAGGTCCAGCAAAGCCCAGCATCCTTACCATCTTTCTGAAAGAGGTTGATGCCCTTTGACTTCTTTTAGGAAAGGAAATTGAGTCATGGGAAGAAAAAGACCTCCCTGGCAAGCAGGATGATTCCTGACATCCATTTTTCTCTTGGAAGTGAAGGATGCAGATAGGCGATATCCCAAGGATCCTTCCAATCCTCCCTTGTGGAATTCACAGGGAAATGGGGCTCCTCTCCTGGAGATAGATATTTTACTTGGAGGATAAAAAGGAATAAGGTGCCTTGATCACAAAAGTTTTAATTAAGGCCCTCAGATTATAAACTTTGATATTCTCCTGTTTGGGGATCCTGCCTTTAAAGGAAGTTGTGAAATTTGGTAGCGGAGAGCATCCACTTGGGGACTCATAGACCCAAATTTGAATTGGAGCTCTCCTACTTTATGACTATGTCTGCAGGGAGAGCTGGATGTATTACCTCTGTGTCCTGAGTTTCTGTTTGCCTGGCATGAATTCAGATGTTCACTTTGGTCTGACTACAGATAAGATTGGCTGTATATTACTTCCAGTGTGTGGACTCTGCTATTGCCCACTCATCCTGGACGGAATCTGTGGTTAAGAACCACTATATAAGCCTATGTAGTGGGCATTTGTCATATATTTATTATTTATGAAATTAAATGTAAAGACATGTCTTATAGAATGCCAAAAGTCTTACTGTTAGCTTTTCTAGCTGTGGGTAGGAAGTGATTGTGTTCTAATGGGTTTTGATATGAGAAACACCACTCAAAACAAAACCTAAACCATTAGAGTATTTGGTTGATAAAATATATTTTGCTAATAAGATCATAAAGAGGTAATGATAGAAGAATCAATACAGATGGTTAATAAATATAAAAATTTTATTTTATTAGTAATTTTAAAAAATGTAAATTTAAAGAACAATGAAATCTAATTTTTATCTACCAAGTTTACAGATTTAAAAACAAGAGAATTTACTGCTGGTGAGGATGCAGAAAGATGAGTAATCCCACTCGTGATGGGTAGAGGAAATTTGGTACAATAACTGGGAAGTTATTTGTCAATATATAACAAAGAGCTTTTAAAATGTTCATATTAACCAGTGGAGTCATACATTTTAAGGAAATAATAGTTTTAAAAAGCAAACTAAAAGTTATAGTCAAGGAGCCATTACAGTGCTACATTTTTTAATAGGAAGAATTAGAATATTTCTCATTCAACTCAGTACAATAAATAGGTGGTTAAATATACTACTTAGAATGAAGCATCATGCTGACATTAAAATGAGATTTTAGTAATAATCTATGGCCATATCTAGCATTTATGAAGAGTTTACTGTATACTGGGCCCTGAGCTAAATGCTTTGCATATATATTATTTCATTTTAACCTTATTATGACAGATTAGTAAGCTTCTAGCTTCCAACGATTTTCCTTTCCATACCATTTAATCATATTTGACAAATTAAAAATTGAAAAATAATGTTAACTCTTGCTATTCTTTTAAGCCCACCCCCCAAAAACCTATTAAGAAATTATGTATAATTTTAGTTCAACTTTATACGGTAAGCCCTCTCATAGTGTTATGAATAGGGCTCAAAACTCCCAAGAGCATAAAATGTATTTTTGTACTATTACAAGGTTCCTGAAGTAGAAGTGGAGGTGGAAGGTGGACAGCAGCCAGGCCATGTTCTGTGGAAATCCATATTATTCTAGGATGGTGGATATATGATGTTTAGTGAGAAATTTTCCACTGTTAAGAGTGGTTTTGTCTATGCTGTGGCATTTTCCCTGTATTCTGGATAATTTATGCTTTCCTGTATTTTCCCAAATTTCTACAATTAGCCTGTAGAGATACTGCATAAGATATAAGATGCTTCTAAAAGAAAAAAAAAATTAAAAGCAATTTGTTGTAGTAATTCTTTCTGTAAGTAGGCAATTTCCTCTTTATTCTTTAGTGTCCCTTTAGATCTGACAGCTCAGTAAATTAGGCAGGAAAGGGAAAAGGCAAAGCCCAGCAGTCAGAGGGAAATAAGAGGCGGGTTTTCCCTCCCCACCACAGTGAGGGAGCCACGTGACGCCTGTGGCAGCCGCTGTCCTCGCCTGGGTTACAAGCTGAAAAAAATATCCCAGCTGGGTTGGCAAAGTCTGGGGCATGACCCAACTCCATGCAGCCACCGAAAAAGCTTTTTACAGAAGAAAGACACTGTTAGGGGGTCAAGCCCCTATTATATGTTCTCTGAGAACACAGGTGTCCCCCAAGTCAGCAGGGGAAGCTAAATGGGGGACTGCAGCTCTGACGTCTTCAGGAGCTGTGAAGACTAAACTGAAGTTTAATTTTGAGGTGAGCCCAGTTTTCTGGTAAGCCTGGGATTCTGAAGCTCTCCCAGCATAGGGCATGTCCTTGACTCCAGTAGAAATCCACACAACCAGGGGAAAGTGCGGGGGACCTCCTGTGTGGTGGGTGGCTGGCCCAGGGCGGGTCCCCACAGGAAGCACCCAGCTTTTGTGGAGGTGGTTGTGCCAAGCGCAGAGGCCCGCCCTTGTTTGTTGGGGCTTTCCTCTGGGTTCTCTGATGAGATGGCTAAAAGCAGAAGGCTCAGTGAACCTCCAGCCCTGGCTCAGCGGGAAGGCTGAGTTAGTGCATTCATAGAAGTCATTCTTGCTTCCAGGGTGTGGCTGTAGCAGCTGGGAGGGAGAAATGCCAAGAACATGCTTCCAGATGGGCTCCTGGCAACAGGATGTTAACTTTTCAGAGAGCACTTTCACCTTTCTTCAGAGTCCCTCGTTCATTTGTTCTACTGACAATGCAGGGCAGCATTGTTGGAGGCAATGGAGAAACCAGGAGAAATAAGACACCACTGCTATCCTCCCAGCTCCCAGGGAGGTGTAAGAGAACCAACAAACACATTCCAGTGTGGGGGTGCTGTGGTGGGCTGAAGACCAGGGTACTGTGGCCACTCACTGTGGAAGACTCTTACCAGGTCAGGAGCTGACCTGGTGGTGTCTGAGCTGTGTCCCACCGTGGCTCTCTTCAGACTGTAATGGGCCTAAGAGTCACTTGAGGGTCTTGTTAACGTTCTGGTTCAGCCGATCTAGGTGGGGCACAAGAGTCTGCTTTTCTAACAAGCTCCCAGGTGATGCTGAGTTTGCGGGTCTGAGGTCCATGCTTCAAGTAAGCCAAGTCCTCTGTAGTGTCTAACAGAGAGCTAGCCAAGGAAACAAGTAAGAAAGGGTAATCCTAAGAGAGGTCACATGCTAGTGTGCACTTTGGGAGTGGGAAAGGTTGAGTCTTGAGGAAGCTGGAATTTTGCTGGATAGCCTTGAAATTGCCCAGGGTTTGCTTCTCTATTCTATTAGGGGGTTACTTCATTCTTTAAGACTCAACCCTAAACCTTATATTTTCAGAAACATATTCCAATCAACTCATCTAATATATTTTCTTTGTGGTGCTTAATGGGCTTATTTCCTAATTGATCTTTTCCTGACATGTAGATGAAAAAGTCCTCAGAGCAAACCAAATGACCGGTTAGTGTGACTGCCTCTTCTGGGTTCTAGACTGTGCCTCCACAAAGGAGGTCACTACCTTTTTCTCCCACAACTGGCATAGTTCCTGATACACATTAGCAGTGCTAATGCTCATTACATACTCACTTTAAAATAAACGAATGAATATAAATGCCTTAGATTGGGTTCATTGGGAGAATAGCTGAGTGGTTTAGAGTATAAACACTAGAGCTGGAAAGTCTGAGTATGAATCCTAGCTCTCTCGTGTCAGAATCCCTGGGTGCAAACTCTGGCTCTAGCTACTTAACCAGGGCACATCCCATAACCTCTCTGTGTTTCAGTCTCCTCATTGTAAAATGGGGGGTGAAAAATAATACAGTTACCTGCCTCAAAGAATTGTTATATGCATTACATAATACATATAAATTGCTTCCACCAATTGTAAACATTTGATAAATCTTATCTCTTATTTTTGTTAAGGGTTCATACTGATATTAAACAGCCTAACCACATGTTATCTGGCATCATTTGGTAAGGATGGAAATGTTTATCTAAGGTAGGGCTTATGAGTGAACTTGGCTATCTTTGCCATACCTGCCCTCCATTGACATACATAATATCAGGTGATTATAATCTTTTCATAAAATGTTTCTTTGAAGCTAAAATAGAAAAACACATGTAAAGGACAGAAAGAGTAGATCTAGCAGGATATGTCAAGTGGGACCCTTAGGTTAGAGCTAGTTTTCCTGAAAACAACCTCTAATTATTAGGTGGTGCTATATGGAGGGATTTTATTCTGTTTCCCTGTGAGATCACCTGAGCTGCGCTTCTGGAATCCTAGATGGGACATAAAAATAGGAATGTTTGATCAACAGATGAAAGGTAGGTAAACCTGACTGAAACTCTATGTTATGTGGGCGAGAAAGTTGGGGAATCTCATGACATCACTAATCAATACTATTATGGATTATTTATGGCTTAGAGGGTTTATTGAAAAACTCTGGGGCTGGTATTATCTATCCTTTTTTATCAGTGAATACTTGGACCTGCACTGCCGAATACATTTTTCACTTTCTACACGTTGCTGTTTAAATTAATGAAAATTAAATTAAAAACTCAGTTGTGCTGGACATAGTTCAAGTGTTCAAAGGCCACTGGTGGCTAAGTGTTACCAAATTGGACAGCACAGGTATATAGAACATTCATTGAGTAGTACCTACTTATAATGTGAGTTTCAGACTTTAAGAGTTGCAGATTGTAATCAATACCCAAAGATGACAAAACCTAGAACTCATGCAATGAGGTTGTTGCAGAATTGAATACAAAAGTTAGGACATGTAAATGACAAGTTTGTGTTACTTTTAGACAATAAAGTTTGACTCCATAGTATTTTATTCAATAACTCTTAAATAACAAATAGTGTAAGCACTAAACCTAGGACTCTGGGGAGAAAAGCCACGTGTGTTAGATGTAATCACTTAAACCAAATTGCCTGCTGTTGAATAGGAGAGATACTAAGGGCATAGAAAAACATTAAATAGCAGTCCAAGGAGGTGTGTGAGAAAACTCAACGAAATGCTGTTAGACTTAGAGTGAGTTTGATGAAGGAGGTGGTGCTTGACTTTGACATGGTAGGAGAGGAGCAGTGTACTGAGTCAAGGAAACAGAAATGGGTACAGGAAAGGGGGGATTCTAGATCTAAAAATATCATTAGGCAGTCATTTTGGATGTGGGGTAAAAATTTTGGAAGGTCTTGAATGACAATATAAGACGATTAGACTTTATCCTTTAGACAGTGGGGGCCATAGAAGGGTTGGGAACAGAGGAGCACCATCATGTAAGTAGTGTTTGGCCAAGGTGAGTATGGGAGAGTAAAAACTGGACTGGATGAACCAGCCTTTTTGTAGGGGTACCAGCCCAGAGGATGTGGGGAAAATTCAAGCAAGACATAGGAAAGATGTAATTAAGGTCTATGGAAGGAAAAGTGGAAAGACAAGCAATAAAAAGAAAAATTCAATAGGTTTGAGCTGACCAGGAAACAGGAATGGCAGAAATGTAGACAAGGATGGCTTACCAACTTTAAATGTTTGGCATGTGCAGGAAATACCCAAGGATTTGGAGTTTGGGAGGTGGCTCCTCAGTGTAACTCAGTTGAGATGTGCTGTGTACTTTCTTGTGCTGCTCTCTAATGTTGTCCCCTGAGATCCATCTAACTCCAGAGCAAGAAGTTTGGGGTCAGTGATTGCATTTGACAGGTTTTGCTTTCTTCCCCAGACCCCCTTGTTCAGTGCCATGCTTGGAAAAAGTACCCAGTTATTTAACAACTGTTCTACAGTTAACTGTAAAGTCAACTGTATTGTCTAAACCCATCCTTTAAATTTACTGGGGTAAAGAGGTTACTTGTTTTCAAATAAAAATCCTAAGAAAATGTTTATTATGGTGAAGAGAGATGATTGCCTATAAAATGCAGTTGCCTGGAAAATATAGGTGCAAATACCTACCTCACAGGGTACTGAGGATTAAATAAGATACATGCAAACTACCTGGCAGGTAGTAAGCCACAAATAGCTGCCAGTGGGTTTTAATATAATAAACTGAGCTATACAGGGATTGCAAAACCCCACCCATCACATAATTTTACGGCACTCACCTTCTTCACTTTCTTTGGTGCCATAAAATCAAGGATGTTTGGGGGTTATTCCAGGTCATGCTACACAGAATTGTTAAACATCTTGTTTGCTTGAGAAGGAAGAAGCCAGGGAGGGGCCAAGCCCCAGACATGAATACACACTCAGGTTTCTGGCTTACCCCTCACTTGTTCCTGCCTCTTTTACTCTTTAGGAGTGGGTTGTCAGTGAAACATCTGAGGATTTGGACCTGCAGCTCAGTAGCAGAGCGTGTGCTGTGCATATAACAGTATTAAAGAAAAATTTCCAGGAGGAAATGATGCAGTCTTTGCCCATGATGTGACTAGTTTTCACGAGCATCAGGAAACCTGTGTCATTGTGCTTAAGTTCAGCATCTCAACTACTGCTAGAAGCTACCCCAGGTTGGGTCACGGCACTCAGAATTGAGGACTGCAACTTCTTCCCTGGGTGCTCCTGCCTAGTCCTCTCTTTTGTGCCTTACCTCATGCATCATGGGCAGAAAAAAAAGGATTTAATAGATCAAATTTTGCTTGTCCAGAACTGGACAAGTTACCCACTTTGGCCTGAATAGGAAGTTTGAACCCCACTGCCTAGTTTTGCTGCAGAATCTTCATCTGCCATGTTGACTCAACTTACTTTCTCATTTTCCAAGTGTATCCTTAGTTGATGGTACCAAAAGATGCAATACTAATTTTTTCTTCTGTGCTTTGGCTACATAGCCCTCGTCTTAAAGAAAGAGCCTTCACTTATTCTTTAAGATGGTCAAGACCCATTTCTTCTATGAAGCCAGAAAGCATTCACCCTGTTCTGGACTCCTACTGACTTGTTTATGGTGACAAAAATTTACCATTTTCCAACTGCATGTTGTTTTTCACTCATGTTTCCAACCAGATCAAAGTCAGGGGTTATGTCTTGCCTTCAAATCACGTCATTAAAACTGAAAGTGAGAGCTGGGGCTGTGTGAAGCGCAGTGGCAGAGCACTTGCCTAGCATGTGGGAGGTACTAGGTTCGATCCTTAGCACCACATAAAAATAAAGAAAGAAAGAAAGGCATGCTGCCCATCTACAACAACCAAAAAAATAAAAGTTTTTAAAATATACTTTTAAAAAACTGAAAATTAGGACTCTGTGACATTTCAGAATCCTGTTTTCCAAGTGACCTCTTACAGACTTGACCACAGGTCAAAGGCGTCCATCTTTTGCCTCCTCCCCACACCTATTCCAAATTTTGGCCTCTATTAAGTCCTGTTTTTAGTTGCTTTACCTATGGAGTATCTGAGTAAACTTGTATTTGAAGGAAGGAAGCTTCAACAAAAGCTTGAGGACTATAGTTCTCGGCGGTTTGAAACTTGAGAGTGAGCTGACTATCATGGTGGTGAGCAGTATTATATGTTGGCCCACTCTCATTCATAGGACTCTGAAAACTGTTCTATTTGGGATAAGTAGAGAATGGGGCTGAAATCTTAGGAGATCCTTACCCCCACACAGAAAAAGTTGGAAATACTGAAAAATATAGAGGAAAAAAATCATCTCTAATCTTACCACCCAGAAAAAAACATTGTTAATTTTGGCATACTTCTCAGTTTTTCAATCATACACACTTACATAGATATAATGTGTTACAGTTGAGAGAGAATCCTGTATATTGAGTTTGGTATCCTCCTTTCACTAAAAATACTCTTAACTATATTTGTGATGGCTCATTGTTGTGGCTCCCCCTGAAAACAAACTCTGAGATGCAGATTGGCATGTAGGATGCTTATTAGAGTGCTGTTAGTATTAACATCTGCCAAATGGAAGATACGGAAGTAGGATTAGACAAAGGGAGAGGCTGTTTGTAGACCCAGAGAGCATCTTGACCAACTTCATGAGCACACCCAGATGCTGGGATGGCCTCCCAAGTATCCTAAGTTGGGGCAAAAGGTTTGGATATCTATACCCCTAGGTGGGCCACTCACTGATTTCAGGCTGCTCCTAGAAGAATACTTAATTTTGGGCAAGGAAATCTCAAAGAGGGCTCATAGTTGAAGGCCATCTGGGTATAGCTTTTTCAGTAGCTGGGAGAATAACCCCTTCATTTCTGAACGGGGATCCAGGCAAACTTTCACAGCCTCTCTACAATGGTAATTCTATTCAGTCTGGTCAAGAATGGCTGAAATGAGTACTTACCATATGACAGCCTTGTACAAGGAGATCATAGACCCCACAACTGCCCATGAGCTGATTATCAGTGGGGAATACCCTCTTACTGATGAAGAAATAAGAACAGACACCATATGGTCCCATAGCTTAGTGGGGGAACCAGGAATCAAACCCCAAGCTTTTTCTTTATTTGTAAGTGTGTAACAGAGTGTTTTCCAGGTAAAGATTTCCATTTCCAAGAAAAAAAAAATCTTACCACATATTGAAATGAAAAAAGTTACGCCACATTTTCCTTTCATCTTCAGGATGGACTATAAGGATGATTTTCAGAAATGGTAAAACTGATCATTGCTTGCCTGGGTGAATTAGGTACACTTAAATCATGAAGTCACACTTGAAAAAGTTGTGAATAAGAGACCATAGGGACTGTGAGAAGTTACTTGCAGCATGTTTGATTCAAACTGTTTCATTGAAAACACAAAACAGCAACTGCACATTGATATGAAACCTCAAGCTTGACCTGCCCCTTCCCACTGTACATGTAAAACCCTATTTCTACATGTGAGAGGCAAGGGTAATGCTGGGTTCTGTGTGTCCTTTTGTGCACCTCATATAGTGTTCATTCTTACTTTTGAAAAGCTATTCCAATGAAGGGCTGATAAAAAAATACATTTTATTCTTTATATTAGTATGGAGTTTAGGGTTTTAAATTTGGGAGAAGGGTATTAAATTTACCTTCCGTTCTTACATTCATTGCAATCATTTTTTTCCACAAACCTACCCAGATTTTTCATATTTTGAAAATAAAATGTTTCACTGGGTGTGGTGGTGCACACTTGTAATCCCAGAGGTTCAGGAGGCTGAGACAGGAGCATAGCAAGTTCAAAGCCAGCCTCAGCAATTTAGCAAGGCCTTAAGCAACTTAGTGAGACCCTGTCTCAAAATAAAAAATAAAAATAAAGGACCAAGGATGTGGCTCAGTGGTAAAGCACCCCTGGGTTCAATCCCAGTACCTGACCCCCAAAAAAATTTCAAGAAAAGAGAAAGGTTTTACCAATTTGTTGGATCACTCTATTCACCATCCTGTAGTCTACATATGCAGCTTACCTGTTAAAATGAATATTGATTCAGGATGATTGCATTTATTTATTTAGTCCATTTAAATATCAGCACAAAAATTAAAATTCAGAGTCAGTTATTGCTGGGGAGTGTTCTCAGCAATGTAATTTGGTTGCTAGGCAACCTATGGGCGGGCTTTAACAAGAGGAAGAGAAAGCTCAGTCAGCCGCACTTCAATAGCGGTATTGGCTTTCGTTTCAAACGTGTTAAATAATAGGGCCTGGCAATTTGCCTCCCTTCACCCAAATTGCTTACTTTTCTCCTTGAATGGAAAATTAACCTGGTTTAGTGTCGATAATATTTGCAACCATACTTCCTCTGTCAAGCATTAAAACGTGTTTCTCACTCTGGGAACTAAGAAAGTTCTGTATCTTCGTGTTTTATTGTATATCTTTCCTCTCCTCTCCTCCCTTTTCTGTCTTCCTTTCTTTTTATGATGAGAAAACACATCCCTTACAGCTTATTAACCCAGGATCAAGGAAGAGAAAGAAGAGCTCAGGAGAAAGGGAGAGGTCAGAACAGAACTTTATTTCTGAGATGCGGGTGAAAGGAGTTCCTCCTGAGGAGGAGATGAGAGAACTGACCTAGGCAACAGGTAGAGCTTGTGGAACTGGGCCAGAGGTGAAAGGGAACTGCATTTGTAGTGTCAGCTCAGACTAACACATACTCTATTTTGACCCCTGCTCACATAGAAGGCTGAAGACAGACCTGAGAGCATCTTGCAGAGAGTAGGTGCTCGACAGCTACACAACAATTTGTGCATTGTAGGCAACGCACAAATTCTGACATACTGAGCCTGCACCCATACAGGAAATGCTACCAGAACAGCTGCATTCAGTCATAGAGTTGTAGGGGAGCATGTTTGAGGCCTCATGTAATTTCCTGTCTTAAGGATGAAAAAAATGGACTAGTGGCCAAGGCTGGCAAGCTGCTCCTGGCTGAATGTGAACCAGGCTTCAGATCTGCATTACCAAAACTTCTCCTATGCTTTTTTTCCCCCTTCGAGTAAATTAATTTTCATTTTCCTGCTCTGAGTTTATAAGAACTATTGAAAAAAGCAGGCCCAGGTTACCTTCAGCATATATGTAACAAGATTTCCATTCTTTTGAAGACTTGTAAAACCTGATCCAGTCTAAGAATACAAAGACCCTAACTTGAGGTTCTTCTTTAGAAAGACCTCTCCTCTCCCTTCTTCCTCGATGATGCAATAGGGCATTTAAATCCCTACTGTCTTAGGCTGGCATTGATCCATCCTGCTAACTGGGCCTTCAGCTGATAGACTTGGACCCCTCTAACCTTACAACCTTCTTCCATATAATGCCATTTGCAGAATCTTCCCCAGTTGTTTGTCCCTCTCTTGAATACCACACCTGCCCACTATTGTTTCATAGGATGGTATTTGCTCTTTTTACCACCACAGACAACAAAACTGTCAGGTCAACGTGTGTTACAATGGAAACCAAGCCACCTTGGTAGTTTTCAAAGGTTTTCTTCAAGGTCTAGAAGCTCTCAAAGTTTGAGAAATGGTACCCATGTGAATTTTCACCTAAGCAGTTCACCCTCCACTATGCTTTCCTTGCACTTGAATTTTTAAACCCAAGGTAGTGTTGCACATTGGTTTTGTAATGGGCAGTAACAAAACAGAGGCACAACTAGGAGAAAGAAGAAAAAAATCAGGTTGATTTTTATAAGTTAAGACATCCAAGGGAAAGAAAAAAAAAATGGAGAAGGAGCCCCTAGCAGAAGGTTAGAGAAAGAGGAACAGGGATGGAGGAAGCAAGTTAGGGCCCCCATCAGGGGACTTAGTGATCTTAGAACACGAAGTAAGCTTTCAGATGATTAAGAGGTAGTGGGCAGCAGAATAAGGGAACTGGGGATGCTGGGAAGAGGTGGAGGCCCAGAGTAGGAGGATTTGATGAAACTTTTGGGAAGAGGGGAATGTGCATTAGAATCCACAAGCATTGACCTTCTTTCTCACTCTTTCTCCCACTACTGATATTCCATTCTTTCTTGGATATCGTATGTTTCTTTTTCTCTTTTCTGAACCCATAATTGATTAATCAATCTCTCTCTTCTCTCCACTTTCCTCTCTTACCTTGAAAGTGTTTTGTAAACTATAGGTCATGACCTTATAACAGGTGATGAAATCAGTGTTGAAAATTACAACAAAACATTTCCAAAACATTGAAATAGAATAGAATAATATAAAAAGAACACATAGAACAAAACATGATAAAATAGAAAACATTGAATGTGTCTTAGGGTAAAGGAAGTCTTTCAGTTGTGTGTGGACATGGGTGTGGCTGAGTATTAGGGATTGCAACCAAGAAAAGTTTGCAGACTGCTAGTATATAATCTATAATTTAGGGAATCTCTTTACATTTAGTATCATCAGTAATGTTTTCTGTTATAGACTTCTAAGGAGGACCATAGTGACAAAACTTTTACTGTTTCTCTCAATTTCTGGCCCTAAATAAAAATAATCCTGAATTTTTAAACTATTTTTCACTGGAGTATTTCCCTTGTGGATTAGCATCTCTGGAAAGGAAAATATGTTCTTTAGTCAAAAAATGTCAGAACACTCAGTTTATATAAAATACTGATTTCATTTAAACCTGAAGGCCCTATCTGATTGCTGGATGCAAATTAATTCAGATGGTTAGGTTGTTGGCGAAGAAGGTAAGTTTCATTAACTATTCCTGGATGTCATTGTGGTAGGCAACAGAATGTTGAGATATGTAATTAATTAATTAATTTTTTAAATAAACTATGGCAGGCATTGCCTGACTAGAAGAGTTAAGTGGAACAGAACCAACTCTACTTGCAAGAAAATTTCCTCCTTGACCACAAGTCTGTGCTGCTTTTGGTTTACTTGATATGCTATTTGCTACTGATATGACTTAAATAATAATATGCAGCCTGCATGGTAATTTCACCATTATTTTTCTCTTTACTGTTTCATAAATTATGAAAAGATGTACATGTATGTTGAATCAATGTCAAATAATACTTTTGTAGGGAGGAAAAACTAAGAACATCCTCTTCCCACTGCATCACTTCCCCACCCCACCCCCACTCAGCCCCCGGCTTCTTGCCTCACTTTGATAACTTTTAGGCCTGTATCCTGCTAGATACAGAGCAATGCTACTAAAATTTTAATGTGCACACAAGTCACCTGGGATCTTGTTAAGAGCAAGTTGTGAATCAGCAGGTCTGGGGTGGGCCCTGAGACTCCACCTTCCTAACAAGCTGCTGGGGGATGCTGATGCTACAGGTCCAGGAATCACACTTCAAGTAGTAAGGAGCTAGACTGCCACACTCTCCAATACTGCCCACCACATACAGAGATTTAAATTTTAATTTTAATTACTTGAAAAGGAAAAAAAGTATATTCTTATAGGCAGACTGCTTCTGACTTTTCCTATTTAAATGGTATACATTTCTTCTGATTGTCCTCAAATATTTTACTTTTATTATATAGTTATAGGTAGTAATGGTGAAGAAGATTGAGGTTAGGTATAATTTATTGCTGCACACTTGATGAGTATTTATTTTATAGTGAGAAAAAGATGAAGATCTGCATATTCATTTATTCATTGACTCTTTCATTCCACACCAGTTGTTGAGTACCTACTATGATCCAGATAAAACACAGCCCTCAAAATTTTCAAATTGTGAATTGAGAGCCCAAATTTTGTAGTCTATCTCCATGTCAGTAGAACTGTCCAGAAACCATATTAACTAATTAACTTTTTTTTTTAAGAAAACACACACACACACACACACACACACAGATTCCATAGTTCTATAAGGATGGATTTAATTTGAACCCAGTTTTATTTGGGCAAAATCCTAAAACATGATACATACCCAGGAACACTCACTGTAATTAACCTCAGTTTTGTAAAGGAAATATTCTTGTTGTTTTGACTTATAGAGTGACTCAGGTTTTATTTTTAGAAAGCACATAAGTATTTTTAAAATTGGTGATTAATCAGTTTTCTTACAGTAAAATGCATAGATTTAAGGTATATCATTCGATAAGTTCTAACAAGTATACACCTATGTGTCACTGCCACAATCCTGATGTTGAATATTTCCATCACCTAATGTTGTTCCATCCTATATCTTTGCATTCAGGCACACCTTTCACTTCTCCTCATCCCCACCCTAGGCAACTGCCATTCTGATTTCAATCATAGGTAAATTTTACAGGTTTTAGACCTTTATATAAATTGAATTACATAGTATGCACTGTTTTGTGTCATTCAACATAATGGTTTTGAGATTTATTCATGTGATGTTGTCAGCATTTCGCTCTTTTTTTAAAATTGATGTAGTATTCCCTTGTATGAAGGTACCACAGTTTGCTTATCCACTCTGTGATGAACATTTGGGTTGCTTCCAGACTGAAGCTATTGATAAAGCTGCTGTTTACATTCGGATGTTTCTTTTTTGTGTATATATGTTTTTATGTCTCTTAGATAAACATCTGGAAGTTCAATTTCTGAGTCACCATTTAGGTAGATGTTTAACTTTATAAGAAACTACCAAATTACTGGTCCAAAGTGGTTATGTACCCATTGGCAATACACATGAGTTCCAGTTTCTCCACATCCTCACTGACATTTGGTATTGTCAGTCTTTTTAGTTTTATAGACTCTAGAGAGTGTGTGATGATATGATTGTGGTTTTAATTTGCATTTCCTTGATGACCAATAATGTTAGTTTCCTGTAATTTTGATCCCTTTGGCCATTCATATAATTTCATTTTAAAATGACTTTCCTAGTCTTTTCCTCATTCTGCCCCCTATTGGGTTGCTGCTTCTTATTGGATTATAAGAGTTCTTTGCATAATTTGTACAGAAGATCTGTGTGAGGTGTGTGTACTGCTAATGTTTTCTCTCAGCTGGTGACTTATCTTTACGTTTAATGATGTCTCTTGAGGAGCAGACACTCTTAATTTTGATGGAGTATGGTTTATCACTTTTTTCTTACGTGATTAAAACTCCTATTTCTTAAGAAATCTTTACCTACCCCAAATTGCAAAGATGTTCTCCTGAAGTCCTTTTTCTAGATGTTTTACTGTTTTACATTTAGGTCTATGATCCATCTTGAATTCATTTTAGGTTATGGTATGAGATAAGGATTAAGATTTATTTTCTTCCATATGGATATCCAGTTTTTTCAGCACCATTTGTTTAAATGGCCATCCTTATCCTTTCCTTTTATCATTTATTTATTTATTTATTTTTGACAGTGGTAGGGATCCAAATCAGGGCCTTTCACATGGTTTGCACTTTACCACCACTTGGCAAGCACTTTACCACCAAATTACTCCCCCAACCCTTATCCATATCATTTCTCCATTGAATTATCTTGGCACCTTCATAAAAATAAAAAATCAATTGATTGTAAATGTATGGCATAATAAGTATAGTTAATCACTGATATACTTAAGCACTGGTGTATTCTTGTAGTTATTCACACTAAATTTATATCAACATCAAAAATCTAAATCAAGATCTGTTACTTTTACTAGTGAAAGGAAATTGAAGTGAAAATCTTGGAGATGACTCATCTTCAATTTAATAGACTGATCTTGAATATTTGTGAGATTTGCTGCTCTGTTAGGAGGACAACAGATAAAATTTGCAACATTTTAATTGTTTTATCGTATATACTTTTTTTAATAATTTTTTTTATTTGCTTATTGATTCATTGAGCACAAATGGAGTACAGCTATTGTTTCACTGGTTGTACACAAAGTAGAATCACACCATCTGTGCGTTCATACATGTACACAGGGCAATGATGTCTGTCACACATTCTGTTAATATTCTTACCCCCCCACCCCCGTCCCCACCCCTCCCTTCTCTCTATGCTATCTATCCTTCCTCCATTCTTGCCACCCTCCCCCCCCCCCGCATTATGCATCATCATTCGTTTATCAGAGAGACCATTCGGCCTTTGGATTTTTGGGATTGGCTGATCTCACTTAGCATAACAGTCTCCAACAACATCCATTTACCTACAAATGCCATAATTTTATTCTTCTTTATGGCTGAGTAATATTCCATTGTGTATATATACCACAGTTTCTTTAGCCATTCATCTATTGAAGGGCATCTAGGTTGGTTCCACAATCTAGCTATTGTGAATTGAGCACCTATGAACATTGATGTGGCTGCATCACTGTAGTAATCTGATTTTAAGTCCTTTGGGTATAGGCCAAGGAGTGGGATAGCTGGGTCAAATGGTGGATCCATTCCAAGTTTTCTAAGGAATCTCCACACTGCTCTCCAGAGTGGCTGCACCATCTTGCACTCCCACCAGCAATGTATGAGTGTACCCTTTTCCCCACATCCTCGCCAACACCTGTTGTTGCCTGTATTCTTAATAAAAGACATTCTAATTGGGGTAAGATGAAATCTTAAGGTGGTTTTGATTTGCATTTCTCTTATAACAAGGGATGTTGAACATTTTTTCATAAATCTGTTGATGGCTTATAGATCTTCCTCTGTAAAGTGTCTGTTCATTTCCTTGGCCCATTTATTGATTGGGTTATTAGTGTTCTTGGTGTAAAGATTTTTGAGTACTTTGTAGATTCTGGAGATTAGTGCTCTATCTGAAGTGTGTGTGGCAAAGATTTTCTCCCACTCTGAAGGCTCTCTCTTCACATTGCTGATTGTTTCCTTTGCTGAGAAAAAGCTTTTTAGTTTGACTCTATCCCAATCATTGATTCGTGCTTTTATTTCTTGCGCTTTGGGAATCATGTTAAGGAAATCTGGTCCTAGGCCAACATGATGAAGATTTGGACCTATTTTCTCTTCTATTAGGTGCAGAATCTCTGGTCTAATTTCTAGGTCCTTGATCCACTTTGAGTTGAGTTTTGTACAGGGTGAGAGATATGGGTTTAGTTTCATTTTGCTGCATATGGATTTCCAATTTTCCCAGCACCATTTGTTGAAGAGGCTGTCTTTTCTCCACTGTATGTTTTTGGCCCCTTTGTCAAGTATGAGATGCCTGTATTTATGTGGGTTTGTCTCTGTGTCCTCTATTCTGTACCACTGATCTACCTGTCTATTTTGGTGCCAATGCCAAGCTGTTTTTGTTACTATTGCTCTGTAGTATAGTAGAAGATCTGGTATTGTGATACCCCCTGCTTCGCTCTTCTTGCTAAGGATTACTTTAGCTATTCTGGGTCTCTTATTCCTCCAAATGAATTTCATGATTGCTTGCTCTATTTCTATGAGGTCCATCATTGGGATTTTAATTGGAATTGCATTGAATTTGTATAGCATTTTTAGAAGTATGGCCATTTTGACAATATTAATTCTGCCTATCCAAGAACATGGGAGATCTTTCCATCTTCTCAGATGCTCTTTAACTTCTTTCTTTAGTGTTCTGTAGTTCTCAGTGTAGAGGTCTTTCACTTCTTTTGTTAGATTGATTCCCAAGTATTTTATTTTATTTGAGGTTATTGTGAGTATGGTAGTTTTCCTAATTGGTATATACTTCTGTGCTTACAAATTATTCTGGAGATTTTTATTGAATAGTACATCTTTTGGAACCAACACAGAATATATGTATTTTAAAATGTAAGCTGTTTTTTTTAAAACTTAGGATATAAACAAAAAAACATAGGATGGGATTGTTCTGGTGTCTTGACTTATGTCTCGAATGTATTCAAGCCTGAGATGGTGAGTGGAGCTGACCCAGAAGGCAGTAGTGAAGCCGTGTACATTGCAGCACACACCCTCCCAAGTTCTGCATCCCCTGATACTCTTCAATGTTTGCATGTGGAGATCTCACAACAGATACATACTCCTGGAGCTCAGTCTGAGAGTGGCCTCCTGAAACCCAGTGGCCCAATCTCTTCATCCTTCACCCCATTTGCTCCTCTTCCAAGTCCTGAGAGTCCTGGAGGAAGGGACTCATCAGATTTTGAAGCAGATCCCAGACATTGGTAATAAAGATCTGCAAGGAGCCTCCCTCAGGAACTGACTCTGTGGATCTGCACCAGAACAACTGACTGGCCCTTTCTATGGGGCCAAAGGGGACCACAAGAGTGTAGGAGAGAGTGGGGGTACATTTGAATGCCACTCTGTAGCAACCCCTGTTTGATAAGCTTGTCACAGTAAATTGTTTCAGTTTCTTTGCTATTGGATTATTTTGCTCTTAGATCATTCATGAAGGAAGAATGATCCAAAGAAAGAAAGAACCCAAACTCTGAGGTTCTTTCACTTGTCTCCTTTGTACTCATCATAAATAATAGAAAAGCTATTAGTGACACACAGAGTTGTTATGAGCAACAAACAAGAGTACTCTGCAAACTGTATTCAAGTGAGATATAAAGTGTCTTTCCTTCAACAGCCCCAAACATTGTTATTTTCAAGTCTGATTTATTACTTAAAAATATGCTCTGTTAAAATGAAGTGTACAATGACTTTTACTCATCAGCTGGATTCACTTTCTTTAAAAACTCATCAGCAAACATTTGCTTGCTGAATGGCTCCTCTAACCTTGAAATACCTTAGAGTTATAGAAGGATAATTAATTGCTGGGAGCCTAAGTCATAGTCAATTTGTCATTTATTAAGGATTTATACTTTTGCTGAGGAAGCATTGAAACTTCTACATGACCAAGGTCAGGAAATAGTGCTCCTTAATTTATGGCGTATCAACAAAAACAAAAACAAAAAGAAATATCCCCCAAAGGCTACATATATACTTTACTTAAAGTGTTATAAATCAGATGTCATTATATTTTTTCTTGATATGACTTAATTTCAATAAATATTTTGTGGGTATCTATTTCTTTCTAACTATAACAGTGATATAACTGATTACAGAAAGCTTGGAAACTATAGGCATGTAAAGTTGAAACTGAAAATCACCTTTCATCTTTGCACTCAACACTAATTAACATTTTAATTAATATTTTTCAGTTGCTTATGTTTACATATGTATTTTTAGAATATTTGCAAAGAATTCTTAATGAAGTTTTGCATATTGCTTTTCCCCCACTTAACTGTATACATCATAAGCAGATTCTAGTATCAATAATATTCTCAGAAAAATAATTTTGAAATTCACCTAATATTTTATCTATACTTAGCACACCTAACATAATTTAGATATTGTTCTTTACAAATGATCGTGTTAAATTTATATAAATTAAAATGAATCTACTTTAAATTTGCAACTGTCAAATTTAAATCACTGAAAGAATTCTAAATTCTGTTTATAGTAAGGAAAATAAAATATATACAGTCAAATGCACATATACAATTTAAAGGTAGACCATACATTTCAATGGGGATGATATCACCTAAAAGGAAATGAAAGTTGATTTGGGGTGAAAATGATCTTACCTTCCTTTATGGATAAAATGTAGGTATACTATAGATATATAAACTGATCCATAGTGTATCAGTAGTATTAAAGTTTCTTGGGTAAGGGAAGTGATTAGGAAAAAGATCTCTCTAAAAAGTTTCTTAGGGGATGATAATGAAAAATAGGTTGAGAAACACCCAGATAATCGGATAGAGAACTGGAATCCCACAGGCAATTCAATTGCTTTAAACCTAAGTTCATTTCAAAGAAATAAGTTTCCTCTCTAACACACAGAATCTTCTGAGGTAATAACATAAGTTCTACTGATATTAGGTTGTCATTTCTTTTTGAGTACAGGATGCCAAGAAAAGAAAATATGCAAGTTAAGAAACTATATGTTTCAATTATGTAAAGGACTAGCACTGAATTATAAAACTGTTCATTGTGAAAGGAAAAACTCCATTCCTATACCTTAAAAGCCTAGAATTAATCATTTATCTATAAAGAGAAATTATCAGTTATTTCTTTGTATTTTAATTTGACAAATTTCAGTAATTTTCCAAGAGTATCAATTTTCATTTAACATGCAAATGTAATAATTAAAAAGATATTATCACCACAAGAACAAAAATCGTAGCAAGATGCATTGATTTAATTTATTTTTATAACAGTTTTGAGACACAACTTATATTCATAGAATTTATCATTTTAGAACATACACATACAGTGTTTTTTTGTGTATAGTCATACAGTTATTAAGTTCAGAACCTTTTCATTACCCCAAAGCGAAAGCCCATATCCATTAGCAATCACTTCCCACTCCTCTTTCCCCACAAAATCCACTTCCTATCTCGAAAGATTTTTCTATTCCAGACCTTTCATATAAATGGAATTATATAATATGTGGCCCTTCATGTCTAGCATCTTTCAATTAGCATAATATTTTCAGGGTTCATCCTTGATATGATGTTTCAGTGCTTCCTTCCTTTTGAATTCCTTAATGTTCCACTGCAGATGAATACTACATTTCATTTATCCATTCATCAGTTGAACATTTGGGCTGTTTCCCATTTTTTAGTTGTTATGAATAATGCTGTCATGAACATTGTGTAAGAGTTTTTGTGTGGACATGTATTTTCAATTTTCTTGGGTTTATAGCAAGAAGTGAAATGCAGGGTTATATCATAACTTTATGTTTAACATTTTGAGAACTGTAAAACCATTTCTCAAAGAAGCTCTCTCATTTACAATCCCATTGGCTATATGTGAGGGCTCCAATTTTTTCCACATTCTTGCCAGAATGTGTTATTGTCTTTATTTTTGTTACCTTGGTAGGTATGAGATGGTATCTAATTGTGATTTTGGTTTTGATCTTTTTCCCAGTGAATAATGATATT
Source organism: Glaucomys volans (assembly GCA_020662805.1). Lineage (NCBI taxonomy): Eukaryota > Metazoa > Chordata > Mammalia > Rodentia > Sciuridae > Glaucomys > Glaucomys volans. Next base: position 68,581 of record JAJEJO010045072.1, read on the forward strand.
AGATCATGTTGTCATATGCTTTTTGAAATTTTGTATTGTACTCTTTTGAAAACTTCCTATTCAAATCCTTTCCCCATTTTTAAATTGGGTTATTTATCTTTTCGTGATTGAGTTGTGAGAATTCTTTATATATTCTGGATACTAGTCCCTTATCAGACACACCATTTGGATATATTTTCTCTCATTCCATTGATTATCTTTTCATGTTCTTCATGATGTCTATTAAAGCACAAACATTTCAGTGAGGTACCATTTACCTGTTTTCTTTGTTGTCCCTTGTGCTTTTGATGTTATAACTAAGGAAATGTTACCTAATTCAAAGTCGCAAAGATTTACTTCTGCATTTTATTCTAACAGTGTTATTGTTTTGTTCTTACATTTAGATTGACTCATTTTGGGTGAATTTTTGTATGTGGTGTGAGGATCTAATTTTGTTTTTTTTTTTTCATGTGGCTATTCAATTGTCACAGCACCATTTGCTGTATAACGTGGGTTCAGAATCAAAATACAGTAATGGTTGATTAACGAGTTGAGATCTTTGTCTGGAACACTCTTTTTCCTATGCTATCATCCCTTTTTCTTTTTTTCTGTTCATAAAATACTATATGTTACAAGGATAATGTTTGGAAGTCACATTTTTTTCAATGAAGACTTTATCATTATCAGTATTAGAGACAAGGAGGGTTCTGATTGGTTATTTTCCCAGCCATAAAATGTGGATGTAGACCAAGAGTTTTAAGGTCCCTGGGATCCTTGTTAATATAGATTTAACATACACTTCATTCACATATTGTCACTTTTGAAATAATTAACAAGTCATAGAATTAAAATTATTCTTAAGTAATGTCATGTTTTATTGAATGGGATAGAATGGAAACTGGAATGGGCACTTATTCGGAATAGGACAGCCTGTGTTCTGATGAGGGGTTTTTTAGAAGGAAAGGCAGTGAACTCTGTGAAGCATAGCAGAGGATGAACTCCTTATAAAGGGACTCTGGATTTAGCAGCCAAGACATTATTGGCAGGATTTGGTGGAAATCAATTTTTAGTTGTTGATGGACCTTTATTTTATTTATATGCAGTGATGAGAATCAAACCCAGTGCTTCACACATGCTAGGCAAGCACTCTACCACTGAGTCACAGCCTAGTCCTCATTTAATCTTAAGAGTAAATCTGAGGTATCCTTGAAGAAGAAGAAATCCAGCCTGCTGGCCTGCCCTACAGATTTTGAACTTGCCAACCTCCACAATTGTGTAATGAAATTCCTGGAAATTGTTTTTTCTTTGTAAATAAATACATACGTGAATACATACCATATACACATATGCCTGCTATTATATAGTAATATACCCAATACATGCTCATTATGTATAATTATATATAATATATATGTTATATATATAATAGTATATTGACACATAAAGATGTTATATAGATATATAAAGAAGATATATAAAGATATAGCTATTAAGAGAAGTTTGTAAGGAAAATAGAGGGGAGAAGAGAGTGCAGCAAATAAAGCATTTTGCTAAAAGAGATGAGTCTTGAGTAGTTGAGAGAGAGAAAAGCTGTTTTTTCATTTTTGTTTTGTTTTTTGTTTTTGGTACCAGGGATTGAACCCAGGGGTGCTTAACCACTGAGCCACATCCCCAGCCCTTTTATTTTTTTATTTTGAGACAGGGTCTTACTAAGTCCTTAGGGCCTCTCTAAGTTGCTGAGTTTGAACATTCAATCCTCCTGCCTCAGCCTCCTGAGCCTCTGGGTTTATAGGTGTGTGCCATCCCACCCAGCAGAGAAAGAGAAAAGTTTGTAATACAATTGAATATAACAAACAAATTATTGTACTTAGACATTTCATAATATAATTCCTTATATATTTTAAAAAGTGGGTTTTTATCATTAATGTATCTACCTTCTATTTATTTATTTTTTGTTAATATGCAGCTGAGTAGTTTAACTTTATAATCTGACATTATAATTTTAGCATCTGAATTCTCTTTAAAATGTTCTTTCTTTCACTGAATGCTAGCTACTAGAATAGCAAGAAGTGGTCAGTCAGCCTCCATAACATTTTCCTTGTAGATACACCCTTTTTATCTGTTGGCAGACATCATTGAGGCAAGTCACAAAAGAGTCATCACAGGATAAAGTCATAAAAACAAAAACTAAAAATTCTTTCATGCTAGCCATAAAATCATAGCTATCATGGAATCACAGAATCAATTATGGAACAAAGATAATGATGAAGTTCATTGGGAAAAGGTAATAAAAATATATTCTTTAAAAAACATATGGAAGAAAATGTCAATAATGCCAGAAATAGAGAGTCTACAAAATGATACTACCTTTTACACATTGAAAGTATAAATTTACATTCTTAAAATGCGTGCTTTAAAGAAAAAAATAAAGAATATGTTTCCTTTTTGCAGAGCTGGATATAGTAGTCTACAGGCTAGTATATGTTGAAACCATTTGTTTAAATACCATCCACCTCCTATTAACACCTATTGATTACATCCTAGCTCCATCTTAGCTTTGAAAACAAAATCACCCTTCTTGATGAGTGTCAGGTTTACCAAGATGCTAAGATGCATGTAATTAATAAACTAGTGAAACTGCTTTTTGAGTATTGTCATAGAGTTTTGTTCCAGAAGAAGAACCCCATGAACATAAAATATAAGCATCTAATTTGGGTCTTCTTGAGCTCAGCAACTTCCACCCTTTTAGATATCTTAGATATTATTGTGTCATGCTCAGTTCTCAGCATGAAAGCATTTGTCAGGAAGACTATTATAATTATGTGAAGATAGGGCTTCAAACTGATTCTAAAATTTGCAGAAAGCAACCATCAATTTACTCAGATTATATATATTACACAGTATCATTCACAGTCATCTGGGGTCTGTACCTTTCTTTTTTTACAGTACATATCATCTAAATCACTGAATGCTGTGTACCACATTTAGCTGAGAGGTTATTGGTTACTTAGGTCATATCCTAAGTGCACTCTACTTAATAATTTTCAGGATTTATCCTTTGGGAGGACACAGAAAACAGGGACTACGTATTGTAGGAAGCCCTTCAGAAAGACTGACTCTCACTGTCACTGTTAGCTTAAATGGATTTTAATGGACTTAAATGATGCTACTACTTACAGTTTTTCATTCTAAAAATTGCTACAGAAATATACATATTACCTGACTTGTGGTAGTTCAATTTACAGTTTTTCAAGTTAGGATGGATTTGATGATTTTAAAATACTGTAAGTCAAAAAAGACATTTAATCTACCTAACCTACTGATCATCATAGTTTAGCCACACAGTGAATTACAGAATATTGGTTATTTACCCTCATGATCGCATTGGTGGCTTGCTGCCACTGTCCAGCATCATGAAAAAATACACTGCATATCACTAACCTGGGGAAATATAAAAATCAAAATGCAAAGTGAGGGTTTCTACTGAATTTTCTGCACTTTTGCTTCATCATAGCTTGATGATAGAACATTTTTCTAGGATGCAAGAGACTCTGGGTTTGATCCCCAACATCTTAAAAATATAAGTTGCAGACATCATGATATTTCACATCTAAATACTTCATCATCATCTATATAAAATATATAACGGACAAATCTTAATTATAGCTATTGGCTTTAGAACTCTTAACAAGTGCTTAGCCTATGATAAATACTCTGCTTATGTTCACTCATGAATCCTTTCAACAAGTAAGATCTGATCTGTTCATTTTATTGATGATGACCAAGGCAGGATTCAAACCTATCTCAAACTGATTCCAAAGTCCATAAAACACAAGGTAGGATATAGTTAAGGGTCCAGATGAGTGAAACTACATTAAATTTTAATTGAACTTCAGAGCAGGGAGTAATCCTAGCAAACTAGATCAGTTTGGAAATGTTTCCCTGAAATGGATGCCTTTGCATTGGACCCACAGAGACAGTTTTCTCTCTTGTACTGGTGTTGGGAACTTATGTCCTCAAATCATGAGATTTATACATCTGTGTTTCCTTTTCATTTTAGAGGTAAAATTAATGGTATGCAAACATTTATATTGCTTTTCCTTATGCATAACTGCAATGACAATAAAAGGTATTACAATGTATATTATATGAAATTTATTTTACTTTAATAGCATTAAGTATTTTCCTAGTAATAGATTACTGTAAAAAAATGTTCTGTGTTTCTGCATTTAGCTGTATAGAAACTTTTTAAATCATAGGAGCTGTCATAGCAGGTCTGCTTCTAATGTACAGAGGGATGTTATGTGTGCAAATATATCACCCAAAATGCATAATATCGAAAGCGTGAAACTAAACATGGTTCATAACTCAACAAAACAAGAGTGAACTTATGCCAAAACAACTTTGCTCTGCACATTTCCCAGTGCAGCAACATTTAAAGGATTCTTTCTGAAAATGTGCATGAGTCAGAAGTGGGGAATGAGTAATTCTGTGCTTTGGACTTTATTAATGTTTTAGTGCTGAAGGAACATTATCTAGTTTTCTTTTTCTTCCTTTTTTTTGTAAGATGGTGAGTTACTGCTTTATCCTCAGGTTCTTTAAACTAGAAGACAATTTGAACAATCTAGTTAACTAGTATCCTCTAAACAATCTAGCTAACTAGTATCACTGAGCTTTCTTAACATGTTCTAATTCATTAAAAAATACTTTGATCTAATTTTTTTGCCCTGGTTTAAATGCATACTGGAAGCTGAGAGTTACAATAACCTTTGAATAGGTCAACAACAGTCTTTAGCAAGTAGAGAACAAGGTTAGGCTGACTCATTCTAAGTTGGAATATGCATGAAAATATACTGGATGGTTTGTTGATATTTCAACTCTTTTGGTGGATTTTAAAAAATCTATCATGATGAAAAGGTCAATGAAAATATTCATGAACCCTTGAAGGGGATGAATTTTATGTCTTATAATTTGTACATTCCAAGGGGATTTGGAAGTCTTTAAATTTTATTTTTTGGTGTATTCCTTCTCCCCATTCCCAGATTTCCCCCTGCTAGTATAACATTTTTGGCTCTCATTATAAATGAGCCAAGGAATTTTTCAGACACCCCACTCTGAGTTCCATGTTGTAAGCCAGTAGGATTATGCTATTTTAATTCCTCAGATAAGCACTTATTACTGAGCATCAACTGTGGTTCTAGCAATGGGATTGGAAAAGTGAGCACAAATCATCTATTTCCCCCCTGCCCTGGCCTTTTCCCTCTGAAATCTTACAAAGGAAACCATTTTCCCATTTGAGACATCCCATTTGAAACAGTGATCATGGTATACATATTGTAATGGAAAGTGGCCATAATCCTTTCAGGGGGACCCCACTTTGAAGTTGCTGGAAGAGAACAGGTTTTTTTGTGTTAGAGTAAGAGGCTCATCCTAAGTTGCATATAGAGGCAAAATTTAATTTATAACCTCACTATGCCCTTTATTACAGGGAGGGACTAAATAATCCAAATACCTATATTTTTAGAGTTACATTAAGAACAGCCTGTTTTCCTTCCAAATGCATGACTTGTGAAAGCTGAAGCTGAACAGGGACTGTCATACATCCCTCAATCTGCTGTCAGGACTGAAGGATTTATTCCCCCAGCTGTTAGAAGTGTTATCAGCAGATGGCCCTCAGCCCTTTTTAGAATTGGAAGAGCCACCTCACCCGGGGCATGCCCTCTTTCTGAAGATCATCTAATAATTGGTCAATGGAGGGTTATAAAACCTGGCTCCATTACTTGCCTCAAATTGGGACAACTCTGAAGAGCCAGCCCAGCTCCTGAGCCCTTCATGAAGTGGGCATAGCCCTCTCTAGTGACTACATCAGAGTGGACCTCTTCCTTTGCCCAATCCTGCTCTTTTCCTTATTACAGTTGTTGATCCTAAGAACTCTTCATAAACCTCGTAGGCATTAATCTCCATCTCAGAGTCTGTTTTCTTCCAGGGTCTCAGTCCCAGAGAAAGACTGTAAAAATGAGAATTCACTCAATTTTGGACAGAATTTTGTAGAACAGAGAATGGCTACTAACAGCTTTGCTCAGTATTTCTTCATTCAACTTCTTTGAGGTTGACATGAATGAAATCCTTTTCATGAAGTGATGCTGTTATCTCCCCCACCTCTCTACCTCCAGTTTTCATATATTTTTCAAAATGTTGAATACTGTTTGATGTTACAATCCAAGGCTGAACTTTCAGCGTATGTGATGATTTGGGATTTGATTTACTGCTCTTTGTCCTTGGTTTGTTTCCATTTGATTTCAAAGGATGATTAATCTTCCTGGGAAAGCCTCCAGGGGTTGATGGTGTCCTGGTCCTTTCATTGTTATAAGCAGAATTATTCAGATGTTCATGTATCATCTCCTTTTCTGACAACATTTATCCTGTTAAAGTTCTCCAAAGTAACAATATTTAGAAGGAGAAAAAGAACGTTGGAGGGCAAAGACATAACTGATTGAGGTTTGCCAAAAGTATGTAACTGGGTCTAGAACTGGCTTGTTGGTGAGATGATAGAGCATGCGGAGCTCTGCATTACTGGCAGCTGATGGTCCACAGCTGGAGAAGAACACTTCATAGAGGACAACAGAATTGCTGCTCATCCAGAAAATCTCTCACAGCCTGTGGGCCCATCAGTTTTCTGGTATGCAGATCCTCGGACCACATTAGTGCTTCTGTCCTCTCCATGGTTCTCACCCACGGACTCTCTTACACCCAGATTGACCTCAGACTGATAGTACACTGAAACAGACTAGCAGGACATTGCATACTGGGCTGTGGATGAGAGTATGGCATAAGCTGGGTGCGGTGGCGCAGGCCTGAAGTCCCAGCGACCGGGGAAGCTGAGGCAGGAGGATCGCAAGGGCAAGGCACCAAGCAACTCAGTGAAACCCTGTCTCTAAATAAAATACAAAATAGGGCTGGGGATGTGGCTCAGTGGCTAGTGCCCCTGAGTTCAATCCCCAGTACCCGCCCCCCCAAATGAGGATGACTAGTAACAGTATCTAATTCACAAAGTGGTTGTGGGAGTTATATAAATTAATGTATGTCTAGTACTTAGAAAACATATTAAGCCCTGTACATGCTTTGAAAAATTAATGAAAATCTGCAAGTGTGACAAAATAATGGAGCAAGAGGAACATTTGATATTGAGATGGTACCATGGCTCAATCAACAAGTTTCCACTGACAGATTATACTACAGTCACATAGTACAATGTGGGCCTGAATATTCAAAGCACCTCTAGTAGCTGTATTTGTAACAACAACAACAACAACAAAAACATGAATCAGGTAAAAAAAATTCTAGTGGATTGTGTGAATGTATGGAGTATATTAAAGTTGGCAAATGGTCAAATTTATGTAATATTAAAGTTGGACTTTAAGAATGAAGAAATATAGTGACATCCAAAGAATGAATTTTCATAACCTCCTGAAAGGCAAGTATACAAAGATTGATATTAGTGAACATCAAACTTCTTTAAATCAACATACCTTCTAGTATGTGGTGTGATTGTCATGGCATAAACCATTTACCTATGAAGTAAGCTGGTAAAGATGACCTGGATGTTGTAAGAGGACATTTAATATATCTATTATATTTTCAGACAAAGAGAGGAAAATGAAGCACAAAATTGTCCTCTGTATCAAGTCATCATTTAAACAATGCCTAAAATACTCCAGTGCTGAGGCTAATAAAACATAAATATTGCAAAAAGTGTCAGACAATATACATTTCCAAAAACTAATACGAAGAAAGATAGATTTGTATGTGTTATTTTCCTTTGGTTACTGAAATACCTGCAGATTAAATTATAAAAAATAGTAGGTGTGATAAATACTGCTACTAAGTTAAAGTCAGCATTGAAATGTGAGTAAAATGTCAAAGTGTATATTAATCAGCTTTTCTTTGCTGTGATCAAAATACCTGACCATAACAACTTAGAGGAGGAAAAGTTTATTTTGGCTCACAATTTCAGAGGTTCCATCCATGCTCAGCTGACTCCATATCTCTGAGCCTGAGGTAAGCCTGAACTTCGAAGTGGAAGGGCATCTAAGAGGAAAACTGCTCCACTCTTGATAGCTGGGAAGCAGAAAGAAAGCAAGCAAGTGAGGCTCCAGGGAAGAAATATAAACCCCAAGGGCACACCCCTAGTAACCCATCTCTTCCAGCCAAGTCTCACCTGCCTACAAGTTACCACCCAGTAATCCATTCAAAGTCTTAATTCATCAAATGTATTAATTCACCTATTAGGTTACAGCTCTCATAATCTTTTCATCTCCTGCATAACACATGAACTTTTGGGGAGACACCTCATATCCAAACCATAATAGTTGTCCAAGAAAGGATAATAGCATAGTGAGAGGCCTCTTATGTCAAGTCATTTAAGACCACCAAATGCCCTAGACGCTATGGATGGGGCATCACCCCTTCGTCATTTTAACTACAGTAGATACAACCCAATAATCCTAACTTCTCTTCTGCTGAAAATTAAGAGGATTTTAAGAAGAAATTTGCTATGAAAATTATCATTGATTTTGCTTGTGATTTTTTTCTTATTTTAAGCTAATATTTCATTTGTTTTATCTGAAATATTTTCTATTACCTTTGAGAAACTCTTAGGGTTTGGACATTGAACCTAAGGAATAAAACAGCCCCATAATTAAATTATTTTGGATCCCAGTTTCCTCGCCTATTAAGGAAGTGTTACCCAAACTGGAATATAAAGTTGGGGTTGGAGCTTAAACTCTCCATGGCTCTTGATGGGGAGGAGGGGAAAGAAACTGGAATCATGACTTCTGAGGAAAAGTAGGGATTTCACAATTTGCCATTGGTGAAGTCAGTGTTTTTAGGATTCTGCTATGGCCAACATTTTCCTGAAAATTTTTTTTCCAGGAGGTCGGTTTATTCCTGGTTGAGTATGTAGGTGCAGCTCTTAAAACATTTAACTATTAGAAGAGCAAGTGGTTTCCTTTGGAAGAAAACCAACTCTTAAATTCTGTGTGTCCACGCTGTTCTGTATGGAAACCATTGGCCGCACAAGGCTCTTTAAATTTAATTAAAGCTAAATAAAACAAAAAAAGTCAGCCCCTCAGTCACATTAGGCAAATTTCATGTGGGAAACAGCCAGCCAATGTCAAATAGTCATTGTCTCCTGTATTACACAGTGCAGACTTAGGACATTTCCACTGCTGCAGGAAGTTCCATTAGGCAACAATGTTCTACAGTCCTGGTGTCTGGTTTTCTTTCAAAGGAAACCACTTGTTCTTCCAATAGTTAATGTTTTCTTTAAAAATCAGCTTCACCGAGGTACCACGATTTATGCATGCTAAAATTCATATGCTTTAAGTGCACAAGTCAATGATTTCTAGTACATTTACCAGGTTTCCTCTTCTGTACCGCAGAACACACACACACAAAAATGATCAGGGTGACTGTTTTCTCAGTTTTCCCAAGGATGGCATATAGCTAACAAATTCCAGATGCCAAGGAGAGAAGTTAATACATTACAGCCTGCAAGTGGAGGCCTTAGTGAATTGAGACTTAATTTCTCCAGGAACCCCAAGCGAGAAAGACAAAACATTATTTGGCAGCATTTTGAATTACATCAAAGAAAGTTGTAAGCCTAGCTCAATTTCCCTAAGTCAAACACATGGTGCAATTGCACTGTATAACCAAACTTTGGTAACTGTTGCGGTCGTGTTGAAATATAGCTTAGCATTTCCTTTCCTTTCTTCATAAACAGAAGTATCTTTTTAAGAAGAGAAATCTTAAATGCAGTAAAACATGATTAATGAAAAACTGCTTTGAAACATTTGATTAATGTAATAGTATTCTATGTATTAGTACATTACATAGTATTTTACTATTAACATGTACATGCTTATAAAATATAGTACATAATGATACCACATTATAGTATTATGCAATATTAGTATTTCATTCTTCACAATTTAGTTTTTTCTTTGTAATTACACAAATATGCTTAATCATGTAGTTGTGAAGAATTTTACAGATTGTTTTGTTTGGCTTTTTTTCACTTCAAGCAATTTTCCAGTCTTGTGTGGTGTGTGTGTGTGTGTGTGTGTGTGTGTGTGTGTGTTGACAATATGTCCAGACATGTTACAAAATTTATCTTATTGATTTATTGATTTTACATTTTTTTTCTTAGTTTGGCTTTTACTTAGAGCTATTTGGATGTTTTCAATGTTTTGATAATATACATAATACTACAATGATAACACTTGGGCTCATTTTTTTCTTTGGAGTCATTTATACTTATTTGTGTATATATATTTCCATATGTAAATATATAAGCAGTTTGTTCAATATTATCATTATTGATGTTGTGTTGTCTATTCTGGTAGTCAATAGCCTCATGAAACATGGGTAGACAGCATGAATATGTGCAGTTTGTATGAAATACAAATTGAATTTTGAGGATTAGTATGAACAAGGAATGTAAAATATATCACTAATATTTTTATGTTGATTACATGTTGAAATGATATTTTTGATGTATTGGATTAAATAAAACACTACTAAAATTAATTTCTCCCATCTCTTTGTACTTTTAAAAATATAACTGCTGGAAATATTTAAATTATTTATATGGGTCATATTATATCTCTTTGGGACAGCACTAATCTATTGTCCTGAATTTATTTCCAAGTTTTTTATTCAATTGATATTTTTCCTAATTGTTCACATCTAATTCCTGTACTTTTGATAATTAATAATTTAAAAGACACTTGAAATATAACATGAATATAATCATATTTCTAAATAAAATTGATTTCTTATGTATTCTGATGGTGCGTATCATCAATTTATAGTTATATTATGGGAACTTGATTTCATGGTGCATTAAATATTTTTATTAATTTAGAAATATTGTCATCTTTTCTAATTTTAAACTTTCCAAATGCCTGGTTTTTGTTTTATTCCTTTATTTTTCCATTTGAGTTTTACAGTTTGTAAAAATCAATCTATTCTGAGTCATTAACCTTTTCTCATTGTTTTAACGGGAACTCTTTGTATTTTCTATTGGCATGTCTTTAGTATAAAGAAATGCCATTGAATTTTGTCTCTCAAGTCCTTTGATGTTTTATGAATTATCTTTGATACTTTGTGACTTGTTTACTTCTATTTTCTAAACATAGCTACATTAACCCACTAAAAACGGGGTTTTTACTGTGTGTGTGTGTGTGTGTGTGTGTGTGTGTAGCTGGGGATCATAAAAACAATTTAAAATTTTATTTTTCCATGTTTGTGTGTAATTTCTCTTCCTTCTTGAATACATTGTGCTAGAATTTGTATGTGGCTTTTACTGTTAAAGAGCTATGCTTAATTTGCTTATTCCTTATAATTGGTTACTATACAGTGGTTAGTAAAATAATGCTTATTATTAAATAATAACTAAACAATAGCAAGTATTATTTTACTATAATATATTAACCTTATATTTCTGAAATAAATTCTGCTTTTTCCAAATTGAACAATTTTTAACCTATTACATTTTGTGAGCTAAAATTTTTCTTAAGGTTTTGCATCTTTTTTTTTTGGTTCATTGGACACAAATAGAGTACAACTATCATTTTTTCTGGTTGTACACAAAGTAGAATCATACAATTTGCGTATTCATACATATACATAGGGTAATATGTTTGTCTCATTCTATTATCTTTCCTTCCCTACTCCCCACCATTCATTTTCCTCTATACAATCCATTCTTTCTCCATTCTTCCCTTACCTCCTCCAACCCCTGTTATATGTCATCAACCACTTATCAGAGAAATCATTCAGCCTTTGGTTTTTGGTGGGGTTGCAAATTGGTGTAGCCACTCTGGAAAGCAGTATGGAGATTCCTTAGAAAACTCAGAATGGAACCACCATTTGACCCAGCTATCCCACTCCTTGGCCTATACCCAAAGGACTTAATATTTGCATACTACAGTGATGCAGCCACATCAATGTTTATAGCAGCCCAATTCACTATAGCTAGATTGTGGAACCAACCTAGATGCCCTTCAATAGATGAATGCATCTTTGTTTCATTAATGGGATTTCCTAGACCTGACAAGTTTGAAACTCAACAAGCCTTGTTGGCTTCAAGGGCATTATGACCCTTTGAAAATATAGTTTCAGAAGGAAACATACCACACTTTAAAAAAATATGTTTTAGGAGCAATTTAAGTAATACAGGGGGTTATTCATTTTTTAAAAGCTTAGAAAAGTCTCCAGTTAATGCCTTAGGGTCATAATTCCTAACTTTTCTTCTTTGTGTGTCAGAAAGTAATAATGTTCTCTATTTTTGAGTATATATTTTTTCATTGCATGTTGTGAGGAACCAGATAAGCATGATTATTAAATTAATTAGCCATGCATTTATAGCGAAGAACAATGCTCTTTAACACTCAACAAAATCTATGCCAATTTCTCTTTTTGCTAATTATATTATTTTGTAATTTCTCTTTTTCAATTGGCCAATAGTTTATCAATTTTGCCCATTTTGTTGAAATCAAACTACTGTTATATTGTTTTATTTCTATTATTCCTCCTTTATTTTTAAAGTTGTTTTATTTTCATTTTCCTTTGTTACTTTGGCTTATTACCTCCATTTGAAGTTTCCTTAGGTACATAATTAATTTATGATGTCTCTATTCTCATTTTCTTATTAATATATATTGAGAGAGATGAATTGTCTTCTTAGTACACTTCTACTAGCATCTCATGCTATTTAAAAATATTTTTGTTACCACAGCTTTCCTCTATGTAAATTAATATGGAATTTTCAATTTTTATTTCCATGTTGTTCTTTTCTGTAAGTATTGTATTTTTCCTCATTTAATTATAATTGTATTGTTAGGCTGTGGTGTAAGAATATGGTTCAATAGATTTCATGTTATTGCTTCTTGCATTAACTCAAGTGCAATTTTCTGTCCCAGTATATGATTAAGTTTTATAACTAAAAAGAATCTTTATATCCCTTGCCTGATGATTCCATACTTTTCATGTCTATTTTTATATTTTATTCCTTATATTTTTTCAGTTACATAATTTCTCCCTTATTTGTCTACAGATTCTGCCAAATACATGAGATCTACAATTATAATTATTTCTGTGAGTTTCTTGGCCAGCTTCTCTGGTATATACCTTGTTGGCTTCAAGGGCATTACGACCTGCCTGCAGAACTTGGTTACAGCTATGCTGTTACCATCTTAAAATTCCTCATAATTTCTGAATGAGAGGCCCTATGTTTTCATTTTGCAAAGAGCCTCCACAGATTCTACACTGGTCCTACTTGTTTCTTTTAATCTGAGACTTCACTGACATTTTTTTTTTTTAATCAGAAGCCAATTGGGGGTGATTTGTTGGCTTTCCAGATAAGTCATTACATCATCTAAATGAGATTCTCTCCTAGCCAGGCAGCTTCAAGGAAGTGCTCTGGTTAGCTCTCCTCCCACACCCAACCCCGGAGCAAAATTACTACAAATAGTCTCCTCTCCTTGTGTCTCCTTCACTTCATGTCGAATATTCCTTTATGACTTCCAGAGGAGCTTGAGGTCAGATTCCAACAGATGGGACTCAACTCAAGCCCCATCAGGGCTTTTTTGGAGCAGCAGCAAGAACAAAAGTAAGCTTTGTTCCTAGTCTCCCTTTCTCCCATGCTCCTCAACGCACACCCTCCCATCATCTTAGAGGTGTAAAACTCACTTTCCTTCAAACATAGCCCTTCTCTTGAGGAGTGAAGGAGGTAGTTAACCCCAAGAATAGAGCTGCCCCAGGGCAGTGGGGATAAAACCTACAGGAACACCCTTGATGACTTGACTTTGTCTCTCAATTGTTGTTTGACCTCAGGCAAATCACTTCACTTTTATGAAAAGTAGAAAAGATAGCAGTAGCTCTGGATGAGAATTTTAACTGGGCTTAAGTGAGGTGAGGTAAAAAGAGTACCAGGTGCATAATAAGTGCTCCCTGGTTTCCCACTGAGCTACATGGTTAACCTCAAGACAGTGGGGCTACACCAAGATGGCGGTATTGTTTGAACCCTCTAAAGCGTTACCTCTCTACATAGTGGTCTCAAGAAGGATAATGGGAAGAGAGTAGTGGGGTAGCATTCTCCAAGCCTTTGTTCCTGTGGAAAGAAACATTGGAAAAGATGACTGATCTTGGCCCCAGTCTACTGGAAATAATAGAGATATAGATCTGTCTTCATGTATATGCATTCCATTGGATTGTATTCTCAAGGAGGTGTCCTGACTTTTTCCCCTCTCAATATTACATGGTAGTTTGGTAAATGGACTTTAAAGCCACACTTGGCCCAAAGTGAGTTACATAGTTTTGATTGTGCCTTAGTGCCTCATCTATAAAATGGGCACAAATGTAAGCAATCTGTCCTTCCTCCTATTCTTAGCAGGGTATTTCCCATCACTCATTGAAGGAGATGAGTATGCTTGGTTATCACCTATGGACCCTAATTCCCTTTGCCTCATTCTTTTGTCCTTAATTTGAATGACTCTTTTCCAGTACAGTGCTGCTGAAGGGTAAAACGACACTCAGAAGAATCCCACCTCCAGATTCTGAAAATAGGATCTTAATGAAATAAGTTCCTAAAGCCTAAATCTCAAAGCAGGCCCACCCCACAGTTCCTGTGTGCTCCCCCTGGAGGGCCTGTGTTCAGAACTGGATAGGGATGTGAGGCCACTCTCGGGTGCCCTCCTTACCCTATAACACCTGCATGTCCCATTCTGAGGCCTGGGGTTATATGGACTTTCCCAGGAAAACTAAGTATTTTGTTCCTTCCTTCTGTTCTATTCATGACAGAAACAAGTTGGACCCTTGAGCTAGCCAGACAAGGAAAGTTTTAATTCCACTAATTTTGATACTTAGGAATAATCTTATTCCCTGCATCTGAGTCCCATTACTTGCCCACCTTTCTGGGTTGGTGAATGGGTTTTTCCCCACGAGAGCAGTCTCTGGTTGCTATGCTAGCCCCCCTCTTTGTTGATGAGATCAAAATTTAAGTTCTGATATTCTCAATATTTTATGTCTCTTTCTCTTCAGGATTATCAGCTTGTATTTAGAAAGATGAAAAAGTTTTTATAACACACTGTGCTGATGAGTGAGTGGGTGTACAAACAATCCCTAAGCCAATATAATACACAAGAATCGGTTGTTAATTGCACTGCAAAAGGAATGTAGCCTGTGTGTTCCAAAAATTATCCGTATTCTATAACTGAACACACATTTTATTATATTCAAAATGGAAATAAGGGGGCCACTGACTGAGGCTTTGGAATTTGGGTACGTGGAAATTTTTATCATGAAATATTTATTGTACTCCAAACACACCTTTAAGAGGACCAGGGAGAAGGGAAGTACATTTATATATAGATGAGGCTGAGACTTCCTGTGTGTGTCAGAGATACTTGTGGATCTTTTGGGGAAATAATTGATGAGTTTAAGTTGCTACCTTTTCTATCAGTATTCATATCATTCCTTAAGGCTTGCAAATGTTACTCTGCCATCCACCTGGGAGCCAGATCAGGAGGCCAGTCACCATTTTTTATCTCTGTGTGACCAAGGAGGAAAATGCAATCTACACGGTTTAAAGGATTTGTTTTATGTCAAACAGTGACCAAATGCCACGTGTTCTGATCCACACTTCCAGCCAGAGCATCTCAGGTCTTGGGGGCTGAGTCGCACAGCCACTGCTTCCTAATACCCCCAATTAGACAGAAGGTTCAAATCCCCTACAAGTAAGAGGGAGAACAGTAGGCTGTTGGATTGAAATGTTTATACACCACTGCAGAGAAAAGGGCTTATGAAAGTCCCAAGAATTACGCTGAGTGTTTAAAAGGGAAAGAGAGACATAGCAGGGATGGTTGGGATCATTTTTATGACTGAAATGTCAGTGTAGGCTGATAGGGTTGGTGTAGAGAGACAGATGGATAGATAATAGAACAGAGAGATGGTTCCATTTACAAAGTGTTCGCGGTGACAATAAAGCTGAGCTTGACACCAGAGAATAGGTGGTAAAAGAAAAACAACTTTGTTTTGGGTACAACATAGAGTTAAAATCCCCAGGTACTCTTTATCAGGATTGAAGACTGAGGGTGATTTGAAATTACTCCAAGTGCTCTAATCACATTAGCATCATACTCTACCAGACATTTTAATTGTCCCTAAATATTATAAACACAGCAAGCATACAGCATCAAAGGTTACCATGTTAGGAAAAGATCATTTTAAAATTTACCAAGTGGAGAATCCTCCCAGAGCAGAGGACACCCTATGACCTCCGTCTCAGTGATAAAAAGGGATCTAATTTAAAAGGTAGGAGAAACGAACCAATTAGGTTAGACCCTTAAACACAGACTATAGAAATATACCATGACCAAGATATTTGATTTCAAGACAGCAAATGATAGACAACTAATTGATCACCTGGCTGAGAAATGCATGTGTTTGGAAGAGGGCTAAAACATTTCATTACAAATAGTAATTCCACCAAAATATAGATTAGGCAGGAGTCTGGAGAAGTAGCTTAGTGTGGTAGAATGCAATGCAATCCCAAGTCTATGGGTTCAATCTTCAGCACTGAAAACAAACAAACTGGGAAAACTGGAAAAAAAAAAAAAAAAAAAAGGTATGGTTTGACTTAAAAAGAAAAAAAATCTGATTCAACACACAGAACTAGCTGGTCAAAGGGAGTTATTCATTTTGACCTTTGGCCTTCAAGCTGGAACTGCCCAGACCATCCTGGTAGATAACTGCCTACCTTTTAAAGGTTCTTCTGAAAAGGAAATTCCAAGCTCAGTTGGTAAAGCATACCAGTGCCTGATGGCAGAACAAGGAAGTCCCTGTGACTGAAGCTCATCCATTTCCTCTTATTCTTGTGCTCACCCCAGTATAACTTAAGATCCTCAATTTATATGATTTTTTTTTTTTTGGCACTAGGGATTGAACCCAGGGATCCTTTACCACTGAGCTATATACCCAGCCCTTTTTATTTTTATTTTTTTATTTTGGCCTCAAAATTGCTATCCTTCTATCTCAGCCTTCCAAGTAGCTGGGATTACAGGCATGCACCACAGTGCTTGGCTAATCAGACCATTGTAAGGTTCTCTCCATATGATCTTAACAAAGTTCAATAATACAAGAAACATTTGCCCAGGAACTGGAATGAGATGAGGAACTTGGGTATGTCTTAGCTTGGGCTGTCCAGCATCCCCAGAATGACCTTCTGACTGCTATTTGCAAGCCATCTCCATCACTTCCTCCAAGGTCTAGATTCACTAAAGTCATGCTGCCTTCCCAAGTCCCCTCTGAGATGATTCTCTGTGCCCAGGCAGATTTTCCTACCACCTTTTGGATAACAAGATTAACCTGTCTTTTCTTCTTTTCTCTCTCTTGAGGACTCCATATGTCTCTGCCAAAAAGGACAAGGTGACATTTGGCTAATTTTTTGCTAATGTGCATAAGTGGGAGCTATCTAGGGAAGCTTCCTTTTGCCAGGTAATTTGTACATTTTAACAGCAGGCTTCTGGAGATTTTGTCCTCTCTTGTGTTGTGTATTGTTAATGGTGGGGATTTCTAACTAATTAAGAAAGGAGTTGGGCAATGTGCCAAACAGGAGAGGCGATGTTTTTTTGGTCTGGTAGAGTTTTGCTACATCCTACCTCTCAGAGTTTGGCCATAATTTTTATTGACCCATAGCAAGGCTAGGACTGCTCCCTTAATTTACTATTTTTAGTCACTTTAAAATTGGAACTGTAACACACACATAATGGAAAATAAACCTCCCTACTAACCCCTAAACACCCAGTCACCTTCCCCTTCAGCATCACATTCACAGATGGTACCTGCATGAATGAATTTATTTGTTTCAAATAATAAGGAAAATTAGGAAGAAAAAAATCAAAGGCATAGAATAAAATATATTTAGCATGTCCAAAGAAAAAAGGCTTTATGAAATAAGAAAGTATTATAAATATGTGAGGAACAAAGGTGGATTTTAAAACAGCTTTATTAAAATCTACGAATTTATTGAGGACCTATGACATGTCAGGTCTGGGGCTGGTGCAGAGAATTTGAAGAGAAATCCTATGTAGTGTCAAAGTCTGATAAGCTTAATTAGCATGAAGAGAAGACTTTAAGTTGTAGTATGTTGAGCTAAGTTCATATTGGGAAAAGACTTGTAAATAAATAATTGCAATATATTTTAATGAGGGCCATTGTAGAGGTATGTACTAAGTGCTTCGAAAGCCTACAGGAATAATTAATTATGTTTTTTGGCACTATGAACATATTATCAAAGGAGGAAACTTCTGTACTTTCTTGAAGGATTCCTATCCATTTGAAGGAGAGAGGGAAAAGGAATTTGACATCTGCAAACCCATACAAAGAAGGGAATAGGGAAAAGGTGGATAAGGGTGCTCAGCCTTTTGAGGGAAGCAGGGCAGTGTAACCAGCATGTAGGGAGCATATCTAGGCAGGAGACGATGCTAGAAAGGAAGCTGGGGTCCAGGTTATGATGGGCCTCAGGTGTCTCCTTAAGACAACAAAGTCTGTCAAGAAATGGGACTCAGAGATTTTTAGGTTGGGCAGTGATCCTCCAGAACCATTCCGATGATGGTTTGAGAAAGAAATGGAAGCTGAGAGGGAATGAGACAGGCAGGGTTAGGAGGTAGTTGTAGAAGTCCAGGCAAAGTGTGACAAGACAGTAAATGGGGCTTTCTGGTAGGAATGGGTTAGAGGGACGTTTGAGATTGATTTGAGTCTGATGCCATGTTCTTCTCAGAGGCTACCATGTGGGTAGGATACTACTAAAAGAAATGTGGGGCTGGGGATGTAGCTCAGTTGGTAGAGTGCTTGCCTTGTATGCACAAGGCCCTGGCTTCAATCCCCAGCAACACACACACACACACACACACACACACACACACACGCACACACAGAATAAGAAACGCGGAGATCAGGAAAACACATGTATGGAGTTCAGATTCTGTGAAGCAAAGGCATATTGAACTTGAGAATCCAGTGGCATAATCAGGCCAAGGTTCTCAGTGGGGCAGGAGAGAGTTCAACGATAGAAGGAAAGTTAGCAATATCAAATGTTCCATGAAGGTCAAGAAACATAAAAGACTAAAAAGTAGACACTGAGTGTGTCAATTGGGATGTCCATCAAGATCTTTGGGATGGCAGTTTCAGTAGAAAGACGGAAGCCAATTCTAATAGGTTGGGAATGGAAAGAATGGGGAGAATCAGAGAGAATAGAATATTTTTTAGAGAGGAAAGTTTGGTGTGAGGGCAAGGAGAATAAGAAGGTATAACCCAAGAAGAAAAGATTGTTAAGGAAAGGTTTTTAAGAAGGGATGTCTCGAATATATTTATATGTGAAAAGAAAGTCGCTGATGGAGAAAAGGACCAAATAGTGCAACAAAGCAAGCAGGAGAGGTGGAAGAACGGCCCTGTTCTGTGAGATTTATAAGGGGAGAAATCCCCTGGTGGGGGGTTTGTCCTGCCTCTTCCACTCAGGGACTTTTCCCTGGAATCTCACAGTGGCTTGCTGTAGGCCTGCACACTGTGTGTGGGAGTGGAGCAGGGAGTTCTTTTTTTCACAGACTATCTCTTCATCCACCATGGAATAGAGGAGGGGAGCCATGAAACTTTACTCTTCTTTAGTAACAGCTTGGGTGGGGGCGGTGAGGGAGGGAATTGCATCACACAGAGCAACTTTAAACTGGCCACACCAGGTCTCTTAACCCACAGGCTCAGCCTTAGGGGGTTTCTGATGAAGGCAACTTCCTTCTGTCCTGGCTCCTGGAGGCCCTGTTCTTCTCCTCATTGTTCTGAAGCACTGTTTCTTCTCCTCCCTGCTTGAAGCACATTGTTTTGTTTTGTTTTTTAGTTCTAGGAATCAAACCTGGGGGCTAGGTATTAGGCAAGCACCCCCTACTGAGCTCATTCTCTTGGACTACCTATTCTTCTCTCTGCCTTGAGGCACCAGATCCAAGAGAAGGTAGTCTAAGGCTCCCTTCCAAAACCCAGATCCCTTCCTGTTCTTGTGTGGTTGACACTGGGACTGGCCACTCCCTCAGGGAAGACCCCACTTCACCTTCTACCCACAAGAGGGTAAGAATACTACGGTCCCAAAGAATCACATTGGAAAAGAAGAATCCAACGATCATCCAAGGCATACGTGGTTTCTGATTTGAGGTAATCTCAGCAGAGGTGGTGAGTGCAGCAGAATGGGGAAAAGTTTTTAAATATGTTTTTAGTTATCAATGAACCTTTATTTTATTAATTTATGTGTGGAGCTGAGAATCAAACCCAGTGCCTCACACATGCTGGGCAAGTGCTCTTGCCACAGAGCTACAACCCCAGCCCTAAAGCAGTTTAATTTTGGGGGCAGCTTATTGTCTGTGTGAAATAGAATTCTAGGACAGTTGTTGAGATGAAGGACCAGTGGGGTCAGTCAGGAGAGTTATACTGTGGAGAAAGAAGATTGGTGCCAACGAGCAAAGGGTAAAATATTTCCTAACAGCACCAAAGACCCCATTGAAGACAGAAATTGTATACTTGTACTATAGTCTGACAATATGATTTTTTTTTTTTCCTGTAGTGAAGTGGGAAACTGGGAGCATGTATGGAGAAAGTCATGGTTGGATGCATGCAAAGCATTAGATTGGCAAGGTGGACCCTGGAAGACAAAGATGAGAAAAGACCAGGGTACTGGTATAAGGATGTGATTAAAAGTCTAGGTTATGATGCCCAGGTAGGTTAGGGAAAAAATGTATAGCAAAGTTGATGGACTGAGAGAGTGGGATAGGGTGGAGGGGGTACAGAACATGCTAAGATTGGCAGATTTGGGGGAAGAAAGGGAATAGGACTGATGAAATGGCAGTTTCTGGTTGGACAATGGATCTCTGAATCTCAAGTTTCAGAAATGAAATATTTGTGGGGTTAGGATTATAGGATGAAGGGAAGATGAAGGGAAGTAGGTTGGGAGCAATGATACATCACACACTGGATGTGTGAAATGACATGTCATTAGATATTTATTTGACTTCTAAAATGAATGAAATAACTCTGTCCTTAAAAACCAGATTGATAACAAGATACAAAGAAATGCAAGATTTAGAAGGCATTTTCTTCACTTTGCTTATCATTCAGTTTGAGAGAGGATAGGGAAAAATAGGCCTTTCTGTGAACCTTATAAAGATGATATATGAAGATCTTATTTTGTGGATGTCCTTCTCTTAAGAGAATGAGCTAACAAAATTGTAAGGTTTGCATTCTAGATTTCTGGCTTCTTTGGAAAAATATAATGATCTTGGCAGGATTGGCCAGGATTACTCATGGCAGTGTAAGATTCCTCACCAGCTTACCTGAGTGCCTACAATATGTATTGCTGCCCCATCCTGGCTGAGCGTCAGTTGTACTCATCAGTACATTCCCACATCTTAAAGTTAAGAGGAAAGTGAAATCTTTCTTGTTCCAAGATCCACAAAAATTAGAAAACCAAAGATGAATTGGAAAGAGTATTCCTCTGGATTTGATATGCAAAGTATATCACTGTTGAAAACTATAAATTATAATGTTATTATGAAATAAATCTCTCCAGCTTCACTCTTCACCTGACTCTCAGGCATTTGAGTTTGCAATGGCAAATGACTCTGGTAAGAAAATGATGCTATAAATACATGAGAGAGAATTTACAAAAGTAGTGGGATAAATAAAAGTTGTTTTAGAGCAAATCTTATTAGCCTCATATTGTTACTTTTGCTGACAGAATAATTTTATTGAATCTCCAGTAATTAATAGATTCCCTCAAAGTGCTATCTAATTCAATAGCCACTGAGAAAATTTAATGAATTCATGAAGTGGTTCCTCACTAGCTGGAAAGCATCAATGCAATTCTCTGAGTGCCTTAGCTTCTTGGCAGTCATATATACTTGTAGAAGATGGATCCAAGGAAAATAGGTGAAGGATTTTTTTTTTTTTTTTTTTTTTTGGTACTGGGGTTTGAACCCAGGGGCACTCCACCACTGAGCCACATCCCCAGCCCTATTTTATATTTTATTTAGAAACAGGGTCTCACTGAGTTGCTTAGGGCCTCGCTAAGTTCCTGAGGCTGGCTTTGAACTTGTGATCCTCCTGCATCAGCCTCCCAAATGCTGGGATTACAGGCATGCACCACCATGCCCGGCAGTGAAGGATCTTTATAGCCAAAGGAGAGTAAAAATATGGAAATGAAAGCTTTGGGCAGATCTAACTTGCCACATTAGTGCCCAGGAAGAAGTGTGATCACTACATTATTTCTTGTTGTTAAGGATCATGATAAAGCAAACATAATCTAAGATGTAGAGCATGATAGATTAAAATCAATATCCTGGATTGAGTCAGGAAGAAAATGGGTAGCCAGTGTGGGCCAGCCCATTGATATAATCTGCTGTTTCCTTAAAGCATTTTTATTTTCTACTTTCTGCTCTAGTTAGCTCTCACATTAAGCCTATGGGGTATGAAGGCTCAGAGGTTGAACTGGACGTTTAGAAAAATACAGGAAATCAGATGATATTGAGGTTTGGGAATTGAAAATTGTCATAATACACGGAGGGAGAAAATAATCTGAAGGCCAAGTGCTCAGTGACTCAGAAAAATTTGGAAAGTTGTAATATTAGAGCCTGTGAACTGGAAACTAGATACGAATTCATAACCTGCAAGGGTATAAATGACAGCAAGAAGTCAGTAAACAGCGTCAGTGTTATTTTGAGAGGGAGAGAGAAACAGGTTATTATGGACCAGGGAGTGCAAGTTTGAGGCATCAAATTAATGATGCAAACAAATGGAAGACCATTTGGTGAAGGGTAACAACAATTAGAAGCTGAGATGGATTTAAATATGAAGAAAGCCTACAAGAGATAAAGTTGTGTATTGCTGACATGATGTAATGAGATTGTAAAGATATCTATTAACTTTAAACATTATGAACAACCATCAGAACCCAACCATTAGTATATGGATACAATAAATTGGCCTAAGTATCATGGAGTCATCCAGAACAAACATTATATTAATGTTTTGACTATCTTTTATTGCCCTGCTCTAAAAATTAGTCTGAAGGAACCATTAAACAGTATTTGCTGAGGAATGACTACAATATTTTGGCTCTTTGTTTAACTCTAACTTCTATGAATTTTATAATGCCATGAGAACGCTTCATCAATAATTTTGGCAAAATATTTACCATTACTTTAATAACATTGCTCACCAAATAGAAGAAATGAAAAGCAATCACTTCATAACTGCAGGAAAACAAGCAGGAAGGAGGAGAAACAATTGCTTACTATGCTGTTTGCAGTGAAAAAAAAATCTGAGTTTAGCTTATTAAAAAGCCTGTTGGGAGCCAAGAATTGCACATGTCGGAGGAACATGCTGCTTCCTATCATCATATCTGAGAAATGGTACCTATGGTTTGGATGTTTCTGTGATGAAGAAGTACAGCTCAAACACCCACAGGCGTGTGACCAGAGGCTTGTGGGAGACAAGCACTTTGGGGGATAAAAAGAAACCTGGCACAGGCCTTGGGCTTCTGGCATTATTAGTTACAGGTCTGCCAAGATGCTTTGGGAAACATTTTAATTTAAATGCCAAATCCATTTCAACGAAGTCTCTCTGGTTTGACCTGTTGGGAGTTGTAGAGTGAGATGGATAGGTGCTTATTTTGGAGGGCACTGAGGAATTAGATGGTGGCTCCATAAAAAAAACCCCAAAACAAAAACAAAACAAAACAAAACAAAACAAAACAAAACAAAACAAAACAAAACAAAACACCCTGGGTGTTTATTCCTCAATCCATCCCTACTCAGCCCAGGACGCTCCTAATAAGAATTACAGGACCTGTGGCTGTCCAAGCATTTTACTGGTGATTGGTAAACTCAGAGAAAATTAGATACTACCACAGAAAGGGCAGGGGTCCCTCCGGGTGATTATTCAAAATATCAGAATTAGAGAACTTCAAATATAAAGGCCCTATAGCATTTTTTCCTTTCCTCCCTCACAACACACTCACAGGCTATTATGACTACAAATTTCATAAGGTAAATTAAGAACTGGATTTGAATTATTTGAATGTATTTTTCTGCAAAACTATCACAAGACAGAAAAATTATTTTGAAACAAAACTAGAAAACTGAAAAGAGACGGGGTGGAATAAAATGATATTCAAACATTGCTGTCTATGGATGCAAAATTATTTCTGTTAGTGTGTAGGCCCTGGTTGGCAAGAGATGTATAAAAGCTTGTCTGATGAGTTAGAGAAACACGAATCCAGAGGATCAGAAGAATTAAAACAGTCCCAAGAATAACAGGAAAGTATTTGACGTTGCTTCTGGGACAATGGAGATATGTATATGTATGTAAAGCCTGTTTCCTCAGAGGCTTTTTGGCAGTTTGCTACAACCCCATGCTAATAAAGGCAAGGTCTTTAAGTTCACCGACGCCCCCCCCCCCCCATTTCTCCCTCGCGCTCTGCAGGAAGTGCATTCCGGGAAAAGGACACAGATTAGTGGAAAGAGCTGAGGCTGGAGGCTAGGGAACCTGGAGAGATGGGTGCGGTAAGGCTGGGTGGGGCCTCAGGTACTAAGTTGGGGAGTTTGGGTTGTCTGGCTTCAGGGATGAAGGTCCAGGAAAGGTTATTTGCACCGGAGAGAGACATGGTCATTGTTTTTTAGGCCATTCTACTTCAGGCAGGGGTAGGGGGACCAGAGAGAAAAGATACCATTGTAGCGATGCTAGTAGGATCCTGTCCCAAACCAGGAGCCTGATTTAGGGTGGGACCCCTGGGGCTCAGGAAGGACGCTGAGAGGAAAGGATGGCAGTGATAAATCTCTGTGGGGTGACTCGGAGGTCAGGGAATAGGCTCTTCGGATGTCTTCTGCCCCTCAAATCCTGCCAGTCACCCCACTCTTCACCACCACCCCAGCATCCTTGCAACCAGTTGAATCAATTCACAGTTCCCGAGCCCGAGGGAACCGAAAGGAATCAGTTTCAGTATGCAAAAAGGGTCTGTCAACTGGGGAAGCCCATGGGGAAGAGACCGGTTGGCTTTTTCCCGAGTTGGCCGGGAAGGACATGAGTTCGTGTGCGGGCTGGGAACAGAAGCCAGGAACAGCGGCCGAGTCCCCGAGCCCCGGGACATTTGCTCCCAGCCTGAGCGGTCGTTGCCCCTCCGGACTTCGGGCGGTTGATTGGCAGTTGCAGCGGCTGGTGGTGGTGGTGGGGCATCCACGACCTGCGCCCGCCGACCACTTGGCAGCGAGGTCCCCAAGGCCCAATGACTCGGCCTTGGCGACAGCAGCCGCGACGGCTGCGACCTCGAGCCGGAGCCCAGGCGTCTGGCGGTGGGTCAGGGGACAGCGGGGAAGAGAACTCGCGGCCTGTAGGGGGCAGTGCCAAGCTGGGGAGGAGACAGCCTTGAGTAGGGGTGGGTGGGCCTGGGCTACCCCTGCCTGGAGCTGCCCACCGGGTCGCACCGCTACTGTTGCGGCCCGACCGCCCTGGCCCGCCGCGCGCTTCCTCCGGGCGCAGCGGGCCTCAGCGGGGACCCTGAGGGGGACGTGACAGGGCTCGGCACGCGGCAGCCTCTGGGGAGTCGGAGCTGGAGGGCCCCTGGCGTCGCCTCCGCCCACCCCGGGCCCCGAGACCCTCCGGAGGCGCCTCCGCATGGCCAGAGAGCGTCGGGGAGCCCGCCGAGTCCCCTGGCTCCGCGCGGGAGGCGGGTGCCTGGGTCCCTGGATCCCCGGGGTGGGCGCCCTTGTCCCGCATGGTGGGTGCTCCATCCCTTGGTGGGTGCCCCGAGCCCCAGGGCAGAGCGCCCTGAACCGCTGACGCAGACGCCGGGTCACCTCGGGGTGAGCGCCCCGAGCCGCTGAGGGGGGCGCCGCGCTGCCCCAGGGTGGGCGCCCGGCCCGCGCGGGTTATTTTTGGCGCCCGCAGCGGCGCGTGTGTCGGGGCGTGTTTTCCTTCCCCAGGTGCCGGGAGCCGGGCTCCGCCGCCGGCGAGCTGACTTGTCTCTCTCTCTCCTCTCCCCTGCAGGAATCTCCCGATAATTCTGCCGCCCCGACTTGAACCGTGCGCAAGGCGAGCTCGAAACAAGCATCACATCTGAATTAAAAGAGAAGAGAAAAGGCAGAAAAAAGGAAAGAAAGAAAGAGAGAGGGGGAAAAAAAGAAAAAAGAAAAGAAAAGCGGAAGAAGCGGCCGAGGCGGCGGCGGCGGCGGCGGCGGCGGCGGGAGGAGGCGAGGAGGAGGGGCCGCGCGCGGCGGCCCGAGGCGGCGCGGGGACGCGAGGACGCGGGGACGCGGCTTTGTGCAGGCGGGTCGCGGGGCGCCCATGGCGGAGTGCGGCCGGGGGGGCGCCGCCGGCGGGGCCCTGCCCACCTCCCCGGGCCCGGCCCTCGGCGCCAAGGGCGCCCTGAAAGCCGGAGCAGGCGAAGGCGGTGGCGGCGGGGGAGGTCTCCTCGGCCACGGGCGGGCGCGCTATGACAGCGGCGGGGTTTCCAACGGAGACTGCAGCCTCGGCGTGTCCGGAGAGGAAGCCCGGGCCAGCCCTGCCAGGGGACCCCGCGGCGTCGCTCTCGCCCCGACCCCCAGCCCGGCCGCCTGTTCCCTTACCCGGGAGACCAAGCAGGGCGGCCTGCCCCGCCGGAGCAGCATCATCAAGGTAGGTGGGAGAAGGGCGCTCACTGCCCACCCGCTGCCGTCCTTGGGGTCTGTTTGCCCCCTGCGGGACTGGTGGTGGAAGGGGATTGAAGGGGAGCCCACTGCTAACGGGACTCACAGATGCACGGTGTTTGGAGTGGTTGAACAGGGATTGGATGCAGATGGCATTTGGAAAGAATGGAGAGGTGATCCCGAATGTGCGGGGGAGCTGTGCTCATACATCCCCAGCGCAACTTGGGGCTGTCACCTATCCCAGGATTGGCTTGGAATTAGGGCCTTGTACCTACCTGCCTGGGCAGGGCATGCTTTTCAGTGGAAGCCTAGGCTGGTGACAGACTCGCTGTAAGGTTGCTATTGTATTTTAAAGACAGGGATTGTGTGAAAACATTTTCTTAAAAATCCTGGGCAATGTACAGAGATTTTTTTAATAGGCTTCTTCTGATCTATATTACAGTTAGTTGCCTCTTGCAAATGGTTATACTTGGAGAGTGCAGAATCTCCCCTCACATAATCACAGGGAGAAATGGAGTAGGTTTCTGAACATAAATACAGATTTCCGCTTTCTTAGGCTCAAAAGCTCTGAGAGATTACGGTTCCGCACGATTTAATCTTTTCCTCGCTGCAGTAGGCAGGCCTCCAGATCTGTGGAAGTTCTTTTGAACAGTTTGCTTGGTTTTGATATCTTTTGCACACTTTTACTTAGCAGTAGAAAGCCAACAATTGTTTTATACATTTTAAACTCAAGAAGTAATATTAGGTGTTTGTTGGTGGTTCCCTTCTAATATTACATTTCAGTTTGCAATGTAAAAGTGATTCTCATGACATAAAGTGAAGTGGAAAAATTAATAGTTGATGGAGCTAAGAGCAGAGCCTTAGGCAAGAGTCGACCAGTAGGCTTGCTCAAGTTTGGAGCAAATATGAAAGTGTTGCTTTCTCAAAATCAAGGGGTTATCAGTACAGTGAGCAGCAAGGCACATTGACAGGGCTGCACCCACCCTTCCTGTGGCTGATAACCCCTGCTAGAGAGGTTAGAATGTGCCACAGTGAAGAGAGTTGGCACTGGTGGTATTTGAAACTTAATGGGACTTACAGAAATCTTCAAGTACTCTAAAAATGTCCACTGGTGTTATCAACTTCTGCACTAATCTGGTGAAACATACCGTCTTGCTACTCTATGTAAGAGGCAGTTGTGAAACTGCATTTCGCTTTGTCATGTTTGTACAGTTTATGTCTGGGCAAAGGCACAGTTGAAGGGTTTAAAGCTCAAGTGTGCTAACTACCTGCAGCTCACCTTTAAATTAAAACAAAAACAAAAAACAGTGTCTTTTCGCTGCATATGTAGCTTTTAGTGACATGTATTTTCTTTGACTATGTAGTTTGTTTCCATGGAAGTTGCATTCAAGGGTACAAGATAATCAAACCTATTGACAGTTTCATGATTTTGAATTGTGGTGTTAAGGAAATTGAGGTGAAAATTTTAGCAGCCTCTCCCTTATTGTTTTGAGGGCCTGTTTTGCACTTAAAAATCAGTTTATTAGTGTCTGTGGTGGGATTCAGAATATAACTTAATGAATGACAGTAGCATCTTTTAATTTTACACTCACGGGAGATATGGAAGAAAGATGATTTGTCAATATTTCTGATATATGGGATTGAGAACTTGTCAGATATAATTTCTTCATTAAGGGCTGTAAACACATGGGGAAAATGATTAATTGTTCAGAAATCACTGATTTTGGAAATGATAGTTATACTGATACTTATACTGAGTTCTGAAACTTGCAAAGATAGTTTTCATGTTTCTTCTTTCTAATGAAGCAGTTGACTTCTTGTTCACCATTATGCCTCTGGATACACAGTGCCAGGAACATAGTAGATGCTCAATAAATCTCTGATTGCTTGAATGGAGGAATGATAAGGAAATACTTGTTGTTTTCCCCCCCTCAAGTTTCATTTATTTCTAAAACAGGTGGTTTGAGATTTACCAGTCTTGTATGTGGTTCTTTATCTTTTGCTTCCTAAGATGACTTGATAGACTCCTTTTCTCGCCTTTATTTTCAACTTGCATTTTCTTAGCCACTTGAAAAGTATGAAAGTAGTGTTGAAAGTTGATTGAGTCTAGGTTATAAGAAAGAGAGAATACTATGTTCAAATAGGTAACTACTTGGTACGTTTCTCCTTGAATTAGGGCCTTAAAGTATCAAGATTTTAGGAATTTAGTGTGGTATTTTCTAAAGACAGCATACATCATCAAGACAACACTTTAATGGAATAAGAAAGTCTTTAACATATTTCACAAAGTGAATACCGCTCAGATACTTTTGTCACTTGAATGGCAGAAATTATATTTCACTTTTGTTAAGAAATAACAAAAAACTTGAATAGAAACCCATGTGAAAAAAGCAATAATGATACCTTTCCTTGGTTTCCTTGTGTTCTTTCTAAAGGATTTTAAGAAGTGAATGCAGTCAAGTGGTTTGTGAGTAGAGGTGGGAGTAGATTAGTAAGCAAGGTGGTAATTGGGGACAGGGGAATAGCAGGGAGCAAATGCTAGCTATGGAACAGAGGCTGGTATTTATGGGGTTGTATGAGTTTAAACATCTGGCTCATGCGTCTTTCCTAGCTTCTATCTTCATTAGCTGTGGATCCCTTAATCAGAGTCTAAATGTGATAAACAGTAGGCAGAGAAAGGGGATTATTGCTAATGCATAGGACTATGCAGAAATACACTGTAGGCTGACCAGAATTATATTTCTCATTTAAAATAATTTCTTTAGTTCTCCATCTGTTTTGTAAATATGGCATTGAGTAAGAAATTGTTGTAAAACTGTTTGATGCCAAGATAGATGCACAGAGTTATATTAAAAGAGCTCCTTAGTTATGGTAACAGTGTTGATGAAAATTTAGAGTGAGCAGCCTTGTAGAACCTTTCACAAATAGCTTGAGATGATGTCTTGGAAATCATCATCCGACTTTTTAAAAACGTTTCTTTCGCTTATTGAAAGTAACAATATACTTTTAAAATGACTTATAAAGGCCCGTTGTTACTGGATTTTTAGGGAAGAAACCATTATGTTTGGCATCTTAAGTAATCTAGTAAGCGCAAGCATCACTTTCATTTTCTCTTTCCATAATTCACTTCATCACACTATTCAATACAATCTATGCTTTATTTTGAGACAGTTAATTTGGTTAATTGTTCAGATGGCATCCATTTTTTTACAAATAGCTCTATCCTTTAATTAGAGAACTTGATCTAAAAATACGAAGTAGCATTTTAGGGCTTAGATTTCTTTTTAACTTCAGAAAAAATGAAATTGAAATGTTAGTTTGGATGGTTTATTTTAATCAGAACTAATTAAATATTTTGGGTGATCCTTTCTAAAACATGGTATGATTGCATACAGTAGGATTCATGGTGTCAAAATTTTTTTTTCTTTTTTTCTTGATATCAGGGATTGAAGCCAGGGTTACTTTACCACTGAGCCACATCCCCAGTCCCTTTTTAAAGTTTTTTATTTTGAGACAGGGTCTCACTAAGTTGCTTAGGGTCTTGATAAGTTGATGAGTCTGGCTTTGAACTTAAGATTCTCCCTCCTCAGCCTCCAGAGCTGCTGGTATTGCAGGTGTGTGCCACCACACCCAGCTCATGGTGTCGAGTTCTGTGAGCTGCTACAAACACATGAAGTCACCTAATCGCTGCCACAATCAAGATACAAAGCAGTTCCACCACCTAAGCCCCCTCCCCAAGGTCTCTTTTTAGTCCTCCCTTCTCCATATCCCCAGGAGATGGCAACTATTGAACTTGTCTTGTTCAATACATAGGAAATACAGCCATTGCATGTTTTGGGTATTTAGAAGCATTAGTAGTAGCGACCACTTATTAAACACTCCTTACATGTAAAACATGTGAAAAGTGCTTACCATAATTCTCTGAGTTAGTCCTGCACCAACCACAGGGGCTGGAAGAAACCAGAGTTCAGAGAGGTTAACCACACATCCAAGGTGCTGGAGCTGGTTGCCATCCTCCCTTGAATAGGCTGCACTCCAGGGCCCTGCACATTGCACTTGCTGTTTAAATTTTCTATGTGACATGAGGGAGCATTGGTGGTTTGGGACACCGGATTTGGTTTTCTCCTTTAAATGCACAAGCTGTTGGAGAGGGAAAATGATCTCTCTCTGCTGGCAGAAGTTGACAGATTAATGTAGCCAGGCAGCTGTTTTGTCACCTGTTGTTGCTGCTTAACCAGGTCTTCCACCTTCATAGTAGCCAAAAGTTTGACCTTGTCCAAGGTGGCAGCTCTAGCTTTTCTCAGTATCATTATTGTCATTATCTTAGTATCATGTTGTGAAGAAGAAACACTCTACAGTCTTTTTACCAACATATATTTCTATGTTGTGATGCTGGGCTCCTCAACACGGAAACAAGTAGGCTTTTCACATCTATTATATATATTCAAAGAAAATAATAAAGACTCATGTATGTGTGTTATATTGGCCCATGGATTTAATAAAGTAGGCTGTTTGCATACAAAACTTGTCTGTATTTACTGGTTCTGCACAGATATCAAGCACTCCATAACCATTTTTTGAATTGAATCTTAAAAATAAATGCATTTGACTTAAATTTTTTTTTTGAATGGGAGAAACAAAGACAATTGTATGTCCAGCAAACTTGTGGGTATATTATAAACATTTAAAATCAAGTAACTGGATCACAAAGTGAATTTTTCTGGTTAGATAGGTAGATCCTAATGGATCATTTAGATCAGAAAAATTTAATGGCTGATCAGTACCTCTCCACTTGACTTTGAACTAATGCATTTCAGACCATATAAGATAACTGTTGAAAGATCAGGGCATGGTTGGTTGTTCAAGTCCACTCAAAGAGCTTTTGTCACAACTCAGTTCAGTTTTCAAAAGTAATCACAATGTATTAATTTTCATATGTCAAAATAACCTGCCCCCTTTGGCTTTTCCCTTCTCTCTTTTCCAACTTCTCCCCACAAGCGGTTGCATTTGATTTGCATTGTTTTTCATCAAATCCATAAAGACAGCTGATGGGAAATTGTTTGTTTTATTTATTGCTGATATTGGCTACTTTTGTTATTTTCTTAGAATGTGCTCTGCCAGAATCAGTTCACTTCCTTTTATAGTTCTGTGTGCTCTGCAATAGGCCTAACCTAGATTGTTATTATTATTTTTTTCTTTTTTTATGCTTAAGTTGTACATGCCTCAGTACTCAACAAAACAGGGCATGGTATTTACAGCCTAAATGCAGATATAAGTGAGGTATGAACATTCAGAGTTTCATAGTTTCTCTTTATACTTTTTACATGTTGTCCAAAAATACTTGCTGTATTCCTTATTAACACTAATTTTGGTATGCCATTATTTACACATTTATCAGACCTCCCAGTTAGTTTATATACATTTCTGCTCTTTATTAGTGGGGTTCAAATATTTTTACCAGTGGATCACAGGTTCTAAAACCGTTTGGAATCCCTGACCCGCTTTTTCCTACTGATAGTATATGAATCAGGAGGGTTGTGCTTGGCATAAAGGTGTCAATCATGCAAACTCAAGTCAGAGCCACCCAATAAGTTTTAGTCATACTTATTTTCTTCTTGTCAGAATAATTCAGTGACAGTGGTGAGAATGGTTCAGCCTGATGGCAGGACACTTGGCACCTGTGCATTCCAGAATGGCAGAGCAGGACAGGCAGTTGGGCCCTCTCTGGCCACTTGTGCTTGTTCACATGGTGGGGTCACTTAAGTAAAGCACATTCTAGCTAATTATCTTGGCTTGGCTGTCCCTGGGGCTGGGGTCAAGGACTGTAACCAGGTTACATGTTGCATGTCTGCATTGTTCAGGAGGCGGAATAGTGGAGGGAAGAACAGAGGGTCTGGAGTTAGCTGCTTGAATTAGATTCTGGCTCCCCTCCATCTTTTCTGTGTAGCCTTGGGCAAGATACTGAAGACTGCATGTCTAGTTACCCCAGCTCTAAAATGGGTAGAATAAGACCCACTCTCATAGCATTGTTAAGATTAAATAAGACAATGTGTGAGCAGTGTCTGGCATGTAATCACCACCCAGCAAGCATTATTTAGTATATTTTTCTGATCTTTAGTTTCTCTTTAGAGAGCATCCTGAGATGATGCATCTTAGTTTGGGTTTATAGACTCCCTTAGTTTCATCTGAGTTGGAGATCACTAGCACTGTCATTCCCATTTTGGAAGTTTTGTCTTGAGATGTGCAGAATGTGCTCAGAGAAATTTCCCAGATATAGTCCACAGATGCGCTCAAGGATTGAGGTGCATTTTTGAATCTGATGCTTCAATACAATTGTACACATATGTAAATAACCCCAGCTATGTGACCAGAGGGTAGTGATTTGCCCAGGAAAATTCAGATTTACATCTCTTATCATGACAAAATTATTAAGAGTGCTTCCTTTCATTCTCAAAGTTGTCCCAGTTTAGATGATAAATAATGTAGTCACTTATAATCTTCATTTTACAAACTCTATTACTATCCATGCTAGAGCCCTGTGGGACTGCTTTCTATGCTGAAATTTAGCTTTTATATTCATAGCTCTCTCTTCTCAACTTGGAATGCTTTTTCTCCCCTCCTAGCCATGTTTAAGGTCTTCCTTGGTTAATCACCTCTCATTTAAAATAAAGTGTTTCCTTTTCAGTCTTCTAGCCATCACTTTGCTTTATCTCTGCTGCCCTGTTTCTGTTTGCCTTATAGATAACTGCATTTTATTCACCTTGAATTTATGAAAATATCTAGTTTAATGTCTTGTGGAAGGCATATTTTTAAATATGCATTTGTTAAATAAGTGTGTGAATGAATGAATAAGTAAAAAGGAATACCAATTCATAAGTTTGGTGAAGATGTTATTTAGACCTAACTTCAACTTGTTTTGATTGGAATATAAAACTCAGTGGGCTGTGTATTTCAAAGGAAAAATTTATTTCATATGTGTAATTTTGAAAACAATCAAAGGAAAAGAAATAACTTCATTTAAAGTTGAATCCAGGAGTTTGGTTGGTTCCAGAATTGTTCTACAAGATGCTAAGTGGTCTGTCTATTTTGTGCTCCTAAAATAAATGTAGACCTTTGAAAATTTCTTTCAATTTATGTTTTATATATTAAAATTTGAAAAGTATGACATGAAAGTGTTATTGTTTTTTACAACACTTAATCTCTTTCCTGGCATTCAGGTTTTTTTTAAGTGACATATAGTTTTGCTCAGTTGTTTTTTTTTTAATTTGTAAGGAACTAAATTACTTCAACATTTATTGTCATTAATATTGGATTGTCAAAAGGTATTCATTAGTAGTGCAGTAGAATTAATAATAAAAAAGAGAAAGGGAAAGAAATCCAGAGTGCTGATACATGAGTGGTTGAAGTGAGATCTTTAATCCCTTAGCACATTTTGTCATATGCTGTTTGAAATTCAGCCCTTTGTTGTAATGCAAGGATTGGGTGAAGAAGAGACACTAAAAAGCATTTTGTACTTATTGTTTCATGCATCTCCCACCAGAACCTGTAAGGAGACATTATCATCCTTTTTACAGACAGGAAACCCAACATTTGTACAGAGTTTGTCTGTCTTGAAAGCCCATGCTTTTAATTACTCTTCCACTCTCTTCCATCTCAGCTTCTGAAAAGTATTTTTGACTTTTTTTGTTTTTTCTCTTCTTTGCCCAAGTCATTCTGGCTCCTTAATCTTAGAAGTTTCTTCCAGTCCTAAAATAGAAGACTAATTTCTAATTAGATGAATTTGGCTTCTTGTGGTTAAATCCTGGGATGAAGCCAACATGAATCTAACCATGTGAAGCTATAGCCATGGTCTTGTCAACTAGGCCCCAGGTGTCTGTCTGCTCTACAAACCAGGACTTTGACTTTTTCCTTTCCATTTTCCTTTGATAGATTATAAACCCTTTTTAGGAGGTCTCATTTTCCATTTTGATTCTTTATTAACAAGTTGATTTACATCAAACAGTGTAAATATACAACAAAAATTATATACATTGTAGGGTCATGGAAGGTAAAGAAGGTAACAGTGAGTAGGATTTTACTTTTTCATGTGGATTTCATCTGATGACATCTATCTTTTTTTTTAAATATATTTTTAGTCTTTAGGTTTTATATATATAATATATACATAACATATATTATATGTTATTATTATATATATTATATAATATATATAATTATATAATTATATATATATTATTTATATTATTAATTATATATATATTATTTATTTCATATGTGTAATTTTGAAAACAATCAAAGGAAAAGAAATAACTTCATTTAAAGTTGAATTATATAATAATTATATAATTAGTTATATAGTTATAATTGTATAATTATATAATTATATATATAATTATATATAATATATATAATAACATATATATTATATGTTGTTATTATTATATGTTATATATTAACATATATTATATATTATAACATATATATTATATTTGGTTATAGGTCGACATAATACCTGTATTTTATTTTTATGTGGTGCTGATAATTGAACCCAGGGCCTCATGCAAGCTAGGTGAGCACACTACCACTGAGCCCCAGCCCCAGCCCATGGCATCTATCTTATTGGTTTGGAATTGTCAAGTAATTATAGAGTAATATAATACTTACAGCACATTACTGTGGAGTCAGTATTCATGAATCTTTTTGGAGTTGGAAATTGCAAGTGTTAACATCCCAGAAACTAAGCAGCTGAGTTTAAAAGTGATTAATAATGTAGATTCATGGGATTTGCAGAATGGAGAGAGATCATGTAAAATTCTTTTGTAGTTAGAGATACACAAGGCCATCCTGATTAGTACATTTAGCTCCTAGCTATGGTTGAATTCACTTATTTGCATATTAGCATAACAGAATCGGAAAAACTTGTTATGTAATACTGCAGTATGTGTGTGTTAATAGAACAAAATGTGGTCTCACAGACAGCTATTTCTGTGCATTTGTTTTTTGCTATAGATAGCTAAACGCGTGCACATGCTACTTTGTGCACGCATGTACTCTGAAGACTTTGTTTATAAGTAGTAAAGATCAAGAGCTAACCAAATAATGTAGCAGTAGATTGATATGAACCCTATCTGTCTGGTGAGAGACTGATGGGTAGCAGGTGTCCGCTTTGTGAATATAAAATGCCCAGGAAGGAGTAGACTATTCCTTCCTTCCTTCCTTCCTTCCTTCCCTCCCTCCCTCCCTCCCTCCCTCCCTCCCTCTTTTTTCTTTTTCCTGAGCATTGCCGATGAAGCCTCTGTTGCTTTTGACCAATTAGTGTGGCCACAGAGAGATAAGTGACCTCCTTTGCAGCTACCATTAGAATTACAAGTCCTATGACTCTCCCCATATGGTTTTCTACCTTTTATGTTTCATCTTCTTCTAAACTCTGGTATCCTATGGACATAGTGGATGTAATTTTTCAAATTGTTGTGCAGTTTAATGTTTATTGTTGAAGGAAAAAAAAGTGAGTTGCTTTGATTTTTATTCCTATCAATCTGTGCTAGCAGTTTATATTTTAAATGCCAATAGAACCATTCAGATGTTTTCATATTGGAGCTAATAGAATACCTGATGAGATGCCAATTTTAAGGATGTGTTTGTCTTTGGAGTGTTTGGTGGTTTGTTGAAAAAAGTCTGTATATTCTTTCAATGCTTTCTCTGGTTTTTGTATATCGTCATAAATAATGTTCTATATGTTAAAAATACTATTAGAAATAGAACTGCTATGTCATAGGATTTATGTATATTTAGCTTTAGTAGAACAAGCAGTTTTCCTAACTAGTTAAACCAATGTACACACTCACCAGGTTATGTGAATTCTAATTGCTCTAATGCACATATTTGGTATTGCCAGTGGTTTTATTGTTTTGTTTTGTTTTTTGATTATAACCATTGTGATGGCTGTGTGATTATTTTTTCCTTATTGTGGCTTTTAAGTTGAGTTTCCCTGATAACTAATGATAGTGAGCACCTTTTCATGTGTTTCTTGGCTCTTTGGATGTTCTTTTTTATAAAAATGCTTGTTCAAGACTTTTGCTCATCTAAAAAATGAGGTTTAAAAAATGCCTTGTATGACTTCTTTACATTTTCTGGATATGCCTTTTGTGTGGTATAGATATGAAAATGTTTTCTCCTGGCATGGGACTTGCCTTTCCATGTCTTAAAGGGTATTGTTTAATGAGTAACAGTTCTTAATTTTATTGAAGTTCAGTTTATCAATATTACCCCTACAGTTATTATTTTGTGTCCTGTTTAAGAAACCTCTATTTAAGATCATGAATATATTCATTTATTAACTTCAAGAGCCTTTATTGTTTTTCTCTTCACATATCTACAGTGTATCTGGTTTTTATTTTTGTGCCTCATGTGATATAGGGGTCCAGATTTTCTTTGCACATAATTATTAATTACTTCAGCACTATTTATTTGAAAATATCATCTTTCCCCCACTGTACTACATTGGCCCTTTGTTATAAATCAAGTGACTGGATACGTGTGGGTCAGTTTTGTTACCCCCTCTATTTGCCTGTCCTGTGTCCACACTATCCTTCTCTTTCCTACTAGTTATTTACCCAACAAGTTATTACAGATGTATACTTGAAAGACGTGTGAGTACTTGTAGCAGTGTTTACTGTAACAGCCCCGAATTGGAAATAGCAACCCAAATGCCCAGCTTATAAAATATTATACAAAAGAATACAGTAGGAACAAAGAAAAGGCAAGGAAGGCAAGGAAGGCAGGAAGGCAGGAAGAAAGCGAAAGGGAAGGGAAGGAAAAGGGAAAGGGGAAGGGGAAGGGCAGGGCAGGGCAGGGCAGGGCAGGGAAGGGAAGGGAAGGGAAGGGAAGGGAAGGGAAGGGAAGGGAAGGGAAGAGAGTTGATAACTGCTCCATGCACCACTTGAGACCCTCAAGCCCAATGTTGAAGGAAAGAAACTGGATACAAAAAGATACATATTTTTTTTTACTCCACTTATACAAATTTCAACAGCAGGCAAACTGATTTGGGGTAATAGAAGTGAAAATAGTAGTTAGTTACATTTGGGGTGATGATTGAGAGGGGAAGCCCTGGAGCCTTTTGAATGCCAATATTGTTTGGTTTCTAGATTTGGGTGGTGATTCCAAATTTGAGTTTAATTTGTAAAGATCCATCAAACTGTACAGTTAGGACTTTTCTGGATGTATGTCATATTTTGCTAAATAAGCTGACTTAAACAATGACATTGTGGAGATTAATCAAATTCAGATACCAGTTACTTCCCCAGCACTGGTTAGGGCCATGCATTTTACAGTTTGCTGCTGTGCTTGGGTCAACATGTGAAAGGTGCTTTTGCTGCAGAAGTCTGTGAAAGAGGAGCTGCAGGTCTCAGCCTATCGCCTGCACCGTCCCTCAGTCACAATGTCACTGTCTGTTTCCTGATTGTATGTGGGGAGACCCGCTAGAGCCCTGAGCAAGAAGGAAGAGAGGGGCAACTTGCTGGAAAGCCATGTGTGTACCCTTTGCATTCTATGGCATGGAAGAAGAACCTCCCTAGGAGGAATAATGTTTAGAAAGAACTACTTTGACAAAGGCACAAGCACTATTTCTAGGGAGAGGTGACTGAATATTGCAACTTTATGGAAATAAGTACTTATGTTTCCTTCCATCTCATCTTGTGCTCACATGGCATGTTTTTCATGTAATAAAAATACTGTTTACTCAGAGAACATTGTACATCTGCACTTGCCAAAGAGGCATCTCTTGGTAAGGGAGACTCATACTGGGAGCTAGAGAACCAGTCTAGGGATGCTGCAGTGGCCCTTGTTATGCTGTCTGACAGGCTGATTTGGTGTCATGACCTGTGGGGTAAGTGTGTACTTTCTAAATGCTGGAGTGTTTTCCTCTCGCACAACATAGACCCTTGTGGTCCCGAAGAATAAACAGTGAATTCCCAGAGCATCCGTAAAATTTTTTTATTGGCTGCAAAGCAGCAGCATGATAATTTCAGTTGTCGCATGTTTGTAGCCTTAATCACGTGGTGAGTACTTGACTGTTCACCTTGGAGATTATCATTATTCCTATTTATTCTCTTAGGTCATTCTTTTTTTTTTTTCTCTTCCAAATTAACATGAGTGAATCTTCCAGCACAGAAGCTTTTATGTTTCTCCCTTGTCTTGAGTAGATACCAATGAAGAAAAGTGAC
The DNA here is from genome assembly GCA_020662805.1 of Glaucomys volans. Lineage (NCBI taxonomy): Eukaryota > Metazoa > Chordata > Mammalia > Rodentia > Sciuridae > Glaucomys > Glaucomys volans. Next base: position 107,558 of record JAJEJO010045072.1, read on the forward strand.
CTAGTGCGAAGGCTGAGTTTTGGGGGACTCCTGTCTAGTGGCTGCAGGAGCACCCACAGTTTGGCAACTGCAAAGGTGCTCCTGAGCTGTCCCAATCTTGATTGTGACTCACTTGTTAATATATACACCTTTAACAGGAAATTGTTTTTATTTATATCTAAATGGAGGCATAGTAGCAATGAACTTTAACATTCCTTGGGAGGAAGTCTGCAAGCTTTTTGTGAACATTCAGAACTCAGTAGTATTTGCCAGGTGAAGACAAGACTCAGGTTTCCTTTCCTCTATCATCTTTAGCCAGGTCTTCTTACTTGTCTTTGTTGTTAGGGAAGAAGACCTTGAAAATATTTAAAAATTGTTAAATAGGCCTTTTGTCTCAAAGAATAGCTGTGATTTGTGAGTGCTCCTGTGAGGGGCCTGGAAGCAAGAGAGTGCAACAAAGTGAGAGAAATAGGATCCACAGCAGGTGCTCTGCTGGCTCCTCACTGAGGAGTCCATGACATGCGGATCACAGGGCATTCATACTGCTGTCCTCATCATCACTGGTTGCCATACAGCAAGGTAAAAACAAGGAGAAGGATTCCTTAGAATCCTTCCCAATCCTTAGAAAGCTCCAACTCCCAGGGCAACTCTCAGTCACTCCTAGGATCATCTAGGGCCACTGGATCCATAAATTATAAACTCTAAAACACATGCTTCCAGCTTTTCTGTACTGGGCCACACATCAAAAATCATACAATTGCATAGCTAAATTGAGGAGACTACACCCAGCTATGGCAGGGGTGGGCTTTGCAGGCCTGCTGTTCCCTGGTGCATGCAGGGAACTATTCAGGAAGCTATGCTTTCAAGATGGTGGATAAAAGAGAGGGAAAAGGAAAGGTATAGTAAGCTCTGAGACACTCTGCATCTCTCACTGCTGAGGAGTTGCCCTTCACACCATGAGTCTAGCCTAGCGAGGGATTGAAGTTGGACTCTGAGACTGCCACAGAGCTGTGGCCACTGTGGAAACAGCAGCAGGCAGATCAACGAGGATGGAACATCTCAAGAGTAAGAGGAACAGTTAACCATCCACCTTCACATGTGGGCTGTTTTCATATGCAAAGAGGACTGGTAACCTTTAGCTTTTCTGCTGCATCAGAACAGAGCAGACCTTTGGGGTTGTATTTAAAAACAACAAAGTGACATCAAGTTGTTAGGGAGGCTGAACTCTGAATTCTTATGCAGAAGTTCACATCAGGACTTGGATGCCAGTTCTGGTGGCAGGCAGCTGGCCCCGGAGTCCAGGAGCGGCAAGTGGAGAGCCATGGACTCTGACATGGACCGCACCTTGCTTATCCAAAGGTTAAATGTGTCAAAAGGCCTCTGCATTGTCCTTTTTGCTATTAAGAAGTATGTGAATTTTTTTTTCTTTTTTTGTGATGCTGGGGATTGAACTCAGGGCTTTGCACAGGCTAGACAAGTGCTTTACCACTGAGCCATATCCTCCAAAGTATGTGCATTCTTGTCTGCAAGATTTCCTTTGTGTCTTTTGAGCACCTGGGCAAGTACTTTTTGCATGACTGATGTGTTAAGTAAAACCCATATAGATCTTGGGAGGATCTATTTGTCTGAATGATTCAGTTTCTCCGATTTTATTGTTGATTCAGTTTTTTGCATGAGAAAGATCTGTGCTGTACCTAATAAAGCTATTAAACTACCCTGTGTCCTTCCAAAAACTCTATCTTATTTTAAAGGTCATATTTAGTTTTTTCCCCATCTCTTATCATCCATAATTTTAAATTGTTTTTTAATACTTCTCAGTTCACCTTACTTGAATATTGTGTTTGGTTTGATATTTTTGTTCACTCTGCTAAGGTTTACTTGCTATTTCAAATGGAAGCACTTAGCCACAGGCCTGTGTATCTTCCCCTAGTCCATCATTTTTATCAGCTTTCAGCACTGAGAACTGGTGGGTTGGCACAATTGTTTTAGTCACTACCAGGATAGAACCGCTGACGTCTTCATCTGAGTCTTGAAAGATTCTGTTACTGAGGTAGCAATGATTGTGATACCAAAGAAAATAATCTCCATTTTCTTTTTTGGACAGGAATACAAATTCAAAGACAAATTCAGGAAGTCTGTTAAGGGAAGGAGAATAATTTAAACATAGTTATTTCCATATGTTTAGTATTTTCAGTGGACTTGAAAAGTCAATGAAAATTATAAATTGTCCTATTTTTCTCATAGAAAATATCAAATTGAGAGGAAAGATGGTTTAAACTTTATATCTAGCATGTACTTTGACTTTTAAGAATATCAGTTAAACTCTCATACCTCACTACCTGTATGTTGAATAAAGCTATATGTTGCTCTGCTCATTTCTTTCTATTCTGAAGCAAGATGTTATGAAAATGTAAAATGGTGGTAGCAGTGCTTCATAACCCCCGCCCCCAAATCTGGGAAAGTTAATTTGTATGCTAAATAAACCTTCAATATGCATAGTTCTTTCATCTCTAAGAGCACTTTCAACATCAACTCAATGTATTCTCACAATGACTCTGTGTGCTAGACAGCATTGGTAACCTCCATTTTCTAGATAAAAATGTTGAGGCTTGTGTGTGCAGAATTACACATAGTCACACAAGATGTTAGTGGGGTTGAGCTTGGACCCAGGTCCCTTCCTTGACATGCTTCATGCCAGTCAGGTCCCTTCTCACATCTTAAACATGTCCACCGGAAAGGTGCACTTTATTCCTCACCTGCTTCGTTAACAAGACACAAAAATAGAAACCCGGTGTCATCAAAAGGTAATCTTGAGGCAGTACCCATTTGAGGTATGAACTGTTTGGCCCTTTGAAAAACCAAAGAGTTGTTTTTCTGCTTAGAAAGGAACTGAAGTTTAACGCCTTGGTTATGTGTCACTGGCCCATTATTACTTAGAAAAATTAATTGCTTCTCTGCTTATTCCAGTAAGGCAAAACATCTGTGTGTCCTTGAAGTTTAAAAAAATTATATTTATACACAAAATTTGTTTAGTAAGTCAGACCTGTTTGTTCCAAGAATGCAACAGTATCTGGCTGGGCCATTCTGGAAGCCACCTGCTGTTTTAAGAGTCACATGGAAGGTGCTGCTCCTGGGGACCTAAAAACTTTTCAGATTAAAAACTAGAAATTGCTGGGGCAGTTCTTTTCACATGGTCTCATGACCCAGGGTGGAGCCAGTGCTCATTAGGCCAAGGTTGCAGGCCGTCCTCTTCAGGGAGCTTCACAGAGAGAAAGAGTCCACTCCACAGTCCACACTTGCATCCCTGCCTTGGGCAGTGCCTGTACAAGTGGGTGACTATTGGAAGAAAGTATATGGATGTCCATCCTATCACTGCCTCCTTACCATCTTTAGCATGTGGTTTTTCCTGCTTGCTTCTTAGAGAAACCCTTCAGCTTTTGTCTTGAGACCTGTACATTAGGTCTCCCTGTGGTTACCAGAGGGGACTGTTTCTCCTCCCTCCTGTTCCTGTGCTCCGAGCTCATCTGCTCCCTCTTGCATTCTTCATGTTTCCATCTGTGCCTGTTTCTCCCTCATCAATATGTAAACACACTCACATTCTTAAAAAACAGGAAAGACAATAGTAACCTTTCCGACACCCTCTTCAGCTCTTTCTCTTGACCTCTCTTCTCCTCATTTGCAGCTGTATCTTGAAAGAGAATCTGTGATCTCCTTCTCCGTCTTCTTTTCTCTTCTTCATCCTCTCCTACTTGTGAAGATCATCAGGGCTCCCTGTACTGTACAGTTAGTGGACCTCCTCCTCCTCCTATTCCATGCCTCATCCTAGACCGCCTTTCAATTGCCAAGGTTGCAGTTAACCATGGATCCACTAATGATTCCCAAGTTGATGTGTCCAGCTCAGATTTTCCCTCTGAGTCCAAGGTACAGTTGTATGCTCAGCATCCCTCAGTTTGGATGTCAAGTCATCCAAACACCATATCCAAATCCAGTCTTCCCTTTCTTATCCTGCTCCCATCCTCCTATTTAGTCCTTTTCAGGAGTTACTTATTTTGGTAGATGGCACCACAATCCATTCTCCTTTTTTTATGACCTTTGAATTAGTGTGGGTGAAAGTGAGAATATTTATTGCTTAAAAGGAGTTGACAAACTTCAGAAATTATAGCAAGCCGGTTTTTTCACAAGAAAAATATGTGCATTGACCTTTTTTAAGAGAGATGATCAGTTCTGGTGTATGTTGCTTGCTATAGTTTGGATGTTGAATGTCCTCCCAAAGGTGTTAAAGCCTTGGTACTCAGGCTGGTGCCATTAGGAGGTGGGGCCTATTAGGAGGTCTTTAGCTCATTGGGGTATACTTTTGAAAGAGATTATGGGATTGCAGGCACTTCCTCTTTTTTTGCTTCCTGGTCATGAAGTAAGCAATTTGTTCCTCTAATGTTTCCCTGCCATTTATCCAGCATGCCCCCCAGAGGCCTAAAGCAATGAGTCCTCCTGACCTTGGAATGGAGCCTCTAAAACTGTGAGCAAAATAAATCTTAAGTAATTATCTCAGGTATTTTGTTATAGTTTATTTGTTATATGGAAGCTGACTGATACATTGCTAATAAAATTAAACAAGTCCATGGTTTTTATAGTAAGAACATGAAGTGAATTGAACTAAAACAATTTAACGCTTAAGCATAACTTTCTAATAATCCGTCTAGAATAGTTTGGAAGGAATCATACAAGTATCTAGGGGCTGATCTGCCTTTATCATTAACCTCCGTTAATCTTTGAGAGTCTCTTATCATCATTTGCCTTGCATTGGTTCACTTAAAATCACAAAGCCAGATTTAATTGGGCTCTGGCTCAGAAACATTTTTTTCTTATAGGAAAGGAGTTATAAATTGGGAATGAACATATTTGCATGCCAAAGAGGGACAAGTTTTGAGCATTTTGAAAAGGAGTATTCCCATGAATTTATTTTCTTTTAAGGTTTTAGTTTTAAATTTGATCATCTTTAAACTGAGGCTGCTCTTCTTGTCGTGGGATCTGTGAATTACAATTTTTCCCCTATTAATTTTTTTCTTGTCACTTTGAAATTTATTTCCATAAAAATAATTTTTTATGTCAAAGATGTTAGTTAACTGTTTTTCTATTGGTATTAGGCATGCCACAATAACACTATGCATGGTCTGGAAGTCACCATTAAGGTTATGGACTTCATGTTATGGACTAGTTTAGTTCTCCTTTGATAAGCACTTAGCAGGCCTGTCCTACCATATAATCATAAATATCAGTCTCTTCTTGTATTAAAAAAATACTAAGAAAGCAAAGTGCATCAGAGCCTCTGCCTTTAATTTTACTTTCATTGCTGAATACGATGAGACACAAAACCTGAGTGCTGGTTTCACAGCAGGGTTCTTGCCAGTGAAAGTGTGGAATCAGTAGAAGTTCCACCATGCCTACTGATGGGTGTTCACATGTGTGAGAGGACAGAGTTCTGAAGGCTCAGTGAGGTTGTGTGTCACATGGCCAAGTGGGAGAAGCCACATCCAGTGGGAGAGACCCTGTTAAACCTGATTCCTGGGAAATGGTCAGACTGATTTTGTAACTGAAGAAAAGCTTAAGAAGTAGATTCTCTAACCTGGCACCATTCACTCAAGATTGCTGACATTTCTAGTATTCTTCAGCAGGTTTTTGGCAGGACAGACCCCTTCAGCTTGCACCTGCATGAGTCTGTTTGGCATCCTTCATTATAACCACCTGGTGGGTTCCTCTGTTATTTGTACGTGGGGACCATCAAAGACTATCTTTTTTGTCTCTTTTTGGAAAGTACAGTGTCCACGGACACTGAGCAGTAGAACTATGATGGTAAAACACTGGTCCTGTAAAGGAGGGAATACCTGGCTGTGGGACAGTTGATCTGACTTTGCTGTTTTGGTAAAAGAAGTCCCATGCGTCCTGGGAACTTGTAACTTTCTACGAGTCTGCTTAGTTTTGTTGAGCCCTGGTCAGTAATCATGAAAATTAATGGATGCACTAACTGATGACACAGTTGTCACTTTGGCCAGAGTCACAGACATGAATTTCATGCCTTAATCTTTCAAAAGGTCTTAGGGGGGAAAAAAGAAAAAAGAAGAAGCAGTATCAGAATACAAATTCATTCTCTAAACCCTGAGGTTTAGTGGTTTTCAGGAGAACAGGTATATGGGTGGGTATGTGGGCTATGGGAGTGGGGCATGAGAGAATGTCTTACCTGTGCTTTTGAAAAGGGAAAACTGTTTCCACAGGGAAGAGCTTGCTGACGGTCTGCTGATTTGGTGGCTTTCTGGTCCTTTGAATGAGGTCTTATAGTTCAAGGCTTTGCCATCACCACTGTGGATGCGGCTAAAAAATCAGGGGTACTTTAGCGCAGCTGCCATGCTGGAAACACATTCTGGAAGCAGACAACCATGTGCATATGCTGGCCTGAGTCAGAAGTGGTACAGCCCTGGCAGCCTCTTTGTAAGCAGAAGCCCAGAGACTCCAGGAAAAACTACAGAATGCTTTTGAAGGTTTTTTTGGTTCTGACATCTCCCATTGAAATGCAGACTAAATCCTCTCCTTTGTGACATAGACAGCATTGGTGGTGCCAGCTTGCCACAGAGGGCCCCAGGGATTGTGGGTGCAGGGAGTGATGCAAGTGAATGTAACCAGAAGAGGTTTGGGGGATTTTCACACTGCTCCCCCTCTATCATCCTGGCCTGGCAGAGTGGTCTCTGATGTTGCACTTGGTACTACATGCCTCTCTTGCATCATTAAAACCAAAACTAGAAGTCAAAGACTGGGCCCCAGTTTCAACCTCTGTATCAAACCAAAGTAGCAGGCTTCTAATGAAATTTTTCTTTTCATTTAAAGTGTACTTTCTGTTTTATCTACACAATTTTTTCAATTTATTTTATTTTTTGCGGAGCAGCCATTTATTTACAAAATTTTAAAATCTATGTGAAGAAAATGAATTTTCAACTGTGAAATTTTGTGCTATAAAGAAATTAATTGCATGCAAAATTTTGTGGGTATGTGCATATTTCTGAAAAGTTTTCATCTGAATTTCAAAGGGTTCTGAAACCAAACAAGCAACCAAATAATTTTGATTCTGAGCAAAATTCTGCAGTTGCAGCAGCTCCAGCTCAATGTTTAAACCTCCTTAGAAGATCCATAGCATGCAGGGAGCCTTTTAATTTTGTACCCCTGTCTCTGGGGAGGTTGGAGGAAGTCAAGATGGGAGAGGGCCGTGGAAATGGAGGAGTAGTTGCTGACAGGGGTGCCTCTAACTCTCCCTGCTCCAGCCTCAACGACACTGCTAGCCATCTTTTGCTCTGGCAAGGATAATATGGATCCTAGAGAAGCTCCTGGGATAGAAAGGGCTTTATATGTAATAGGGATGACTTTTACTGGCCTGGGCCTTTTTCTGTTTGTGAATCCATTCTTCCATTAAAACAAAAGTTATATTTTATGACTCTGTTGGTATAAAGATAAATCTAATTAGTATTTACATATTAAAACATTTTATTTGATCTAAAGATCTCTTTTTTCTTCTGATGTTAAAGAAATTAAAACATTTTCATGTGCCCTTGAAAATAACATGGACCTTGGTTTTCATGAGCCTCAGTTTGGCATTGTGCCTGCTGTGCCCAACAAGGAAGTAGGCGCTGCTGTGTATAGACCATCTTCTGATTTTTCTTTCTATAGTATATGAGAAAGACACGGTGTATACAAGTGAATATGTTCTTTTTGCATCTAATGTATTATTTTTAATACAAAGTTGAGAGAAGTTGTTCAACATACTGTGAATTTTAATTCTGAAGAGAGAACTTTGCATTAGTTAATATGTAACTTGTGTCTTCAATTTAGATTTATTGTGTTGTTAATGTATGCCAACATGTTCATTAAAATTTTAATCAAATTTGAGTTTTTAAAATTAAAATTTTATTGCATTAACATCAGTAATGAATATTCTACAAAGTTTGAGAAGATTTACTCTTCTAATTTTCAATGGAAAATATTTTAAGCATTCTTTCTAATTTAATTTGTTTTGTGAATATGTGTAATATTTTTACATTAAAATTATTTTCTAAAATGCATTAGCTTTATATAAGAACTTACAAATGTCCTGTCCTACTTCTAAGATGTTTTCTATGAATTCTTTGAGTAAAAAATCTATTTTAAAAGGTAACAGGCCATAATTTGTGACTAGGAAATTTCAGAGTGACCAGGAAAATCATGCTAAGAATAGAAACTGTGTTTATTTACTCTCTGCTCCACCCAATCTAAAACACAACCATGTGGTTGCAGACTCAGGGAAGGCCAGTGGTGACTAGGAAAGTGGTTTCCCCAACTGGTTGCAGAGTTGAAGAGATCATTCTTATAACTTCTGAATCCTTTTTCCTTTCCTTAGTAACTCAGATAAATTATTTTTGCAAGCTGTTATCTGAACAGGAGTTTGACCACATTAGTTTGGTTTTCAGTTCCTTATCGTCCTTCTTCCTACTTGCATATTTAATCTAAGCCTTGTCCCATGGAAGGAAATTTTGAGATTACAGATTATACTATTAATTACACTCAGTATAATTTTCCATTTACCTCTGTTTTTCATGATAGTCTAAAATGATGGCTACTTATTTGTTCATTGTATTAAAAAAAAGTGTAGATTGAGAGTTTAGTTCTTGGTGAGGCCTATCACCTAGGAAAGACACAACTTTTTGGAGCTGAATATTAACCAGAAAAACCAGGAATATGGAGAATCTTGAAGAAGTGCACAGGCACGGCTAATGCAAAAAGCCATCACTATCAAATAGGCAGCCCATGATACCAGTGCTGAGGCAGCAACACATTTTGTTAGCCTTTTGCTTGAAGCATCTCCCACTCTTCCAGACCTCTTGTCCAGGCATTATTGCTTTGTTAACTCTATGGCAAGGTATTAGAATCGAAGAAGCTTGGTTTCGCAGAGCAGTGGTTCAGAGGAAGCTTAGTGGTTAGGCTTTGGAATCAGCTGGCCTGGGTGTGAATCCAGACTAGAGGTCACCTACCAGCCTTAGTTCTCTAAAATGAGGATTATGATGAGATTGACTTCATTGGGTTTTTTGTGAAAATTAATTGAGATCATGTATGTAAAGCACAGTTTTCAACAATATTAGAGATTTATTTTGGATTAATTTGCAGATTAGCAAAAATCAAAACTTACTTCAGGGATCGTGCCCTTGAAGTAGAATTTGACTGTTTGCTGTTCCTACTTTCATATCAATGCATGGAAGAAATGAGTTAACTTCATTGTATTTCAGTCCATTTTAACTCAGAACATGCTTAATGAATCATCACATTTTATTCTGATACGTAATAATTTTAATATTTTATTACCAATTAATGTTTAAGCAGATTTAAGTGAAAACAATATTGTGGGCTGATTTGTCACTATCTGTCTGCCATTCCTACTATATGTTTGACTCCTTCCCTTTTTTTGTTTCTTTTCTATCTTTAAATGTTTTATTATGGAAAAAAATAGACACAAATAGAAAGAATGGTACAGTGATCCTCTGTACCCATCATCCAGCTTTGATTGTTCTTTCATGGCCAATCTTGTATCCAGACCTGTACCTGCTTATTCCTATCCTGTGTTATTTTAAAGCAAATCTCAGGCACCATTTTATCCATAAACTATTTAGGCAAATGACACTATCATTATCTTGCCTAGATTAACACTAGTTTCCTACATGCCAAATATCTAGTCAGTATTAAGATATTATCTCAATTGTCTTTAAAAGTCATAGCTTTAACCAAATTACTCTTTGTTTAATTCAGGATCCAGATAAGATTCCACATATTTCAATTAGTTATTGTGTTTTAATACACCCCCATGTCAGTCAGTCGTTGCCTGTGGACAACAAGACGTAACATCCCTGGGGTGGTTGAGAGCTGTTAGTAGCCAATACTTAAGCATTTGGGGGACCTGGGGACTTGGGCAGGGCACCTGCTGCATCCACTACTTGAGGGAAGTGGATGGAGAACTTCCAGGCAAGGGAACAACATAAGCAAAAACCCTAAAATAGTATAGTACCAACATGTTAGATGACTGTCTTGAAGGAGGGGAAACCTGAGGATTAAGGCTGTACCCCAGGTTGTGGTTTATTATATGTTTTAAATGTAGATTTGGAAAGTAGCTTATTTATTCAAATAAAGATGAAGTTGATAAAGTGATGCAGCAGAAACTATAGGAACCATATAGTCAGTCTGTCAGCTTACATCTATTTTCTAATATGTCGAATTGAGAAAATTATGGTAAAGTATAAGAGTATTTTGGCATCTTAAGTTAACTGGATATCAGTTAACTTTACTGAACAGGAGTGGGGACTCCAGAGCAATATTAAATCTATTACTGAATATAAAGGGAGTTAGAGAATATAGAACATCTGAGTTATAATGTGAAAATTTCAACTACAGAATACACAAAGGTTCCTAATTTTCTTAGGGCAGGGTTCAGCCTTCTTTTTAGTTTTCCTTTTATTATAAAATTAATGTTAGTATATGATGACATTCCAGAGGGAGACCAGGGGTATCACTGTGTCCCAGAAACAAACTATGGGAGCTTATGTTATTCACGTGCTGCACTTGGTATAAAGGTAGAGACATTGTACGAAGTCACGAGAGCAGCATTTCAGGGCTAGGGTTGTGGCTCTGTGGTAGAGCGCTTGCCTAGCCTGTGTGAGGCACTGGCTTTGATCCTCAGCACCTCAGAAAAATATCAATCAATAAAATTACCATATCCATCTACAACTAAAAATATTTTTAAAAAGATATCAGCATTTCAGTGTTTTTTCCTAATACATTTAAAACATTTAAATAATTATTATAATTTGTTGATGTTCTTGGACTGAGTTCTTTGTGTAACAATTTAACTTTCTTAATATTCAGGTTTTTGCTCTTTCTTGATAGAATCTGGGGTCAAATTTTAGCCCTGCCACTTATTATTTTTTGTTTGTTTGTTTTTTGGCAAGTCACATACTTTCTTTTAGCTTCCTCATCTCTGTAAAGGGAATAATAATTTTAGTATTCTTCCAGAGGACTTCTGTGCATAGGCTTTGACATGCCAAAGCACCCTATAGTTTTCGATATCATTATTTATATTCTTACTGATAAAGTTTTCTTACCAAGTATCTTTTAGAATAATTAATTTTAGCTGCCCTAAGAAAATTAGGAACCTTTGTGTGTTCTGGAGTTGAAATTTTCACATTATAACTCAGATGTTCTATATTCTCTAACTCCCTTTATATTCAGTAATAGATTTAATATTGCTCTGGAGTCCCCATTCCTGATCAGTAAAAGGCAGGGATGTGTCAAAAAAAAATTATGTCTTTTTTGGTTTAAAACAGTCTATATTGGGCTAAATGCTATCTCTTTTAAATACTTAGGAAATTCAAAGCTCAGGGTGGTTACTTTCCTCTTTAAGGCATCTTCCCTTCCCATTCCTAAGGAACAATAGAATTGATCTGACATTATTATTACTGCCAGTGACCCACTGTGATATATACCCATTTATCAGCATGGTACCCACAGATCCTCCCTTCCTCCTGTTAACCAAGATGAACTAGCTAGGGTCCTACCCAAAGCCAGTCTCTCCATTCAGGCAGATCTCATCTCCTCTTGCCTACTCCTCATTCATATGGAAGTTCTCCCTATCTTCCCTGTAGCACCAGTTTTCGTTCTCTACTGGATTGTTCCCATCAGCATTGAACATTCTGACATTTCTTTCCTGTTCTCTTGATGTCACTTCTCCTGCCACCCTCCTTTTGTAGCAAAAACAACTTGAAGAGTTGTCCGTGCTGTCTGTCTCCAAATTTTTGCTTCCATTTATTTTTAAACCCACTCTTTTCAGGTTCTCACCATCACTATTCACCAGAGCTGCTTTAGTCAAGGTCTCTAATAGCCTATGTTCTTACATCCATCAGTCATGTCTGAGATGGTTGCTCATTCCCCATCTCAATTCACTTGGCTTCCAGAGCTCCCTCCTCTTCCACTTTCCCTCTTGTCTCACTCTTAGTCCACTTTGCTGATTCATCTTTTTCTCCTTGATCTCATCATGTTGGAATGATCCCGACTTTTATCTATTCTTTCCTATCTGTCCATTCCCCTTTGATGATCTCATCCTGTCTCATGGCTTCAAGTGCCATTTATAAGCCAACCATTCCCAAAATTATATCTCCACTCCAATTCTCTTCTATGCTTCAGATGTGTATATCCAACTACCTACTAGATTTCTGCTTATCATGTCTTAAACATGCCTCTCCTTTTCCCCCACCCAGGCTGCTCCATCTTCCCTATCTTAGTTTGATGTCATCCTTTTAATTGTTCAGGTCTTGTAGTCATTCTTAACTCTTCTTTTTCTCTCATGTACCTTATCAGTCTTATCAATAAATCCTTTTGGCTCTATCTTCAAAATATATCTAGAATCTGAAACTGTGATAGAGGTATTATCCCCATTATCAAATTAGTAATGGACACAGATCTTTTTTTTTAAGTACTTTTTTTTTTAAGTTGTCGATGGTCCTTCATTTATTTTTACATGGTGCAGAGGATGGAACCCAGTGCCTCACGTGTGCTAGGCAAGCACTCTACCATTGAGCTACAACCCCAACCTGGGGACAGATCTTGAATGCATATTTGAATAAGGATTTATCAGCCATCAAAGTATTCATTATAATTTTGCATTACTATATTTTAAAAAATTTTACATGGATAATTATTTTATTTTAATGTCAGAGCTTAATAATGGAAAAGTAGGGAGACCATTGCAAACTAAGGTACAGACAAATACTATTTCAAAATATCTTTAGAATTTACTTAGTGTGTCTCCATAGTTCCGGGAAATTTAAATCAAAGCTTATGTATTAGACTCTGGTTTCTTTTCAACAAACCTCAGTCTTTAAGAAAGGCAGTTAGGAACCTCCCTCTCCTATTAGCTAAAAACCTGGAGCTTCATTTTTGTAGTTTTTAGGTACTGGACTCCCAGAGTTCATGCAGTTGCCCTGGACAGAAGGAAACTTGAACTGTCTCCAGTGACTATTAGTTATTCCTTGTGATCAGTTTTCATGCAAAATGTAAATGGTCATTTGTTCATTCCTTTGTTTTTGTAAATAGTACATGGTTGCCTTGCTTTATAGTGCAACAACAAATTATTTTTGTTTTAAAATATTTGATCTGGATTTGAATTTATGGAAATACCAAGTAAGTCATTTTTTAAAAGTAGCCATATAGTATTTCAAAATTGTATCCAGACTGTGATTGATCTTCAACCTTAGAAGCAAAAAACAGATATGTAAAGATTTAAAATGACGAATTTTGGTATTGATGTGTTTGGACATCTGCATCCTCATCAAAAAATGCACCCATTTGGGTAAAACTGAAGGTCCATCTGGTATCATTTAGAAAATATTACTTGTTAGTGGTTTAACATTTGTATAGTGGTTTTGCACTCAAGTACTTTTATTTCACAGATTTGAGTTTGTTTCTCTCTGTGTAACACTTCACAGGTTGTGTCAGTTTGCTTTACCATTTTTCTTTGGAGGGAACTGAGACCTATTCTGTTGTATAAGGTGATGAGCAACATTGCTCGAAAAGCCAAAAATAGATTTGTGGGCTCCTGACTGTGAGACCAGGTGCTTTCTCCACAGAGTTATTCTGCTTTCTTTGAGTTATTCTGCTTTCTTTGTTTTTAAAAATGTTAACCCAGGGGTTGGGTGCACAGCTCAGTGGTAGAGCACTTGCCTAGCATGTGAGAGGCCTTGGGTTCAATCCCCAGCACCACAAAGAAAAATTTTAAAATAAATAAAAATATTAACACACTGTTGAATTACTGTTGATTATGAGATAATTCCTAGATAGATCTCTAAATTCCTCACCCCCTAATCAAATCAGACCAGACCAGACCAGTTGTACCAGATAAACAAATGCTTCTTGAGACATAGGTGCTGGAAGATGGCTTCTAGCTTACTAGCTTACTAGCTGACTGTTCTCAGGGTTCCCCACATGGCTCCCATTCTTTCTGATGCTGGTACCAGGCTCCTGTCACCACCATATGCTTGGATCCTTACAGGAATTAACTTCTTTTTCTGTTCCTTTCCTTTTCCTTCAAAATTTCTTCACGGTTTCTAGATTAGTACTTCAACAGCACTACTTTGTAAAACTCTTCACCCAACAGTTCTGTGATACTCTTTGCTCTGAGGCTGAAGCCTTGAGTTTCATCCTGGTTTCCAGAACACTTCCTTCCTGTGCTCTGTGATCCACCAGGATCTCTGTTTCTGGTCAACCCCTTCCCTATCCTGGTGAGACTGGGCCACCAGGCTGTGGGTCCTTTACCTCTTTGTTCTTGCATCAGGCACACTGTTCCAGAAATGGCTTTTCTTTCCTGTTAGTCAGTAAGCCTAGCCCTTCTCTAGTGGCATTTCTCACCCATTAGCTGGAATTTTGCTTGTCAAAGTGCCCTGTCTCCTTTAGCTAGAAAGGCTGTTCTGTGAGCTTACAAATGTCTTCATTTTATAAGTAGACTCACTGCATTGTATGAGCTGTAAAATTTTTCTTAATCATAGGATTCCATTATGATTAGTAAGCAAATAATATTATAAGGCTTGACTGTTGTCTGATATATTTATTTCAAATAATATCATTTTATATTTGGCTATAAGGAAAGCAAAGTTTAAATTTGGTCAAAGATTTTATGATATATAAAGTGACCTTGTTCTGAGAAAGGGAAATGAAATTTAATTACCTTATAAGACGTGTGTGTGTGTGTGTGTGTGTGTGTGTGTGATTATGTATGTGTATTAAAAAAAACTTTCATGGAGCCATTGTTTTTATAATAGTATGTTGCTTTAAAAAAAAAGTCCTAATCATTTTTACAGTGCTGGATTTAGAGATTCATGATTTTGTGGAAGAAAGATCTGCCTGAACATTTTGTTCCTGTTTTCAAAAAGTATAGGAAAACTTTTATTTCAGATTATTGAAATTCAGAGACTCATATTATGTAACATCTACCATAGTGATTTTCTTTTTAAAATATTTTCTCAACTCTCTGTGATACATGAATTTCCAGATTCCTGTGTTACTAGGAACTTTTAGTAACTGTAGTGTGTATTGTCATCATGTTGCTAATTTGGTGACTGTAAAATGCAGTTTACTTGTATTTAGCTGGTGTTTATCTTTTTCCTTATTTTTGTTTAATGTTGAACTTTTGGAACATGCTATTACTTGTGAGAAATTGTTTTAGTGTGAGTTGGAAAGTAGAGAAAAAATTAAGGTACTTTAACATCGATCTTAATACATTCTAAAAAAACTTTCATGAGGATAATAAAGTGAATTTTAAACATGGAGAAATATATATAACAGTGACTGGAGGAAGGAATTGGAGAACAACATATTCAATTTAATTTTCTTAAATCTTATATTATTTAGGAGAAAGATGAGTTTTCAAAGGATGCATTCCTTATATTAATCTATCATTAATATTAGTAATTTGAATTTAGATCCTCAATATACATTTGCTGTTTGAATCTCTGAAATTTTTTCAGTGTGTACTTCCTGTTAGGCTATTGATGTTCCATAATTCTTGGGTTCTCTTGGTGCTAGAAGCAGTTACTTCCCTACAGTTTAGGTCTGTTCTCTTGTTGTATAGGTAGAATTCTTTGCTGCCCCAGTATTTCTCCTTTTAGTTTTATGACTTTTCTTCTTTTTATTCAGTCTTTCATCTCTGTCACTAGGAAATTCATTCTCATTGATTTATTTTGTTTATTCTGTTTTTCCTTCCAAATTTATCAAACTATGAGGAACTTATTATTTCTAAAGAGGTTATTTTGACATTAGCTGGGTCAGGTCAAATTTGATGTAGGGAAATGGATGATGCCCCTCCTGTGCTCACCCACCTGCTACTTAAGGGTTTGTGAGTGGGAAGAAGGTGAAGTGGGAGGAAAGGTGGGAATGCCTAATCGACATCATGAAGAAAGTCCAGGGCCAACTTGCTCACAACTGAGGAAGCGATTCATGAACATCTAAAATAGTTGCTAAAGATTCCATTATTTTTAATTAATTAAATCAAAGCATATTTAGTAAGGGCCTATAATGTTGAACAAGAATTTTGTGTTTGATGGGACTGAAAGGTTTTTTTCCCTTTTTGCAGATGATAGCTTCCTTTAGTACTATCACACCAGGATTAAGAGAGGTACAATTGACTCTGTAAACCTGCCATAGTAGAGAACAGACACATTGGAGACAGGATGAAGGGAATATGCAATATAAGATTATTCAGCCTCTTAAACAATGAATAACTGCAACTTTTACTTTTAAACTAGGAATTCATCACATCTTTTGGTCAAGAAAATTTAGTATCTCTTGGGTATTGGGTGATAAACTTGGTGAAGCTTATGAGTTTCAGTATTGAACTACTTACTTCCCACATCTATTGAGTTCTCTTCTGCAGCCTAGAAGAAGGAAAATAAGAAAATGGCCCGGGGGGCGGGGAATGGTTGGGTAGAAGGTGGTTTCTACTTAATTAATTTTTTAAAATGTATTCCTTTTAGTTATATATAATATCAGGATGTACCCTAACACAATCACAAAAGCATGGAACATAATCCATTCTGATTCATTCCCTAACACTACCCCTCCCCTGCTCCCCTCCTTCCACCCCACCAATCCCTCTTCAATCCATCCTTAAATTATTTATGATGGAAAAATATATTCTGTAGCTTGGCATCCAAATTTGTTACTGCCCAAATTCCAGTAATAACTTACTACCAAGAGCATCTAGTATGATGAAGAGAAGAGTCTAAAAGAAGTTAGTTCATACTATCCACCCAAAGAAGCAGTGGTTTTGTGGCAACAAATTAATGTATTTCATGTAACTATGATGATAATCTCTTTTATTTAGAGGAAAAATTTAAACAGTTGATGAATATTTAGAATTATTTTGACATCAAATAGACTTCAAATACACATGTATTATCAACAAAATTTTGAAGGATAAAAGGTAAAGATAGTTAAAATAGTTACCTTTTCCTGTTAGGTATTCAGGCTAAAGGATAAAGTATATCTTAGTCTTCGTCACCACCCCCTGCCCCCGGTCATACATTATCATTTGTCATCAGAGAGCAAAGGAACGACTTGTATGTTCCTTATCTTCCTCTTTTCTCTGGACTGTGTTCTTTGTCTTTTGAGCCCTTTGGAGACTCATAGTTTCCTCAATAGGTTGCCTGGCAGTAGCTGGAAAATGAGATAGCTGTGCTATAAAAGGCTCTTCCTTCCCTGGCCCAGCCTTTTCCTGGTACTTAGCCCCTTTCTGTCCTTCACAACCTGGACATGCATAGGACACAGTCCCATTTTGTAACGACATGTGTATCAGTGGATGGATATTTTTAATGAGAGTCAGGGCTGAAGAGTCTTTTCAACCTTCTGGTCTATCTAGCTACCTAGTAAATAAATATAAGAATTGGTGTTTTTACTAGGCTCAGTGGTAATGTAGTCTTAGTGGTTAGTTTTTGTTTTGGAACAAAACATGCTCTTCTGGTTATTTACAAACTGTATAACCTTGAACTTAGAAGCATCAAACTGTGGTCATGGATTTTGTGGGTTGGCAGTTTGGACAGATACATCAGAGATGGCTTGTCTCTGCTCCCCTGTTTTTGGGTTCTCAACTGAAGATCCAAATGGCTAGGGCAACTTAGACACCTGGGGCTGAGACTGGAGGATCCACTTCCAAGCTGGTTTTGTCACTCATATATTAGGCACCTTTGCAGAGATAATGGGAAGATTGGGTCATCTGGGACTGTCAACCAGCATGCCTGCCTAAGCCCTGACCAACATGACAGTCCAAGGTATTTGAATGTCCCCCAGAATAAACCTCCCAAGAGAATCAGATGGAGGCTGCATGTCCTCTTCTGATCTAGCCTTAGAAGTCACACTGAATCACTTCCGCTGATTCTTTTAGTTGCAAGTGACTCACTGCCCAGCCCAGATTCAAGGAGAGGGATATGGGACCCTACTTCTTGATGAGAGAGAGAAAATGTCACAATGAAGACCGTGTAGGATGGGAGATATTATGGTGGTCATCTTGGTAACTTGCACAAAAGGAAAACTGCCGACATTGATATTTTGATTCCATAATGCTGCATTTCTGTTTTCTTATATGGATTACTCAAATGTTTAATTATTTGAAAGTATAGCGGCGTTAGGTAGAAAAAATTTGGATAAGTGCCTGAATATTCTCCTCTTTACCTATGTGTGTTTCCATCTGATGTACAACTTTTTTATAACTGTATGTCAAAGGAAGACTATTTAGTATAGTTTTGGTTCATACCCTTAATCTGAGAAACTAAAATAAGACTATAAGATTGTGTCAGGTGATTATAAGGAAGAACAAATTGTCACCATGAACTTTACAACCAACAAGGCATTCTGCCAGGAAGATGAAAGGAGAAAAATGCTGAAACAATGGAAATTTTTGTGTGTTCTATGAAAATCTTATCATTTTAGTAGTTTGTTACTGAAAAATTGTACATTGATGACAGAGAAGACCTTATTAATCACAAAATTCAATTTTGAGTCTCAATGATAAAACAATTTCCTCCTTCTTCTGCTTTATGATAGATCTCTCTTTACATATGAAAACGCAGTTAATTTTAGAAAATAGTAGATAGAACTAAGAACTGGATAGGAAAATAGTCTCTTTAGATAGTGTATGAAAACTCCCCTTAACTCTATAACAGCTGTGCTGACTCCAAATCCTATTTGTATACTAAATAGTATGCCACAGGGAGATGCATGTTGGATTTCAGTATAAGCATTGCTTTACCTTAATGGTAACCATAATTGGGCAGAATTGTTTTCTAGAGGCTGCAGAGTAATCATAACTTTCTGTACTGAAGGAAAAAGACAGCCCCATATCACAACCTGGGCAAGTTGCTTTACCTGGCTGTCTCAGTTTCCTCATCTGTAAAGTATGGGATTGAAATCTTTCCTAGTTATGTCATTCACAGTGTTGCTCTTTGTACTTGCCTAGCACTGGAATAAAGCAATTATACAGCAGCTCAAAGTTAATATTAAATATAGGAGTGCAAGGGTCATTTAGTTAAGTTTCAGAACATTTATAAGCCCTCATCACTTTATACTTGGCAACATATACAAACTTGTATTAACCAACACCAAAAGTTAAACAGAAATACTTTAGGAAAATTCTGGATGAAGTAAGTCATTTAAAAAGATATTGACAGATACATTACATTTAGAGCATTTACAAATGATATTTTTAAAAATATTTTAATTTGTTAGGTTTATTCATTTGAATCCAACACCTACATTCACTCCTTTGGAACCAAAACTTCAATTACTAAATAATAATTTAATAACAAATAGTACAACTGAGGTTCTGACATTTTCAACCCACTGCATATGTAGTTATGTCCCTATTTTCATTACTGGTATTGCTTATTTGTACTTTTTTCTTAATTAGGTGTGCCAGAGGTATAGCAGCTTCACAAGCTTTTTAAAGAACCCAGTTGTGACTTTGTTGATCTTCTGTATTGCTCTATTGTAGTCCTTTTCTGTTTCATCAATTTCTGGTTTTGTCTTTATTATTTGCTTTGTCCTTATTATTTCATCGGGATTTTTTGTTTGTTTTATCCTTTTTGCTATTTTTTCTGACTTTTTAAAGTTGTATGTTTAGCCCTTTAATATTTAGCCTTCCTTTAGGATATTAATTTCACAGCTCATATAGTTGCCGTACAAGAAATGTGTACTTTTATGATGACCTTTTCTGGACTCTGGTTGAAGGGAATCTCTTTCCCTGGAAGTGCTTCTCTCAGTCTGCTTCAGGAGGAGTGCACAAAGAAGGACTCTCAAGAGAACCCTTATCAAAAAGATTCTCTGAGTGTGGACTTTGGAATAGTCTTTTCTGGAAGCTGTGGGGTCATAATTGGCAAAGCAGTTAAAAATTCAGGCAAAATATAAAGTAATGAATGCCCATATTTGCACCACATATATAGTATTTGTCTAGAACTTAGTCACCAGAATATACCCTTGTCGGCCCAATTTCTTTTCCCCCTCACTCCCTCTGAGGGCAAGTGAAAATCAGTGAGGCAGACATCCTATGTAGTTTTAAAATTAATTGAAATAATTTGTGCATAATCTTTTGTTAATGATGTCATTTATAGGTTAGTTACTTTATCATCTGTAGATGTGTCTGTGACAACAGGTACTTAAAGCACTGGATTATGGATTTTAGATTCTGAGAGGCCTGTTGGTTAGAAGGCAGTGAGGCTATTACTTCTTATTGATTGAGTAGCTTTAGAATATCATTGAAGTTTTTAATGCTGCACATATTAGATATAAAGCTAATCTTGATATGTTTTTCTTTAGAGATGATATAATAAGGCATTAGCATTATATTAACTGCTAAGTGTATTCTTCATAAATATGTTAATCTTTTGTTTGCTATAATTATATGCCAGTTTAATTGAGAACCTAAATAACTGGAAAATCAGCAAAAAGTTTAAAATTATTGAGGGAGAGAAAATGAGTGAGAGAGAACAAGAGAGCAAATGCTTTGAGCCCTGGGAGAGGCTGTTGCATACTGACTTGGCTGTGGATGAGGTACGGAGTGCTGGCCTCTAGGGAGGGCATGCCACAGGATACAGGAAGGGAAATGCTTGTGTGATGTATTTTATTTATTTTTAAAACATATTTTCTTCTCATTTAATAGGAAGTCATCCATTTTCTCAAATATGTGTGTTTTGTTTTGTTTTGTTTTTGTGGTACTAGGGATTGAACCCAGGGCCTTGTGGTTGCAAGGCAAGTACTTTACCAACTGAGCTACATCCCCAGCCCAAATATGTGTGTTTTTTTTTTGTGTGTGTGTGTGTGTGTGTGTGTATGTAATCACTGAGAATACAATTAAATATTTTGCATATTAATTCTTGAACACTAGTCACTCACAATTTATACATTTGTTTTTGTAATCTGACACTTACAATTTTCCCTTTATCTTTGTCCTTTGGAAGAAGTTGTGTTTGGTAGCTGACATTATAATTGTATCTTACCTTCAATTAAAGTTTGAATTAGGAATTTTATTCGGATAAACAGAATAGATCAAGGCCATTTTTTAGAAAGGTGTTCAAAATCATTCTAATTTTCCTCTGGTGCTGGGGATTAACCCAGGGCCTTATACATGGTAGGCATGTGCTCTACAACCCTCAGTTCTTAAAAACATCTTTAGAGGTTACATGCTTTATTTGTGGGCCTATCCCACGTAGTAATTTGTCCCATGGGTCCAGGGCAAGGACTTCTGCTACTTAACTGTGTTTATAGCAACAAATACTTGCTCTAGAGTAAGGAGAAGGAGAGGCTGGCCAGACATTCTCAGTCACATCTTTTAAAATGGTTTATTCCAGATTAAATTTGACTTTGAAGAGAATCTTTTAAATAACCAATGACAAGTAGATTGTTTTGGTTTTAATTTATTCATCTGCCTTCATCATCTAAGATATATACCTATATCTATATTTATCTATTTATCTCAAATATAGGAAGTAAGGGATCAGGGGACTGATGATACATTAGTGACTTACTTGCTTAATTGTGCACCAGGCACTTTGAGAACTGTGAATTGGCGAATCTCATACCCATTCTTGGCAAGCTAATAGAACATCTAGTAAAGGGTAAAATCACTGAACACATGAGCTGGGAAGAATCTTTTGAGGAAAGCAACATCCGGATTTCCCTGTTGTGGATCCTATTTCACTAGGCTTTCAGCATTCCTCAAAGGCTGGGTCAGGATGTGGAAGAGAAAAACAGGAGATGTGCTGTGCTGCCTGTCTTAGAAAAACCTGAACTAGAATCATGGCAGACATTGAGAGAACAAAGTTATAAATGCCCAGAATATCACTCTTCATTTTCATGTACAAATGCAAGATACTTTTTAAAGAGAGGTATAAATCACTTCAGCATGATCTTTACTGCTGCCCCATTTCTTTTAATAAGATAAGCATCTAGGAAGAATTTGATTATTAGGGGTCTAAGTAGAACTATTCTCTGAGTAAGGACACAGGAAGTATTAAGATAGTTGTGTGGTGGAATTTCATCCCAAAACACTGTTTGGAAGCTGTGGGGAAAGAATGTTGAAGATGCTTTGATTTTAGTAGGTTGGTTGAGTTAGACATATTTTTAGCAGAAACAACAACAACAAAAAAGAACAAGAAAGAAGAAAAATGTTGCATGCAACTATTTAAAAAGAATGTGATACAACAAAAGCTATTTTTAATCTATGCCAGGGTAGGAGGAAAATTTACACTTTTTCATAGGAACTTTTAAAACAAATTCCTATGAAGCAGAATTTTTACTGCTAGAGAAATTTGGCTCTACAGTCTTTGTAATGTTAAAACTTATTCAGGAAGAATTTTAGTATTCAGAATTCAGCACTGTGATTGAGAGTTTGTAATAGGAATGTTCAGCTGAGGCTATTTTAAGCATATGACACCCTCGAAGCTTTAAAACAATTCTGAAATTCTATTAAGTTCTAAAAAATGGTAACTTTAAAGATCTGAAATCTCTTCATGGTTTTCTAACTGGGTGGAACCTTCTTTGATAATGTATCTTTTAACTCCCATAAAAGATTGTTTTCTTTGTTAAAATGAATCATTTCCAAGATCTCATTATTCTACTATCGATAGCTGTTGAGGGGACTATCCATATAATTGTTTACCGTCTAATGTATTTAAAAGACTCAGATGATAATAATAGGTGCCTATTAAACGTATACTGTTAGGTATACTTATGTCAATATACCAAACATAATTGGCATTGGGCAAATAAAATGTAGCTGTGAATGGGCACAGAATACGTTCCTATCCCACCACAATTAAAATGAAAATGTTTTGCTTTAAGAGAAAAAGTCGTTTATAGACAGCTAAATATGGTACCTCAAATGGGCATAATCAATGAATAGGGTTCAATAAAGGACAACCCTTGCCACACTTGTCCTCCATCAAAGCATCTGTTAATACTGTGGACAAAGCAAAGCTTCTGGAGGCAAAAATTAGTATATATAACCCTGATTTCCCTAACAATACCCATTATAAAAGTGAAAACTCATTGGAGAAAACAGTTATAGCTTTTCTATAATAAATATTTAAAATATAGCAAACTTGTTTTAAAGGATGAATTTAAAAGATTATTAGGTGTTAGAAAGTATTTTAAATATCAAAATTAGCTCCCCTCTCCTCATTCCAACCAACCAGTGATTAAAACGTGATTTATGTTGGACTTTGCAACAAGTCAGGGCAGAAAAGACTCTACAACATCTCCAGTAGGATTCTCAGTCTTTTGCTCCTGCTAGAAAGATAAGGCAGAGACTTCAGTCCACAACAGTGGCTGCTCACACCCTGGTGATTTGTGAGTGGGGTCAGAGGTTGGAGGGTGTCGTGTCAGGTGATCTGACTCTGAGAAGTGGGAAAGGTCAGGGAGACAGTAGCACACAGCTATAAAAGGAACAGGAGAGGAAAATCCTTAAAGGCCATTGGGAATATCAAGGCTGCTCAGATGGAGGCCTGAATTTCTTCCTACCACTCCATTGTTCACCTTGCATATGTGCTATTGTTCTCACCACAGCTAACTGGACTTTTATTCACAAGGAATTCTATTAGATTCTAATGTTGGTGACCCACAAATTTCTTAGACTCTGTTCAATTTTCTTCATTCCTTTATCTTTCTGCTTCACAGACTACAAAATCTCACTGACCTATCTTCAAATTTTCTGATTCTTCTGCATGTTCAAATCTGCAATTGAGCCCTCTAGTGAAATTTTCATTTCAGTTATTATACTTTTTATCTCAGAATTTCTATTTGGCTCCTTTTTTAAAAAAAAATCATTTTTTATCTATTTATTGATATTCTCTATTTGATTAAATATCATTCTTGACATGATTTTCTCTAGTTCTTTGTACATGATTTCCTTTGAACATATTTAAGTTAGTTTATTTGAAGTTTTTGTTTAGTTAAGTCTAACATGTGGGTTCCTCAGGCATAGGTCTTATTACTTGTCTTTTCTCCTGGGCAAGGGTCCTACATTCTTGTTTCATTGCATGTCACATAATCGCTTGTTGAAAACTGAACTCTTAATATTATAGTATAGCAATTCTATAAATCACTTTTCTCTCTCTTCCCCAGGGTTTCTTGCTGCACATTGGTTTTTGTTTGCCTAATGATTTTGCTGTGCTTTTTTGTGAAGTCTGTATTGTCTGTCAAATGTGACCATTGAAGTCTCTGTTCCTAAGCAGTCAGATAGTAATTTCCATAACCAGCCAGGGAAAGAAAAGCAAAAGCACCACCTTTGCAGTTGTGTTCTGCGTGTGTGTGTTGGAGCATGCTTTAACACAGCCAGGCCGTTTACAGCTCTGCCTTAGCCTTCACTTCCTGTTGATGAAGAGCCTGATGGTTGGCCACAGATGAAAGTTTAGTTATTTCAGGTCTTTCCTGGGCATGTGCTCAGCTCTAGCAAGTTAAATTGCTCCACAACCAACAGTCAACCTGTTTGTGTCAGTTAACGGTTATTGGCACAGAAAATGAGAACAATAGATGTCCCCCTCAATCTGTAAAGGTTGCTGCAGTTTCCAAAAGCAGGGTGGAGGGCAGTTCACCAGCACTGTTTAGTGTAAGTCAGTGACTGGGAGTAACTGTGATATGCTTGAAGCAAGGATTTTTATTGGGTATTAGAATATACCTCTAGGTCAGAATTTCAAATTTTACTCAGCTTTATTTCATTTATGTGGAAATTAAATCTGTAGAACACAAGGAGGAGTTTTGCTGTTGTTGTTTGACTTGGTTTTTTATTAAATGTGAAATGACTCAAGTCAGTATGTCTAACCAAAATGTCTACTTAAAATTCCAAAATCCTATTGGCACACATATTAGCCAACTCAAATTATAAACATGTGCTTTATTGTTCATTTTCTTTAATGCACCTGTCCAATGTCATTTTTAAAAATATTTTTTAGATGTTGATGGACCTTTGTTTTATTTGTTTATTTATTTATTTACACGTGGTGCTGAGAATCAAACTTCGTGCCTCACACATGGCTAGGCAAGTGCTCTACCACCGAACCACAACCCCAATCCCTGTCCAATGTGATTATTATTTTTTTTTAATTGAGGGATTATTCACATACCATAAAATTTACCTATTAAAGAACACAATTCATTATTTTTTTATTATATTCAATTGGCCAACCATCAACACTAATTCCAGAACATTTTCATCTCTCTAAAAAGAAACATCTTGCTTATTAGCAGTCACTTCCAATCCTTGACACCACTAATGTACTTTCTCGTTGAATTCGCCTATTCGGAACATTTCATATAAATGGAATTTTACAGTGTCTAGCCGCCTTTCACTTTTCAATTGACTTGATTCACTTTTCTTACTGTTTCTTACTATTTATCCATGTTGTACTTTAGTCTTTTTATGGCTGTATAATATTCCATTGTATGGGTATACCTGTCTATTCATTTGTCAGTTAGTGAATGTGCATGTTATTTCCATCTTTTGGTTATTATAAACAAGACTACTACAAACATTTGTGCACAAGTTTTTGTATGGACATATGTTTTCATTCTACTTCAATTCCTAGAAGTGGAATTTGTGGGTTATGTGATAGCTCTAATAGCCAGGTTGTTTTCTAAAGCAGTTCAATCTGCTTAGAAGGTGACTCTAGTTCACAAAGCAAAGAAGTGGACCTTACAAGCTCACACTTGTATCAATGTATATTTTAAGTACTACAATTTTCAGGGAAGATGTCTGAATGAAAACATTTTGAAGTATTTTCTTTCGATCACCCTCCCCAGGGCTTCTGAGTGTTACCTGCTGATTCTTCATGATAGCTGGCACTTCTGCTTAATCAACTTTAATTTGTTCTCATACAAACAAAAAAAAAAAGGCCTGTCATTCATAATAAAATACTTCATAAATAGACAGATGCAATGGCTGGCTCTGCCACTTCCTAGCATTGTCACTTTGGGGAATACATCCCCTTTTTGAAAAACCTTAGTTTCCTCCTCTCTAAAATGGGATTAGTAATAACACCTACCTCCAGGTGTTCTTGTAAATATTGAAATGAGATCATGTATGAAAAACACTCACCTGGCACTTCCAAATGATCAATAAGTGTTGACTATTATTATTATTACTCTTATGTCATTATTTCACTGCAAGAATACATTAATTAATGTTTTAAAATGCCCCAATTATTTTGCTTTAACATATCAATCATACTTTAAATTTAGCAAATAAAATCATTTATAATCAAAAACTTTTTTAAGGGAGAAATCATGGGAGAGCTTGAAATCAATTTGAAATTGCTCTTTGGTCGTTATTCATTTTATCCTTAATAAGTATTAAAATTAAAGCATTTTTTTCTTCTTCCCCAAGGCAAATGAAATTTGAACAATTTTTTTAGCTAAAATGAAGTGTTTAAAAAATCTTTATCCCTTTAGCACTCCTTTAAAATTATTATTTAAGGAAGAACTAGATGAACCCTTCACACAATGTTTGCAAAACATTTGATTGCACAATATGGTGTCAACTGTCACATTTCCCTTCAATTTTGTTTCCTTTTTTTTATAGCTAGTGACCAAATAAAGTGAAATTTTTCCAGTGATATGGAACATGATGTAATGCTATAAATATATTGCAAATAAAATATTGATAACAAAATGCAAACTTTAAGCATAAGCATATGAAATAAATAATTGAAGACAAAAATGAAAATAGCTCTGAATGTTAGGAAACATTAGAATCAAACACTTTTTGTTAGAGTAAAAAGAGTACATCTTTGCTCTATCTTTGTTCTAAGTAGGATATTCCATTATCTATATCTGGATCATCTTGTTACATTTTTATGACTTAGTGGTATCTGAAGTTGTAAAGCTGGAAGGGATTCTGATAATAAAGGTTGGTCTGGCACAGGGTTTCTCACTAGGCACCACTGACATTTTGAGGTGATCATTCTTTGTTGTCTGAGCTTTGTTAGAATATTGAGCAACATCTCTGGCCTCTCCTCCTGAGACATCCACAGTACCTTCCCTATATACACCATGAGAACCACTGGGTGAGTATTTGTCAAAGTGTGCACCCCTTGGAACCCCCTCCCCCCACGCACACACACACTGGAGAGAGTCTGGGGTACTCAAGGAAGAGAAGGTTTTGTGTTCAAGTAAGTTTGGGAAACCCTTATCTAAACAACATGTTGGCAGAACCTATAATGTACTATCTATTATGAACCGCCAAGGGGAGAGCATGTAGCAAGTCCCAACTTATTTAAACACAGTTCCTCTTTTAAAGGGCAGCTTGTAGGGTGGACACCCTTTCATTCCCCTGTTCCAACTCTGTCATTTTCCAAGTGGGGAAACTGAGATCAAAGGAGGTTATGTGACCAGCCAGAGGCTCTGCATTACTTTATTTTATAACTGCCAAGGAAGTGCCTACCTCATCTCAGTAGCTCCTTCCTGCATTAAGCACTGAGAAGACAATGACAGTTGAAAGAATAGGCAAAGACCTGGTAACTACAACAGTGTGGTTAGTGCTAGGAGGGAGGCACTCCCGGAAGAGTGAGCATCTAGGAAGAGCACTTAGCTTGAATTAGGTTAGAATGTATTGGACATGTTGAAGTGGAAGCATCCCTTGGAGGTGTCAGGTGACAGACTGGCAGAAGGGGTCCATTTTGTGTTGCATTGCATCGTAATTGAGGAAGGGACTGGATGAGAGCACCACAAGGGTGAGAAGCCCAGGATGGAACCCTAGGAACATCAATATTTAAAGGTACATTGAGGAAGAGCAGACCTAGAAGTAGAGAGAGCCAGGTGGAGGGCTATAGTGTGATGCTGCAGAGAAGCTGCAAGCAATAGTGGTTGAGGGCTTGGGTTGTGGAGCTGAGCTCGTCTTCAAATCCTGCATGCCTAGCTCACAGGCTGTGTGTCATTGGCCACAGGTTACTTTACTTTTCAAAGGCCCAATTTATAAAAGGGGTATATAACTGGAGAATCGACTTCTTTAACTTGTGAAGCCCAGCTAAAGTATGCACAGTAGTTTTGTGCTTGACATAGGAAGAGTGCTCAATAAATATTGAGTGATGTTATCATTATCAAATAAAACAAGGATTCAGCCTCAACAACAGCAAGACACTAAGCAACTCAGTGAGACCCTGTCTCTAAATAAAATACAAAATAGGACTGGGGATAAGGTTCAGTGGTTGAGTGCCCCTGAGTTCAATCTCTGGTACCATAATAATAATAATAATTAATAATAATAATAATAATATGAACTGTACATTTTTAAGATATCCTTTAGCAAGCTGAATAATTTTCTTTTTCTTCCTAATTTGTTTGCTTTATATCAAATAGGTGTTGAATTTTACCAGATTGTTTTTCTTCATGTAATAAGATCATAATATGGGTTTTCTGTTATTGATTCAATATGGTAACTTACTGTAATTTACTATTATAAGTCAACCTTGTCTTATTGCAATAATAAAAAAACATGATCAAACAAACAAACAGACAAAAAACATAAGGACTCAGAACCACTCATTGGAGAGTGTGGATGACCTTGGCAGAAACCCCTTTCAGTGGAAAGATGGTTCGAGGAGTGAGCAGGAGGTGCAGCAGTGGAGACTGTGTTTAGAAATTTTCCCAGTTGTGAATGGAATGGGGAGGACTGTTTCTGGAGAGAGTGGTAGTTTGAGTGCAGGTTTGAAGGAAACGGCAGGAGAGACTTGGGCACATTTGAGTGCAGAGGGTAAGAAGTGAGGAGAGATGGAGATGACGAAGCTCAGAGCAAAGAACAGGGGTGCCTAGAAAACAAGGCGCTTGGGAAGGTAGGCAGGTGGGGATGAGTTGAGTACTGGGGAAGAAACTGCTTTGCCCTAAGGACTTGCCTCAGAGTGTGCAGACAGCTGGAATTGAGATTTGTAGGTTCCTGAAAATCAGGGTTGAGTGAACCATTCTGACATTCTCTCCATAAAGGTAATGCATTTTCAGATCCTGAAAGACAGGGGACGAGAAGAGTCTCCTGAGAAGACAGGCAAGAATCAGAGCATAAAGTCATTCACCACCCAGTGAGTCACCTTGGAATTCAGACTCACTCTGAAGTCATTCTTAACTTAAAGAAAAAAAAAAAAAAAGCCCTAACTGTTTAGAACTTCAAACCTGACTGTATTGAACTGCAGCCATTGGCTCTTGTTCTTCTGATTTCTGTGTGCACAGATGTATCTGCCAACATTTCCTCCTTCTCTGCTAGCCATCAATAGGTTATTTTTCTGACCAGGGATAGCAGACCCTCCTTTCTCAGTCTCCTTTACTCACCAGGAGAAATTTCCACCATCCCAAAATATTGGAGGTCTGTGGAAGCTGAGCCTTTCTGAAAGCTAAAGAATGCTTTCTATTCCCTGACATGGGAACTGTCTGAACTAAGAATGCTGTCTGCTTGAATCCAAAGGAGCATGGGTAGACAGCTGGTGTACTGATACTCTGTGGGGCCTGACAAGTGACCAGGGCTCCTTGGGCTGTGTGGACTTCTGCTTAGACTCTAAGTACTGCATGTTACCTCCTCAGGCTCTCAGGGACTCTGCAGAAGTCAAAAGCCTCTACACACACACACACACACACACACACTCTCAATACCGTGGGAAGTGACTTGCCCATGGACACAGAAGAGTCATGTGACCCTTAATTTAGAATGTCATTTATTCTGCTCCTGGTGTGTCTTCTGTCTTGGGACCTAGAACAGTACTCTTCTACAGTAAATGTCCCTAGTTTATTTCCTTTTCTTTTTGTCCAAAAAATATTTAATGTGGGTAGGAATATGGTTTTGATTATTTCTCCATTAACTTGAGGAAGTAACCCCATGGGTTACTATTTTTGTTTCCCTCATCTTGAAGACAGGCAAGATTTCATGAGTAGATGGAAGAACACCCAAATTTGAGGGGATGCTCCAAGGACATAAATACTTGTGGCTGAGAGAAGACAATGGCCCGCCCTCGACTACTGCGGGGAAGATCTAATATTGGGAACAGCTGTGTTTGAGAGTCTCCTAATTGTTATTTATTCTATCTGTAGATCTAGAGTCCCACAAATGTATGAATAGGACCTTTGCTGATCATATCTCTGTGTTTTGATCAGAACTGCTACAAATAAAAGAGCCGTAGTGTAGTGTTTTCTTAAACTCCTAGTGCTTTTACCACAATTCACTGTTGTTTTTCTTTTTTTTTCCTTTTGATATAGACTTCTTCAGCCTCTGTTCCTTTCTAATAAATTGAACCAAGAGTAGTAAACAAGAGATACTTCTGTAAACTTCCTCAGGGACTGCTCAGATCTGTGGACCCTGTCATCTCTCCTAAACCCAAGTCACCCAAGTTTTCTTGGGCCTCATGGAACTCTTCTACAGATGCTTAAGATGCAGTGTATTCCAAATGCTGTTCAATGCAGTGTATTCTAAATGCTGAAATCTGTTTCTTCTATGGTGGTAGCTCCTATGTCAGTAAATGACATTTCTTTATGGCCTCCCAAGAAACCTGGGAACAATCTTTATCTCCTTTCTTGCTTACCTTGGGTGGCCACATGGTTACTTCATTTTCTGAGATGGCTGTCTAGGGAGGTCAGTCTCTCCTAGTTCCTCTATAAATGCAGATGGTAGGATGGAAAACCTGTTTCCCTCTGATGCCCACTGCCAAGAACGCTCCTCTTGCTGCCAGATTCCAATTCCTCAGCAGTCCCCAGACCAGCAAGATGCATTCCCCTTTCCCTCTAGACTGTCATTTACTTTTTCACTCTACAAGTCATGAAATTGTTTGGTAATTTTTTTATTGGCAGGTCTGGTTCTTCTGCTAGATTATGAGATCCTTGAGAGTAGGAACCCAGTTGGTATTTAGATCCATGTCTGGCACATATGTAAGCAAAAGTATTGGCTAAATTTAAATGACTTGAAATTGGAAAAAGGTATGTGGAATCGAAGAGGAGCTGTTGAGTAATGAGTATTTTTTGTTTGATCTCTTTTTAGCCTTTTAATTATCTGTTCCCTCTTGTTTTTCTTACTTAGAGGGGAAAAAAAGCACACATGAAAATTCTGTTACCCCCAAAATAATTTAAAAATGACTTTCAGCAGATAGCGTAAGCTGGTGGCATTGTCAATGTTCTGTCTAATGTGATTGAATTAATTCTTATTGACATTAAGAAAGAGAAAAGAAAATCTCACAAGTACTGTTTATGGAGGAAAGGTATTATTAGACTTGGAGTCTGAGGGTTCAGTTCCATTTTGCTTCTTGTCACATAATTACCTGAGTGAACCCAGGCAAGTATCCAGTACTGGATATTAATGCATCTTGCACAGTGAAGACATTAAAGTTCTAATGTGGAATAAGCTGTTTTTGTAGATTGAATGTCTGTGTCCCCTCCCACCCCAACCTCACATGTTGAAATCTAATCCGAAGCATGATGATTCGTAATTATGTCATGAGGGTGGAGCTCTGGTGAATGGGATTAATGTCCTTGTAAGAAGAGGCCAGATAACTAGCCAAGCTCTCTTTTTACCATGTGAGGATTCAGGGAGAAGGCAGTTGTCTCCAACCTGGAAGAGGGCCCTCACTAGAATCTAACCATGCTGGCACACTGACCTTGGAATCCACAACCGTTAGAAACATCTTTCTGTTGTTTAAACCAGCTATGGCTATAGCCATCAGAACTGAGAGAGGTCTCCGTTAATGTTTAGTTGAATCTAAACTCGTATTTACCTGGATTTGAAAATCGTTCTTCCAAGTGCTTTATGTGGTATCAACTATAATCATATGTGAGGGTCTCAAGACTGTTTTCAGTATCTGTCTTTATTTCAGTTTAGTAACGTTGTATTGGTAGTAACTTATGAATATGATTTCAATTGATGGCTTCATAAGACAACTGGACTGAATTTTTCCTTCTCACTTAAATTTTTTGGGGATACTCATTCCACTCCAGCGTTTTGCATAATAATGAAATAAGGGTCTCTTTTTAAAAATTAATGATGCGATTTAGCAGTTTTGTTTTAGAGGTAATTTAGCAGTTTTGTTTTAGAGGTAATTTTTTTTCATCAAGGGATTAAAATAAGAAGTAGGATTTTCATAGTTTCATAGTTATTTTGTTTGGAATTTCTGCAGAATTTGCTCTCTGCATTGTAATTCTCCTCTGGGAAAGGGCCTTCTCTTACAGTCAGGAGCTGGCTTTTCTGGCGAGAGCGTGGTGCATGATACCCAGTCAGTGCTAGCAAGCATAGGAGCTCCAGAGCCTATTACCATGTCTTTAAGATGTAGGAAAAACAAACCTCAGGCATGAATTATAACTTAGTTGTGGATGAAGCCTGGAACCCAGTACTGATTAAGAGGAAAACAGCCCCACCCTCTCAGTCCTGCCATGATGGCTGAGCCAAGTCAAAGGGAAAGAAAAAGCTCATCAGAGTGAAGGTTTTCTCTCTTTTATTTCTTCTTCTTGTTTTCTTCAGTTCCTCCCATAATTTTTTTTTATAGTAGTATGAGCCACAAAAGTAGAATTTATAGTTAGTGTTCTGTTCTGTACAAATTCATAGCTTTGCTTTTTATTTAAGGCTGATTCCAGCACCACTTTCTGAGAAGAAACTGTCCTAGTTTCACATTGCCTCTAAGAAAGTGAAATGTCCTCAAGTATAGTTAGACAGCAGGAGTATGTTGTGTGGTGGCTGCTGCTCTGGACATTGGGATGAAGAACTGAGAAAGAGGAGCAAAGCTGTCCTGAGAGAGGAGGCAGCAGTCGCTCAGTGAGACACTGGGAATCAGCTGCCAGGGAAGATGGCCCTACTGCTGCCTTTGGGCAGCCTTGTTTAAGAGCACTGGAAATTGTAGGGTTTTTATTTTGTTTTGTTTTGTTTTTGGATGGAGGAGGGGAATAGCCTTTGTACTTCTTATCTAAACAGTTTTGTCAAACATTTATGCCTATTTACTTACATAAAAATAAAAGTAAGCCATTTTGGGGATATGTAGTATACCAACCAACAAGGCTGAATGGCAGATTATACAGGGAGACATCTTTGTGTGCATCCTGACCCCAGCCACCCAGCTTCCCTCCCCTCAAGAGTGTCCTCCCCCATAAGACAGAGTCAATGTATAAGCCAGGACACACATGTATGGGCCCACTTTTTATATTGTGACAGCATATCACAATATGGTTCAGCACTTCCCTCTTTTTTTAACTTTACATTATTTCCTGATGCTTTTTTTTTTTTCTTTTGGTACTGGGGATTGAACCCAGGGCACTCCACCGGTGAGCCACATCCCCAGCCCTATTTGTTTGTATTTTATTTAGAGACAGGGTCTCACTGAGTTGCCTAGGGCCTTGCTAAGTTGCTGAGGCTGGCTTTGAATTTGTGATCTTCCTGCCTCAGCCTCACAAGTGCTGGGATTACAGGCGTGCGCCACCGCACCCAGCTTCCTGATGCTTTTGAAGACAATATATAACAAGATTTCTCATTCTAATGGCAGCACAACACACAATTCTATTTTTATATGATTTATTTAACTTGTTTCTTCTTGAGGAAGATTTAGATTGCTTTCTTTGATTATTACTAAAAGTGCTAGACTTTTAAAAGGAACTCCTTTAAAAATTCCCTTCTTAGTTTATGAAAGCAGTCCTGTAATGTGGCATTGATAGGATTTATAATTTGTCCAAGATAAAAAAAATGAACCACGTAGGATCTCTGTTTCCAAAACAAAGAAAAATCACATCTGATAAGACTTAAAGGAGTACCAACAAAGACCCCAAAATCATTAAAACTGTTATAAAATGGGCAGCTTCAATACATCAGGCAACTGCCCCCCAAATATTTTGTGGTATAGAATAGTTGAACATGTATAAAGGAAATGTGATTGGTGTTGTGGACCTAGGAGGACTTGGTGCAAGAACAAGGGAGGGAGCTAGCTATTGGGCTTGCAAAGAATTTTATGTCCTCTGAGAAGATCAGACAATGATAAAGCTGCCCCAGGATGCCTATGTAACCTAATGACCCAAACTCCTCATTCAAATATAGCATGGCCAGTGCTGTGAATTTTGGATAAGTGCAAGGTTCTGTGGACAGTAGGTGCCTAGCTGCTACATCTCCCTAGAAAAACTGACCCCAAGGAGAGCCTACTAAGATGAGCCTGAGGAATGTGTCTGAGGAGGATAGTTTTAGGGAAGGATGGAATAGTGTAGGAACCGTGTTCTAGGAGAGGGAATAGCAGTATGCCCAGAGACCAGTGCAGCCTACTTGAAGAACTTCAAGTGTGTCTGTGTGGGATGGGGAGAGGAGGCTTACAAGGTAATTAGGGGTCAGGATAGCCACAGCTCTCCTCAAGCGTTAAGGAGTTTAAACTTAAAGCTGTGGGAGGCTGTTAGAGGCTTTTTACCAGGGATATGAAGTTATCTGACTTGTGTTTTTAAAATTTCACCCTGACAGGTGGCAAATGAACTAGAAAGGGATAGCACGCCATTTAGGAAGCTGTTGCAATAATCCAGGTGAGAGGTGATTGTGACCTGCACTGATGATGATAATGAGGATAGAAAGAAGTAGGAGTTGAAGAGCCCTTGAGGCTGTGGACTCATCAGGACGTAGTGGTTGTGGGATGCGAGTGTAGAGGCAGAGACAGCTCTCTCATTGCTCGCCTTTAACAAAAACTACATAAGCAGTGGATTTAGTACTATTATTCATGCAGCTTTATGAACTTCCCCATTATTTCTTTTAGAGATACCCTGGAATGAAATTGCTGAGTCAAAGGAAATAGATTTTTGAAAATTTTTAATAATGTAGTCAAATTGCCTCCAAAAAGGTTAATATATCACTTTTACATGGTATTAGCAATTAGGACCCTGCTTCAAGCTTACTAAGTCTTCTTGCTATGAATTGACACCAATTTGAGTGATAGGCAGAAAGTTCAT
Source organism: Glaucomys volans (assembly GCA_020662805.1). Lineage (NCBI taxonomy): Eukaryota > Metazoa > Chordata > Mammalia > Rodentia > Sciuridae > Glaucomys > Glaucomys volans. The sequence goes on from JAJEJO010045072.1 coordinate 142,547, forward strand.
ATTTTTTGATGTTTTAATTTGCATTTCTGTATATTCTGGACTGGTTGAAGTTTTTCATGTTTATTGATTAAATTTCTATGAATTGTACATTTCCAGGATTTTTTGTTGCTTATTTTTCTTTAGAGATGTTTTGTTTTCTTGATTTCTAATTGTTTATCTTCTAATAAACAATTGTTTATATTCTAATCCTTTATCTTCTCTATTTGTTGCAGCATTTCTCTAGCTTGTTATTTGTGGTTAAACCCAGGAATACTCTACCACTGAGCTGCATCCCCAGACCTTTATATTTTTGTATTTTTTTATTTTGAGACAGAGTCTCCCTGAGTTGCTGAGGCTGGCCTTGAATGTGCAATCCTCTGCCTCAGCCTCTGGAGTAACTGGATTTACAGGTGTGTGTCCCAATGCCTGACTTGTGCTTACTTTTGTTTATGTTATTGTATTGATAAGAGTTTTTTTTAATGTAATAAAATGTTTTTCTCAGACTTTTTACCTTTAGCGTCAAGAAAGTTCTTGCTCAATCCCAAGCATATAAATTTTGGGATTTTTATAAGTATTCACATTTATTTCCATTTTTTACCTTTAAATATTTAAATCGTCAGACTTTTTTAATACAAGGTATGTTGTCGGAATGTACTTTATTTTAGTTCCCAATAGTTTTTAAAAAGGTAAAAAAAAATATTTTTTTGTGAACCCCAGATCAGGACAACTTAGTGTAACAAGTTTTATGCAGTTTGTATGAGGGAAACAGTCTCTGAAATTAAATGTAAAAATATGAGAATTTTGGAGGCATATTAAGTTAAATATAGTCAAAAGAATAGAATGTTTGAAATCTATAGTTTATGAGAAAATCCAGGTCATAAAACATTGCCAATGGTTTATGTGGTTGTAACTTAAAGTTCAAAACTATCCTTCCTCTTTGAAACATAATTAACATTCAAATGACTTTTCAGGTCCATGGTGGCTCTAACCTTGGCTCTTTTGGAAGGTTCTTTTCTATGCAGAACATTCAAAATGACCTATTTTCTTGACTAGGTGGTGGCAATCAGAACAAGACCAAAGATGGTAGAGTCTTGACCCAAAGTACGAAAGCAAAGCCTCAAAATGACTTAAGGAATCTTAGGAAATAAAATGCCACGGTCACTGACGTTTATCATTTGACAGCAAGATAAACATTTTCTAAACATTTAGAAAAAATTTAGTTACCTAATGGAAGTCTTTTCTTTTCTTTTCTTTTCTTTTTTTTTAATATAGAGCTTGATTGGGTTTTCCTGAGAGAAAGCACTGCCCTGTTTAGCCTGTTTATGAAAGATTTTAGAGATTGGAGCCTAATGATAGGGCTGTTTGTATGAGCATGGCCCTGAGGGGCTGTGTTGTCCACATTAGCATGTACCATTGGCTCAGGAGTGGGGCCTGGGTTCCTAGTAAACGCTGTTTGTAAGAGCGAGGTGGAGTTTGGTGGCTTTCAGGCCACCCAGAATGCCATGTGTATCTGTTTGATAAACTCTGTGGTTTGTCTGTTCTGTGTTTTTGCCAGCTAGTTAAAAAAAAAAAAAAAAAAAAAAGGTAGAAAGAAAGAAAAACAAACAAGCAAGCATGATGTGTTAAATGTTTATCTTTTTACATGAATGTTTGGAAAGTTGAAGTGTAATTTCATTCCTGAAAGAACAAAAAGTTGTATTTTGGGGTTTTTAAGGCTGTGGGTTAGCCATGAAAATGAATATATGACTTTGTAAATACATTTTTCTCGGTGGGCTGACCATATTTTTTCAAACTGCAAGGCTGTCATTGTCTACTCTTGGCATACAGAGATCATCAGGAAATAATGGGTGTTGGAAATCATTCTTTTTTTTTTTCTCAAATGGCATGAGTTTTCTGATGATATTGTCCAGGTGTGAGTATTAACCTTTAAATCTTATCTTTATGGTCCAGGGGTTTTCAGCCTCAGCATCATCGACATTTTGGGCTGAATAATTCTTTGTGGTGGGGTTCTGATCTTTGTTATTATGGGATGTTTAGTGACATTACATTACTGGTCTCTACCCAGTAGATGCAGTGAGTCCTCACCCCAGCCAAGGCAATAAAACATGCCCCCAGAAATTGCCAGATGTCCCCTTAAGGGCAACCACTGATAGGATCAATGCAGAGGAGGTAAGATTGGTCAATTCAGAAGGTATGTCTGACTTAAATTTATGATCCACTCTCAAGTCAGATAGTTGTCTTCAGGGCAAGAATAGGCTGCTAGAAGGAACACTTCACCTAAACTTCAATTAAATTTCATAGCACTCAAAGTCACTAGCTAAATTTGTTATATTGAAAATGAAATCAGTGAACTGAGACCAAGGACAGGCTGAGAGTCTGAAAGGTGATTTTCTAGAAAGAGTGATCTCAATTAATTCCAGGTGACAGGCAGGAATCACATGGCACTTCTATGGTGAATCAGTTGTGGTCGTTATGTTAGCTGTTTTCCATGTTAATGGCATAAATCAAAGGACAGGAAGCTTCCTTCCTAAGATACCCACCTGCCCTTCTTGGCTGTGCTGGCTCCACAAGATTTGCTGGCTGTGGCCTTCTATGGACAGTTGACCTATTCAGACAAAACACCCACCTGCCGTGGACAATCTGAAAAATAAACCAAAGCCTGTAACTAAACCCTTACTTGACTGCATGTTTTAATCACTTCTACTCGAGTGTACAAGTTATTCACTCGAGTAGAAATTAGTGGTGAATGTTTTTCTCGCATATGGTTCACTGTGGCTGTTTTTAAAAGATGCTACCTTTCATTAACACTGACAGTACAGATCAAACAACAACTGAAAGAGCCGTGTCCCAGACTCAGTCTCTAGCAGTGGATGTGGTACTTGCATTAATTTTGAATAACAGGTTATGGTTTTAAATTGGATTTTTAAATAATGCAATAGAAATTACTTATGAGAAGTTGGTTTGAAAGGTAGTAATTGAGGTATAATTTGATGTTCCATATTCAAATGCACTTGTCTTACATAATTTTTAGTACTACTTTCAAGCACAGAACTGCCAATATAATACAATATAATGTAATGTTAATTCATTGTTAAATGTACTTTTACTAATTAACTGAAGTGAGATATAAATCTTCTGCCAAAAACATTGCCTTGCTTATACTGGACAAGCAATTAATCATGTTTGGATCTGTTTTTTAAAACTTTTGATGATTTTACAAAGCTTTTGAATAATTAGATTAAGATGAACTGTTTCTGTGCTTTAATTCATTTTTAAAGGCCAATAAAATAATAATTAGAACTTAGATTTATAGTCAACTTCCAGTGATTATTTCAATAATCACTGTGTATAGAAGGAAGAGAAAACAGGGAAAGCATTTGGAAAGAAATACAAGAAGCCTCAGCTCTCCTTATCCTCGGTCCAGCCTGAACAGTAGGAGTGGACTGGCCTGTGGGAGGGGGAAGCCAAAGCCACAGCCTGAGAAAGCAATCCACTTATGGAAGATTGTTTATTAACAAATTTTTTGAATTAATTTCCCTATGAAACCAGGAAATAGTAACCCATTTTGTTGTTGTTGTTGCATATATAGTGCAAAGTAGCATTTAGAAGCATTGTCTTAGGATACCAGGATGTGTCATAGCTGGATGCCTTGGAAATGCCTGGAGCAACGAAATGTCTTTTGGGCTTCTCCCTGACCCTTTTCTCCTTTTGTGGTGTCCCACCTAGGCGCACTTGAGTTCTTTAATTCTTCTGTTTACTGTGTCCATGTTGTTCTGGAAACAAACACTGTCATTCCAAAAATTAGAGCACAATAATTCAGAAACATGAGAAAAAAAACATACAAGTGTTTATGGGAGGATGTTAGTTCCATTTCTAATTTTTATTCTATTTTAAAAATGTACCCACTAGCTCTGTGGTTTCCCTGAATCATCTGATCTTGTCTTTGCCTAAATACAGACATTCTTAGGAATTTTGTGAATCCCTGCTTTATGTTGGTAGCTTCCTAAAATCAACCAAGGCCCACAGATACTTGTGGGCATCCTGGGAGTATAATTCCACTGTAAACAGCTGAGGGCGAGGGGCCATCTCACACACGTGCTTGTTGTGTTTTCTGCTGGGACAAGAGTCTTAACAGTTGTTGGGATTTGAATGGATCCAAACCAGTGGTGTTTAGTCTTCGAGAGATTCTATGTCTGTTTATTTAGAAACAAATATAAATCTGTAGCCTGTGGACTTTTGTCCTTAAATGCTTATTTTAAAAAGTCTTTTGGTCAAATTTCCCTACTAGGAAACTAGTGAGGCCAGTGTTATGAGTTTGAGCTCTGCTTCTAACACTTGGCCAGATTTCATGATTACATTGTTGTGCTTCAAAAGAGGTGGTCTTCAGAGGGGGCAGATCCAAAAGAGCATCTTTAATTCCACAGTTACTTGTGATTGTCTGTTATGCTGGGCAGGCATTGGTAAACAAGACAGACCACAAATACATAAGTAAATGAAGAAGCTATCAAATGCTGCATTCAGAGTATTAAAATGAGGCAAAACAATCAAAAAGTAATTTTTTCTGGGATAAAATCAATAAAGATGGAGTAGGCCTCCGTACAACAAAAATGCTGATAGAGTTATAGAGCATCTAAATGCTCGGAAGTCCAGAGTCTCATTCTTTTCACATGATTCAGAATATTGGGACACCTTTCGTTGGGGTGATAATTTTTTTATTTTCACTGCATTTGTTTTCCTGCAAATTAATGTACTTTGAAAACTTCAGCAAAATATTTGCCTCCAGGACAGTATGAAAGGAGAAGAAACTGAGAGAGTATTCCCATTCTGAAGGGCTTGGGGAAGCAGAGGGAATGACCTTGAAGTAGGTTATGAGTGGTCCCTGATACTTCAAATCTACAAGAAAAAGATTTCGTCCTGTAAAAACAAACAAATGAAAAACCACATTTTGGACAGTAGCATTCAAAATCCCAAATGAGTATGGTTTGCAGGAGACCACAGAAGATAAGAAAAGGATTTGTTAAGTGACAGGAAGACAGGGAATGTCTTCTACAAAATACCTAGGCAGGACCCTCCTTCTTTCCCTTGCACCTCAGTGGCTGAGATATTCCTCCAGTAGACTGGAAGCTCCACCTGAGACCTGGCGCTTGCCCATCGGCACTGTCCCTCCTGTCCCAGCCTCTGAAAGTGTTCGCTGCTCACATCCTAAAGCAGTCCTCTTCCTCTGTTTAGTTTCCTTCTTGTCATTTTTATTGAAGGAAAGGTCACTTATTCCCTGACCCCTCTCCTTACCATCACTCTTCCTGTGACCCCACGACTGTGTCATATTATGTTTGCTTTTGCAAAGACCACAACTAAGTTCTGTGTTGTAAAATTGGGTTCATTTAAAATCAGCCTTGGCATGGGATTGATAGGACTTGAATCTTGGCTCTGCTGCAAAACTAATTGAGTGACATCAGGTAAGTTATTTAACTTCTGTAAGCCTCACATTGTAAAATAGGATGAAGTCACTTCTTTTCTTAAAGAGATCAAATGTGACAAAATATGTAACATATATAATAAAGACATAATAAAATATATGATGCACTTAGCATGGGACCAGTTTACAAGAAATGCTTCAGGGGGGATGGCTATTGCTTCTTCTCCAACAATGCCCTTGTGGTCCCTGCTCCCAGGTCTGTTTTTGATTTTCCAGGCTTTCAGGCCTCGTCACACTCAAAACCCTTGGCTTTCACATCTGTATTCTGTAAGTTTGCTTCTCACCCTGTCTGTGGCTTTCCATCTCCTTCCAACCTCCTTGGCCTTTCCTGCTGCTGAGAGGAGGGAGCTCCCATGGGTTCAGTCTTTGGCCTCATATTTTTCTCACCACTTTGCCATCCATTTTCACAGTTTTAACTACCTTCTGTGTGCTGGTGACTCTCAAATTTATCTCTATTGCCTGATGACATTATCACGGGGATGCCCATGTCCCCTTTACTTTTAACTTGTTAAAAATATCACCTCTCAGTTCTACTGTTGCATTAGCATCTAACCTAATCTTTTCCTTCCATTTTTTGCCTTCCTTAATTTTAGCTACCACATATCCAGAGTGGGATAAAGGTAGATCAGGTGATTCTCTGTGAAAAATTCTTCAGCCAAGTACCAGACTCCTCCCCCAGCCCCTGCCCCTGTACATCAGCCACAGTACTTTTTCACCACACTCAGGATGCCTCTTGGATCCTGTCTTCTCACGACTCTGGTGCCCAGCCTTCCTGCATCACAGGTCATCTCTGGAAGTATCCCTTGCTGGTAGATCCACTGAACACACTGCATGCTTTTCCTGGGCCTGGAACATCTTTCCTCCTTTCTTTACTTGGCTCACTTTTGTTCCTCTCAGTTCAGGCTTTCATCTCCAGAAGGCGCACTCTGAATCTGGGCAGCTTCAGGGTCCCTTTATTCTCTCATAGCACCTTCTCTATTTCTCAGTCTGTAATTGTGGCCCATTTAAAAAACAAAACAAAACAAAACAAAACAAAACGGAACTGAATGAACTAGAAGACAAAATGCTATTTTTGCATGTCAGTGTATGTAAATGTATTTGGGTTGCTCTATGTTTTATTCAGGGTCACAAAGAGTTGGAAAATACAGATTTGCCCTTCTCTGTTTCTCTATGGATTATTCCTTTCTCCTAAGGAGCAAGGAATGTTCATATTTTTTAGGCTTTGTGTTTAGCAAAGTATATAGTCAATGAAAAGATTGTTAAATAGAATTTGCTTATTCTGGAAGAAGCAAAGGTGAGAGGAGATTGAGGAGTTCATGAATTCCTAGGATGACATAGGTGAGTGTGTTGAAAGTTGCCCCTGAGTCTCCTTGAGTTACCAACTCCCCTCTCCCCATCTGAGGTCTTCTTGTCCCTGGGGTGCAATTGAGTCCTATACAGGAAATCTTGAGCAAGAACCTACTGAGGAGGGTCTCTTATTCTCTTTTGTCCAAACATATATGAGCCAGTAACTATTTGTGGAAAAAACCAACTCTAGAGACTGAGTTCCTATCACACCAGACTGTCAATGGCTTTTCTGCAGCCAGTCTAGCAGAGGAAGAGAAGGGCAGCAGGGGGAAGGTTCCAGACCATCTTTCCCTTACATTTTCCTGTTGGCAGGCTAGAAAACAACCCTGAAGAAAGAGGAGTACATCCTTCCCTCATGGGGTCACTGAAGTCATTTTCAGAACTGAAGCACAAATGAAGCTGGAGGTCAGGATGCTCCTTCATGGTGGCTCTGTGTTTCCTGTTTCCTTCCTTTGTCACCTTGGCAAAGAACCAGGTGTGACTCTATTACCTTTGCTGCTTTTCTGTTCTTCTGGGTTGTTCCATTCTCGTTTACAAGTACAATATTTATTCTCAGCACTTGTGTTGCTTTCACTCATATTTCTACCATCTTTCCTCTGTGCCTTTTTTCTTCCTTCATCCCATTCTTTCTTCCTCTTCTCCAAATGCAAAAAATAAAAGAAACAATTGTAAATAAGACTTGTAAAGACAGAGATAAGTTATTAACCACTTTCGACTTCATTTGGGCACTCGCACATAATAAAGGGAAAAAGAGCTTGTTTTAGTATTATAGATCACACATTAAAAAATGATTGTGGTCCTTACATCCTTGGAGGATACAGCATAGAATAACGAACTCAATAGTGGCTTTCTGTGCAGCCAGATTGAATTAATAAGGATTAAGTATGATGCTACATCTATTTTTTGGTTGGCTTGCCCTTGAGCGTTTTCCCTGCTCTCTCTTTCATATCCTTAGCTGCCTCCTTCTTTCAAACATTATTATTGGTGCTTTATTTATAATCCTGACACTTTGACACAAATGACAATCTTGACAGATGTGATATTAAAAACACCAACTGAATAATATTCTTGCATTTCTTGAGGTCAGACACTTTGTGAAAAGTTAATTCTCTAAGTCTCCATGAGTTATTAACTGTTAAAACAGTTATCCTCTGAACCAGCCCTAAAACCCTTGCTCTGACAATGACATCCTAAGGATTGCTTGAGGTCCAACCACAGCCACCTGAAAGAACTCCAAGAAAGCTGGAATTCCAGCTGATTCTGAGAGCCCCAACCTTGAGAGGAGTTTGAACAGGAAGTTATAAAGGAAATAACTTTAAATCACATTTCACTGGCAGTAACATTTTTTTTTTCAGGTCTTACAACCAATGCATATTTACTATAAAAAAATCAGACAATGCAGAAAAGTATTAAGAAGAAAGTGAAAATTACTATCTGTCCTTTATAGTGTATATTCATCTACACTTTTGCTTTTACATATTATATGTACAATACTTTAAAAGATTATTCTAAAATCTTTTTAACAGATTTTTAAAAAGGAAAAAACCCAGTCTAATACAGATATTTATGCATATCATCAGTGTTAATTCTGTATCATGACTTTCTGTGGCAGAAGCAACACAGTCCCTTAATGGTGTGACTGCTCCAATCAGAATGTTTAGATCCAGATCCTTTTATTTCACTTAACTATCTGTTTGCATTGCATAGCCTTGTTCAGCCTGGCTTCCATTTGTAAATGGAGATGGTAATGCTGACACTAGAGATGTTCGTGCCTAAATGAACTAAGGCATGCTACCTACCATGTAATAAGCACTCAATATGTGTTGGTTGATTTTTTTACTATTATGATTTCTACCTCTAATGTTCTGAGCACCAGAAGCCTACCCATGATTCAAAGGTGGGCTCAGATGGCTCTCCTTCTGTCTAGGGGGTCAGACTGAAAACTGTGGCATCATCCTTGACACCTGATAAGTGCTGAATTGTGTCACCTGAAAATTCATATGTTGAAGTCCTAACCCTCAGTGCCTCAGAGTTTGTTAGGATTTGGACCTATCAACTTTAAAGAAGTAATTAAGGTTAAATGAGGTGATTGGAGTGGACCCTAATTCAATAATTGGTGTACCTATAAAAGAAGAGATGAGAACATAGACACTGGAATAAGGACACATGGAGACGTAGGGAGAAGATGCCCATCTATAAGCCAAGGGAAAAAATCAGAGAGGAAAAAAAACAACTAACTCCATCTTAGACGTTAGCCTCCAAGACTGTGAAAAATAAATTTCTGTTGTTTAAGCCACCCAATCTATTTTGGCAGCCTAAGCAAACAAATACAGCACCTCTTTTCTTCTTGAGCCTTACATGATCTTACCAGCTCCCCTTTGAAATATACCCAAGGCAGGGTATATTTTGCCACCTTCCATCACTGTCACCTTGGTCCAAACCAGCATCATCTCTGGTCTGGGCTATTACAGCATCCTGAAGGTGTATCTAAATCAGATCATGTTTTGCCAAAAATCCAGCTCATGTCAGATCAAAGCTTAAATTCATACTTGATCCATGTGTCATTGCTTGAGCTGGGCACTTATTACCGTCAACCTTTCCTCCAACTGTTGTCCCCTCCAGCCACCCCACTCCAGCCTCCTCATGTTTCTGTGCCAGGCACACTGCCAGGTTCTTATACCCCCTCTCTGCCTGGAGCACTCTTTCTGCAGATATCCACAGTTCTCAGGCTCACCTTCTCCAGGTCTTTAATCAAAAATCATCTCTGTGAGGCTTCACCTGAGCACCCTGTTTAAGATTACACATGCAAGTGTGCACCCACCACCCAGCACTGGGCTTCCCCTCTCCTGCTTTATTTTTGCTCCATAGTATTTTTGAAACCAGAGTTTTGAGATGAAACTTGATTCCCTGCTTCTGCTGGCAGATGATACTGGAGTTTTTCTGCCTTTGCTGGTGGGTGGGGTCTGCATAACGTTGCAGGCCTCCATAGCTGAGAAGTGTAGCAGCTCTTAATGGTGGGCCATGCCCTCCAGTGTTGTAGCGGACGCCAGCAGCTCACCATCAATTTTTTTTTCTGGGTTTTTCTCTTGTGAATGTGAAGAATGTAATCACAGACCAGGATGAATAAGTGTAACAGAAGTTATTGAAGAATAGTAATAGGAACAGAACTCCTGCAATGCAAGAGAGGACCTGAGAGCAGGTTTTCTTGGCCAAGCAGGTTCGTCCCATATAGCACTTGGGTGACTGCTGTTGGTCCAAACTTCTGCTAATTAGGATTTGAAAGAAGTGTCAATGCTATTGATTCACACTTAATGCTAATTAGGGTTTAGAAAGGTACTAGCTATTAGTCAACTCTCAAGTCCTACTTCAGGTCTGCCCCACTTCCATCTTCTCTAGGCAGGTCAGGAAGTGAGAGGTGGAGGTTGAGGTTGAGATAGTGGGATGGTCTATCCTTGCAGGTTCTAGGCTGCAGCACTTGGTGGAGTGGGCTTCTGCAGTAGGTGTCCACACTGTGCCCAGGCCTGGTCACCAAAGGGGGACAGGCCAGTACATCTTGACTTGCAGCACATCAGGCCTGCCAGGCTTACATGGCAGGTTCCATGCAGCTGTGGGCCATGTTTAACACCTTTGCATCAAACCACCAGGCCACCACTCTGCCACTCCACCACTTTGCTGCTGCTTCTTGGCAGGGGTCAGTAGGCTGGCTGCTCAACTTGACAACCAGAGAGCCATGTCGCTTTTATCATCTTACATGCCATGTACTTCATTTGTATTTTTAAGTTTGTGTAGTTAATTTCCATGAGAGCTGAAGTTTTGTCTGATTTATTCATCATCTATCCACAACACCTGGAACATTGCTTGGCACATATTAGGCACTCCATAAATAGTTTTTGAATGAGTGAATGTTCTTTTGGCTCCCTTCCATTCTTGCACTCTCCCTTTGTGCTCTTATAGCACCAAATCTCTTGTGGTTCTTAATGCATTCTGAACTTACTACAGTTTATGTGTTGACTCTCCCCCCATAGGCTATAAATTCCTTGAGCAGAAAAAATTCCTCATCTCCCTTCTATCCTATTCCTGTCTATAGAAGGTGCTCATAAATAAATATGTATAGGTATTAACATTAGCAACATTCATATATCCATCCTGTTCCTCTTTCTTTTTCCGTCCACAGCAAATCTACAGACCTTGAGCTCATTGTTATGTTTTATGAATGGAGTGGGAGCCTTTCTGACCCAGTACTACTCATCTCTTCCTTTCACCCCCTACAGACCCATTGATGGTATGCACACTCTCTACCACGAGCGGCCTCCTTCCCTTGCTCTTAGAGCTCCTCACTAGTTATCTCATGAGAGTTTCAGTCCTTGTCTTTCTTCCACCCTCACATCAGTCCCTTTGATGGCCAACAGACGTTGTTACTAAGGAGAAGAAGCAGTGCTGGTCTGTAAATGTTAGTTGCCAGAGAAACAGCAGAAACATGTAAGCGCAGCAGGCTTCTTGTCTAAGTTGGGGTCCCTTCAGACCGAGGTGGTCTTTGTGGAACTAGAAAGAGTTAGATAGATGATGGACACCTGGAGGGGTTTGAATAGAAGAAAGAGCAGGGGTTGAGGTACAGGGAAGGAGAAGCAGGAGGGAGGCATAGCACCTCGGTGCTCTCCTGCTCCTCAGTGTGCCTCGAGGGCCCTTCACAATCCCCCCAGAGGACCACTTCTCGTCTTCATTCTTTCAGTTAACATTGTTGTTCTTCATGCATGAACTAGACTGAATAAGACGATCAAAATAAAAGTATTAGAAAATTATTTTTTATTGAATTTAAAGTGTTTTCTGTTTGATTAAATTAGCAGTATTACAACAGTGATTTTCCTATCCTTTTAAGTTGATGGTGTACATCATTTCAGTTATATGATGTATTAAATGGGTTTATAAGGATGAGTTTTAGATTATAAGGACTATTTACATTAGAGTTTTATGAGAGAATGAATTTGGGTATGGAAACATTTGAAATAAAATGTAATGGTAGACTGACTTCTTATTACTGTTTTAAATTATTTTCTTTGTTATGGCTGTATAGATGAAATACAGTGTGACTTCTTCCCTTTGATTCCATAGTTACTCTTATGTAGCTGATCAGAAAGTTAAGTTTTAAGTCCTGTCATAAATTATTTTACTTCAAATTTCTTATAATAACACTTAAAATTGTTAATAGTTCTTTCCCATCTGTCTTTTAATAGGAAAATAGGTAGAGCCTTTCTTTTATATTGATTTTCTCACATAAGAGTAAATGAATGAATGTAAGATTAAAGGTTTATTCTCATAAATCATCATTATTTTGTTGGGGAGCTCACCCTACATTGCTAAAATAACAGTAAATGAGGATGTTCCTAAGCTCTCTCATTTGCTGGGTGGGACCATGTAAGATGTGAACTTCTAGGAGAAAAGGTGCTGCTTTTGCCTTTGGAACCACACTCAGGAAATGGGGCTGAAGGAATTAAGATTTGTGTTGAGACCGTCAGAAAGAAAGACCCTTCTGCAAATCCTCTGGATGAGTACATCCTATTATCTGTCTGGTACTGTGCCCTCTTGGAGGGCATTTCATTATATCCATCATATCCATGGGATGTAAGTGTTTAGAAACAGAAAATTCTCTGCTTTTTAGGAGCTTTATCTCCAGTTATTTTAGTATTTCAAATAATTATGGAAGTTCACTCTAAGTCATATTGCGAAGTATCTTTGCTACCAAAATGTTCATAATTACCCCAGTTTGGCTCTGGAACACCTCCCAAAGGCTTATGTATTGAAGACTTGGTCTCCAGCTGGTGGTGCCATTGGGAGGTAGCACCTAAAATGATTTCCACTTTAGGAGGCGATGCCTAATTAGAGGAAGTAGGTCCTGGGGCATATCTTGAAAGGGTCTGTCTTGACCATGGCCCTTTTCCCTCTCTGTCTGTTTCTTTGCTGCCATGGGATGAGCAGCTTTCTTCCTCCATGCCCTTCTGCCATGATGTTTCTGCTTCACCACAATCCTAAAAGCAAGGGATCCAGTTGGCTATGGACTGGAACCTCTAAAATTATGAGCCAAAATAAAATTGTCCTCCTTCAAGTTGTTATTCTCAGGTATTTTGGTACAGTGACAAAAAGCTCACATACCCAGAGTTTGGCAAGAGTTTTGTCCTCCCTGCCCCCGTACATTTCAGAAAGCCTTTCTCTTCAGAAATTCTAATAAAAAACTTAATTGCTGGCCAAGATATTTTTCCAGTTACAGAAACTCATTTCTTATAATTTAGCGTTTAAGTTAAGGTTAATTTTGGTTAGTATGATATCCATAAAATTTTTCCTTTTTATCGTTTCTATAAAATGTACTTAAATTGTCCTACTTTCTAGATTAACCATGAGACATTTACATGGAAGTGCTTAGTTTTTCTTAGAAAGCATTTTGACTTCAGGAATTTTTATTTTAGGATTTTTTTTTTTAAATTTTAGATGGACATAACACCTTTATTTATTTTTATGTGGGCTGAGTATTGAATCCAGTGCCTCACATGTGCTAGACCAGCACTCTACCACTGAGTCTCAAACCCATCCCCTTTAGGAATGTTTTTAATAGCATTGTTTCTTCCTTCCTTCCTTCCTTCCTTCCTTCCTTCCTTCCTTCCTTCCTTCCTTCCTTCTTTCCTTCCTTTTAATTTTTAATTTTTTTTAGTTGTAGATGGACACAATACCTTTATTTTATTTATTTATTTTTATGTGGTGCTGAGGATTGAACCCAGGGCCTCACATGTGCTAGGCGAGAACTCTACCACTGAACCACAACCCCAGTCCAATAGCATTGTTCTTAATAGCCCAAAAGTAAAAACAACCCAAATACCCATCAACTAATGACTGAATAGATAAAATGTGTACACTCATATTATGGAATATTATTTGACAACAAAAATATGAAGTACTGATACATGATATACTGGGAATGAGCCTTGAAAATTTTATGCTAAATAAAAGAAGCCAGACACAAAAGGCCATGTACATGTGATCCCATTGGTGTGGAATGTATAGAACAGGACAACCCTATGAAGACAGAAAATTGGTTGTAGTTGCCTAGAGCTGGGGTGGGTGGTTGAGGGTATGAGATACGATTGCTAATGGATGTGGGGTTTATTTTTAGGGTGATAAAAATGTTCTACAATTGACTGTGGTGATGATTATAGAGCTCTGTCGATATACTAAGAGTCTTTTAATTGTACACTTTAAATAGTTGAATTGTGAGATGTGTGAATTGTATCTCTAAAAAACTGTTACTTTAATAAAATGTGTTAGTATTCATTCACTGGTTTCATGTAATGTAATGGAAGAGATTTTAGAGGTACATGGCATGTTGGGTGAGAGAGAGAGAGGTAAAACGTCCAGTGAGCCAGTGAATTTATTATCAACTGAGGAAAATTCTGAACATCTCTTTATAACTTTTATTCAGGTGAGAAAAGATAGAGAACGAATTCCCTATCCCATGAATTTGAAAATATCATTGTATTTCTATACCAGGGAGCAAATCTCAGAGTTTGAATGTACTAAGTATACCAAATGACTTTTTGAAAAATTCTGCTCTGTTTCATGAAGATACCTAAAATATTTCTGCTGTTTGACTTAGAGACGAACTTGCCAAGTGGTATCCAGGGCAACTGGGATACCATAGTTTGCCATAAACCTTGAAAGACCATCCAAGCAATGCAACTATTGGGAGGATTTGTGATGTTGATCACTTAATAATTAATTCTTCTTATATGAAGGAGAAATAAGAAATAAGCTTATTTCAAACAACTTCATCCCTAGAAGTCTCTAGAGAGTACTTGTGCTTCTTTCTTCTGAGATGGAAAGACCACCCTTGGCATAAGACAATTGAAACTGGTGCTATCCAGGTGGAGTGCATTAGTGCAGTACCCTATCTTCAGAATAGGCAGTGTTCATGCTTACATACTTTAAAAGGCATTTTAATTCTATTAATAATTTATGAACATATGTTAATGTAAAAAAAAAACACCCACACTTTTTATAGATTCATCTAAAATTGTCTTTGACACCACTTAATCCTATCTCCTTCCAGAGAGGACACTACTGTTTGATGGGTGTTGTCCTAGGCCATATAAGTCTCTTTTTCTAAGTATTTAATAAATTTACCTATATTCTTGTGGAATGTGTAGTTTGGACGTGTGATTTCTCAAAGAAAATCCTAAATAATAATAAAATACCTTATTTTACTATAATTTATTTTTTTCCCTTAAAAATATATCTTGGAGAGATTTTCATGTCTGTATGCATGGGGATCTATACTATTCTTTTAACTACTATAGAGCATTTATTATATGCACATACTGCGAAGAATTTGTATGTTTCTTCATTCATTTAACTGTTCCCTTCTTGATGGTCACCTAAGTTTTTTTCTTATGAGCAGGTAGGCAGTAGAATTATAGCATGTGACTGCTTGCAGACATGTATGTAGAAAGCTTCTCTTTAGGGTAGAAAAGCAAGAGAAAGAATTATTGGGTAGAAGATATGCTTTGATACTGCCAGGCTGTCCCCTCGAAGGTCCCACTGTGCCCTCCCACCAGCAGTTTCACTGCACATCACCAGTACTGGATGTCATTAACTTTATCTGTGGTTAAAAAATGTCTCTGGGGCTGGAGGGTGTAGCTCAGTCGTAGAGCTCTTGCCAAATACACATGAGGTCCTGAACCACCATTTGACCCAGCTATCCCACTCCTTGGCCTATACCCAAAGGACTTAAAATCTGCATATTATAGTGATGCAGCCACATCAATGTTCATAGCAGCCCAATTCAGTATAGTGAGATTGTGGAACCAACCTAGATGCCCTTCAATAGATGAATGGATAAAGAAACTATGGTATATATACACAATGATCCTGAGCACTGCAGAAACAACAGCAGTTAAAAAAACAAACCACAAGTCCTTGTTTTGATTTGCATTTGCATGAGACTCAGGATGTTGAAGAGATTTTTCAAGTTTAACAGCACTGTAACTTCCTCTTCTGCAGGGTATCTTTGCATATCCCTTAACTCAGTTTTAAATGTTGGGTTGTTCATCTTTCCCTTATTGATTCGTAGGCATTCTTTATATGTTTGGGATGGTAATCTTCTGCCTCATATGGGTTGTAGAGGTCTCCTTCCTCAGTGGCTTAACTTCTAGCTTTGTTTATGGTGTCTTTTGTCAGGAGGAAGTTTCCAACTTAAGTGTAGTCAAATTTGCCTTTCCTTGTGCTCAGCAACTCTACTATCCTTCTTTCCACTTTAATTCTCTGACGTTGCTCCATTGAAAGTCTTGAATTTTCATTTTTTCCTGGGCCACACTAATTATGTAGTCAGTCCTGCTTGTATGTTATTGTAGGTTTAGGTCTTTAATTACTCTGTAATGTTTTGTGAGTATATGATTTATGTGAAGAAGAGATTTAATTATGTTGTATTTTTAATTTTTTTGCTAATGGACAGCCGGTTATTTTGTTGAGTAGGTAATCTTCTTCCCATCCTTTGGGATGCACCTCAATTATATTTTGAATTCCCTGATATTTATTGGATGGTCCCTGGAGTTTCTGTTCTGTTCTATTAATCTGGTCATCTAGTCCTGCACCAGTATCCTGCTGTCTTAATTACTGTATCTTCACATTCTTGTTTGGTAGGGCAAGACTTTGTTCTTTTTAAAACTCCTCAGCTGTCTTATCTTCATTTGCTTTAATTTTTTTTTTTTTTGTATTAGTTTCTCAAATTCCTTTCAAATTTGGGATTTTGTCAGGGATAACCTTAAAGTTATAAACTAATTTTGGGAAAAATAGCATCGTTATTGAATCATTCCATACAGGCACAAGACTTGATGTGCTTCAGTAAAGTTTTATATATATATTTTTCATAATAGGATTGCATATCAGGCATTTTAAATTGTTATTTTTAATGGAATTTATTTCTATTTAATTTTCTCTACTTGATTAATGCTGTTGTGTATAAGAGCTAATGAGTTCTGGGTTTGGTCTTGTATTTGACCTGGCTGACATCCTTGTAGATCTAAAGGTTTGCCAGTTGGTTCCCTTGGCTCTTCATGTGGACAGTTTAAAAATCTGTGAATATAAACAGTCTTGTATCTTTGTTACTAATATGTATATTTTATATTGCTTTTTTTCTTGAGATACTGTTTTGGCTCATACAAGTCTTATTCTTCAGTTGAGAATCTTCTTGTCATTCATTATTAAATAAAAGTTTGCCATTTGTTTCTCATAGATCCCCTTGTTTCGATTAAGGAAGATTTGTATTTCTAGTGTGTTAAAGAGTCTTAACATGAATGTACTTTGCATTTTATCAAATTCTTTGTGATGGTTAATGCAATTATATAGTTTTCCTTCTTCCATTTCTTCACGTATTAATTGCCCTTATAGAATTTTCTCTTATAAAGTTACCATTATAATTCTAGAATAAATTCCAATTGTTCTTGATACGTCAGTTAGCCAATACTTTATTTAGTCCTTTTGATTCTTCGCTCATAGGTTTAAATGATCATGGTTTTCTTTTTGTATTTTGTCATTTTCTGGTTTAGATATCAGGATGATGCTAAGCCATACAATACAGGAGATGACCTCTGTTCCACCCCAAAATAATGATTCTGTCTAGAATGTCAGGTGTGCTAACTTTGAGAAACCCTGTGCTGGAGTCATAAAATAAACTGTCATTTTATTTTTTCCTTATGGTTCTGAATTGTTTATGTAACAGAATTTACCTATTCTTGGAAAGTTGGGTATAATTCACCTAAAATGACCTGAGTGTGATGCCTTTTAAAGGGGTAGATATTCAACTACTTTTTTGATTTTTTTTTCTAGGATATCCATGTTAGTGGTTTTCTTCTTCTTGAGCTAATTTTGGTAATTATATATGCCTGGAAAAAATCACTATTTTGTTTATTATTTCAGTCATATTAAAATTATTATATATTATCTGAACTTGAAAAGTAATTCTATTATCTTTTGAAATTCATTTTGTCATAGATATATTGGTCTTATTTGTCCTTGCAAATGACCAGGTTTTGGTTTTATGGATCAATTCTCCTGTCTTTTTTCTTTCTTAACTTCTCTGTTCTATATGTTTATTTTGTTTCTCCTTGCATAGCTTTTTGAATTGAAAAATGTAGGACACTTTTCATTGTCTTCTCAACAGACTTTTAAGCATGTATTTTTTTGAGTATTACTTTTCCAGTAGTACATAGGTTTTAGCATATAGTAAACTAATTCATTTTTAAGCTCTTGGCAATTTCCATTTTGATTTTTTTCTTTAACCCAAATGGTTTTTGTAACTTCCAAATTTCTGCATGTATAGAATTCTTTTGGTTGTTCAGATCTGTCAGAGAACTTGGCCAGTATGTTTTCTATTTTTGGAATGTTCATAGGTGCTCCATGGTGGCCTGGTACAAGCTCATCATTTGTGAATAAACAAAAAACGAAAGCTTGCTAAATTTTTATTCAGATGCTCTCATCTAATGAGACCATGTGCCTATCATGTCCTCAGAAAGTGAGGAGTTACCTATGTTTATGGGGCTGCGCAGAATAGATGATAGAAACTTAAGGACTTGGTGATGTGAACACAATGTTCATTATTTTAAAGTGAAGAATCCGTTATAAGTGTTCTTGTTCCTAACTTTGAGGAATCTGTTTGACCCAAGGAAATACTCACAAATACACCGATGCTTTTCTTCGTTATTTGTAATAATGAAAAGTCAGAAATAAATCTCACCTAAAAACTGTTAAATAAAAACCATATTTTTAAAAGAATATATTTTGAGGAAAATTATTTATTTTATCTTTATTCAGAACAGGATATGAAATTTAATATGGTGCATTCATATTTTGAGAAAAACAATTCATGTGTATTCTGTAGATGCAGAAAATAAAAGTTTAAGTTATCTCTTTAAAAAATTTTTTTTCTAGTTAATGATGGGCTTTTATTTATTTATTTGCGGTACTGAGTATTGAACCCAGTGCCTCTAACATGCTAGGCAAGCACTCTACCACTGAGCTATAACCTTAGTCCTAAATTACCTCTTGAGTGATAGTGTAGATTATTTTATTGCATTCTTTGTATTTGTCTATAAATTACTCTAATTTTTTAAATTTTACATTTGGCTTTTTTATAAAAAGTATATATGTTGATAATTTTTTTTCTAAATTTTTATAATAATGGTTTATTTTATAATAAAATTAATGTCTTTGGAAGCAGCTTTTGCTAATTAATTCACTTTATCATATTTGTAGAGAACTGAAAGTCCAGTGAGTGCCTGACATTTAACATTGGGATATCTAATTGTAAATGAAGAATTGCTTTAAATGATCATAGCATATTTAATAAAATTAAAATTATATCAAATAGTCAAAGAGAATAAGGACTGATATGTTTTGTGTTGGAGAGTGGAAGAGGGGAAATAGGTATTCCTGTGTCTATCAGTAGTCGTATTAGGCAGTTGACTGAGAGCAGTTTAGCCACATGTGTTAAAATTTTGAGTTCTTTGACCCAGGAAGTTCTTTGCTATGCATTGACCCTATAAAAGTACATAAGGACTTCACTGAGTCTTGTTTATAATAGGGAAAAATTGGAGGAAAAATAATCTGAATATCCATCAGTATTAGAATTGGTCAAATAAATTGCATTATATCTAAAATAGCCTTAAAAAGAAAGGGAAGTTTTATGAATAAGGACATTAAAAACTATTCAAGATAGATTATTAAGTGAATAAAGCAGTTTGCAAAACACTGTATATAGTATGCTCCTATCTTTGTAAAATAATGGAATGTGTCTTACACATATATTCATAAACAATGCTTTGAGAAATACATAAGAAATAGTTAACAGCACCTACCTGGGAGCAAAGGGCAAGAGTGATTTCACTTTGTGTATTATTATTATTTAAGATTTTTATAGTAAGCAGAAATTACTTTGAACAAATTTTAATAAAAATAAAATTTTAATCATATCACTACTTAAACATTTTCTTTCTGGATGAGGTAACATGCTTGACTACGCAGTAAGCATGTAAAATAGTTAGGATCATTGCCCCTGAGAAAGTAGTTCTCTGAAATTTTCTTTTTCGTAGGTATAAGACATTAATGTTTCAGGGAATGGTGGCATATGCCTGTAATCCCAGAAGTTTAGGAGGCCAAAGCAGAAGGATTGCCAAATTCAAAACCAGTCTCAACAACTTAGCGAGGCCCTAAGCAACTCAGCGAGAATCTGTCTCTAAATAAAATATTAAAAATGGCCAGGGATGTGGCTCAGTGGTAAAGGGCCCCTGGGTTCAATTCCTGGTACAAAAAAAGAAAAAAAAAGGGCACAAATATTATTTTTAATGGATGGTATCATGATAATTTGCTCAAAGACAAATATTTAGAATTTAATCATTTCTGACCCCAGTGAATTATTATTAATTTCACTGAAATTTATTCCAAAAGTGAGTGTTCAACTTGTCTGAGAAAGAATTTCTTTCTCAGATGGGGAAAATTAGTAACATTAATGCAAACTTAAAAAAAAAATCCCATAGGATTTCCTGTGGAACATAATAAAGCTTGTAATGTTTGCAACATTGTATCTTTCATAGTAGACACAGAGACAAGTTCAGGAGCATTTGTCATTTATGATGGGTCATAAGAATCATATGGTGAAAGAGATCCAATATTTAAATATTGAGTCGATAACTCACTTTTGTGTACTGTGCTATTGAACTTTAAAATATCTGTTCACACAGTATTAAACTATGATTTTTGCTTAGTGGCATTTACATATCTAGAGCAGTTCTTTTATCCCTTCTTTAAATACATAGCCATAAAACTTTAACTAAAAGCCAGTCTAAGAAAAGGATGAGCAATAAACCATTAATTATATGTAATTATGAAGCTAGATTTTTAGTAGTGTTTGTAGAAATGTCACATCAATTCAGCTTATGCTCTCAGTGTTTGTTTGTTTCTACATTGTATATCTGGTATCTGGAAATGTACTTTGTGTATAGTAAATGTTCAAATAAGACTGTAATAAAGTAAATTAAAAGTGCAAGCAAAACAATTCCATCTGCAATGTATTCCCTGAAACTTGGTAAATAGGTTAAAGCTGCTATATACTTTAGGATCATTGGCTTATAATTGAAATGAGCAATGTTTTGAATGATTAATCTAAATTCATGATACAAAGATCAGAAAAGAAATAAAAAAACTTACTGATCTGAAATAGAGAGGTCAATCTCTTTGATATAAAAAATAGTGTGGACAACTTCCAGACTTCTACTTTCCAACTCATGGATTAGCTTCTGTCTTACGCTGTTCCACACCTCTCAAATCTCAGCTGGTACTTAGGTTTTCAGTGTGTATTTGTTTAATGAACTGTTCAGAATGCACACCTGTGTCAGGAACCGTGAAACTGCCATGTGAGGCTACTGGTTCCCTTTAGCTTTGGCCTCCGTGAAGCTCAATTCTGTGACACTGCACACCTTTCCCACAGTTCCCTCCCTATTTCATTGGACTTAGGATTCTTTCTACTCTGTTTTCCACTGCCAGAGCTTAATGTGCTTCTGCATTCAACCTCATCAACCCCCTAGACGGTCTTTGACTTGGTATGTATCCTCCAGCTTCCCAACCCTGCCCCAGTGCTAGTCCTTGCTCCCATGCTTGGTACATCTTATCCTATACACCCTTGCTTCCACGTTTCTCTCTCCAGGATCTTTGGGATCTTTGATAAATTCAGAATTATTCCCTATCATAATATTTGGTGCCTCTTGGCTCCTATTCTTTTTTGCTTTTTTATATATTTTTTTAATTTTTACTTTTATGGTGCTGAGGATTAAACCCAGGGCCTTGTGTATGTGAGGCATGCACTTTACCAGCTGAGCTATATCTCAGCCCTATTTTTTATTTTTATTTGTTCTTTTTAGTTAGACATGGCAGTAGAGTCTATTTGGCATATTTATACAAACATGAATAATGAAATAAAAAATGAATAAGAACATGAATAAGAACATATCTTTTTCTAATTAGGATCCCAGTCTTGTGGATATACACAAGGTAGAGATTCACTGTGGTGTGTTCATATACGTACATAGGAGAATGTCAGATTCATTCCACTGTCTTTCCTATTCCTGTTCCTCTCCCTTCCCTTCCTTCCCCTTTGTCTTATCTATTAACTTCTGTTCTTGTCCTCCCCACCTTGTTGTGTTGGTTTATTTCACTTAGCATGATAGTCTCCAGTTCCATCCATTTACCAGCAAATATCGTAAAATCTCTCTTCTTTATGGTTGAGTAATATTCCATTATGTATATAAATCACATTTTCTTCATCCATTCATGTGTTGAGGAGCACCTAGGTTGGTTCCATAGCTTAGCTATTGTGAATTACGCTGCTATAAACTTTGATGTGGTCTTTTTCTTATTTTTACTGTAGATCATGTTGAATAAGCAGCCAGAGCCTGCTCTTTAAGCTTTCCAAACCACTTTCATTTCCACCAATCTATTAAACTAGTCCTTTCTTCACTGTTGCTTTTGATCTTTATGTTACAAAACTCAAGGGCTTTTGTTCACTATTTCTTGCTCTGGTGTTTCAACAGTACTTATGTTGCTGACTATGCTATTCATGAAAAATTGTTTTTCTTTTTGGTTTCTCACACGATCCATCTTAATTCTCTTCCAAGCCTCATAGCCAGTTCTTCCCAGCTTGCTTGGCCGGTTGCTTTTCCTTCTGCTAATTATAGGCATTCATCTTGGATCTGCCCTTATGCCCATGTTCATCTTTGGAGAGCTCCCATCATCTGTGGATAACACTTTTTTCATCATGGTCGCATCCTTGCACACTTACCTATCAGTGCTGTGCTCCATCTAATTAATGCTTATTAATTTGGGAGCATCACAGCTTGAATTCTTAGTAAGTTGAGAAAAGGTAAATAAGATTTCAGTCAAATCATCTGTATTCAGCAACACATCAAAAGTTTCTTCTAATAGCATATACCAGGGCCCAGCATTCTTGGATTATATAAAGAAAAGAATGTTTTATAAATGCAATTTATACTACTAAAGCGTGCATCCCGTGTTTCAGGATAACCTTCCAACACTTACAACTTAATACTGTTTTGTGCCAGAATGGTAATGCTAGGAGGAGTTTTGGAGATAGCCCTTTCCACAACTGACACCAACAGAAATTTATTTCAACTGCTAGCAAATGTTGAAGCTGGGACGAGAAGCTGGTGTTCTCATATCAAATCCAAAGGTTTTCCTGCTACACATTTCCCTATATTTCACTCATTTATTCATTCATCTCTTAGTGAGCATATTTATAAGGCTGTGCTAGGCAATGAGATATAAGATAGAATAAGACACAGTTCCTGGCCCCCAAAAAGCTTAGCGTACTGGCGGAGTCAGGTTAATATAAAGTTGAAATGCAGCAGAACTTGATGTGAAGGAAAACCTTTCTGTTTTATGTTGTTTTGTTTGAAGATGGAAAGGATTTTGAGGAAGTTTAGTGCTGAAGGAAGCTCTTGTAGTAGGGGACACGATGAAGATTTGGGTGAAGGGTACCTGGCAGAATGATGTTTCTTTGAATTCTATTGTGAAGGGAATGGAGTCCAGAACACAGGAAGGGGCATTAGCCTTGGATCAGAGAGGAATAGCATTTCCAACCAGAATGCAACTGGAAAAGGAGAATCAAGATCTAGGAAGCATTCCCATCTGTTGCCTTCTGTTTTCTAGGTGAAGCAAAAGACAAGGTCATTGGGTGAGACTAAGAATGGTGGGGTAGGGAAGGAGGTAGAGGAGAATAAAGAGTATGTGAAATACCCGTGTCAGAATCTGTAGACTCTTGACCTTCTAGGAATATAGGGAGCAAAGCCATCTATTACCCAGTGAGGGTAGAGGTGGTGAGGGGGGAGACCTGAGACAACCCTTGTGGTTACTCAGCAGAGGAGCGATACTATGTGCAGAAGGGCTTTGCTCACAGGTTTGAGCCCACTTATGTTGTGGTGCTTTGGGGTGCCCAATGTCTTAGTTCCTGCCAGGAGGAATCTGAGTTTGACCAGCAAGGTGAATGGCAGTTAGGTATGATCCAAGATCCACATAGGCTATGGGGAATCTCAGGATGCATGGGGCAGATGAGGGAAGCACTGCCTATGGGGATAAGTAGACATTCTCCTCTTGTAGCAGTTTAAGTATAGGGAATAGAAGGCTGGTGGAAGGAATGAAGAGGATGGTATAATACAGATGAGATTATTTTAAAAGAGTTTTAGTTTGAAAGGTTTGGTCAGTTGATTTAGCTTGAGATGGAGTACTAAGGTCCCATGACCCTCCTGCCAGGTTCTCTGGATTCTCATTGAAATCAGGAACCCCATCTAGAATCTTGCTTTTTTTCTTTTCCCAAGGTCTTTTCATGTTTGATTCTTATGCTATAATACTTCTTCAGTATTAATAATTCAAAGTCAATTGTTTTTAATAGCCCAACTATAATTAGTGAAGAGAATCAAAGGAACGGGCTATACTCATTGATATTTTCATAATCCTTATCCTGCCCTGTGGCATTGCCTGCTACTGATAGCATTCTACAACGTCATACTGTAAGAATGTCATGAGGTGAAGTTCAAGTGTCAAGTGAGCAGAAGCAATTAAAACTTCTTTGAAAAATAAAACTAAGAGCATCTGACATGAGAAGGAATTTCTAGGGTCCTTCTAAGCCAAAAAGCTGTAGTGAATAAAGGATTTAGAAAATAAATGCCTCCAAGTTTTAAATCTCTTTCTCCTTACTCCTAAAGATAACTGGACATAGTAGTAAGAAGTCAAGGATATGTGTGTATTTGCACATGTGCACTCACACACCCACATATACACACTCATAAGCATTTGAAGCAGTATATTTTCAAACTTAAAAAAAAAAGGTCATCATAATCACAAGGATGAAAAAAGTAGCTTCTCTTGAAAGAAGGTTAAATTGGGTAGGTGCGGCTAAGGTATTTTTCACCCGTGAAAAGCAGTAAGAGTAAGGAATAGTTTATAGTGTAGTTGATTGTTGTAATGTTTATTGAAATATTTCAGTTATTAGAAATTTTAAAAAATATCAATTTGAAGAATTATATAGTTAAATTTTAATTATTCGGTACTGATGGAGGCGTAGAGTGACTTAGTGCATGGGTAAACCTAAAATATTGTTGTCTTTGGATTAATTACATGAAAATGGAACTCTCTCTCTCTCGCACACACACACACACAGACACACAAGGATTTATTTGAAACAATATATCTTATCAAACTTTGAAAAAAATAGCAGGCTATTATATTCATGAAGATGTAAAAAATAACTTTTCTTGAAGCATTTGTGAGAAAATTACATATAAATTACTAATATTATAATTCACAAGTAGATAATAAAATCAGATAATAGAATTGCATGTTCTGGGCCTTCTCCAGCAACCTGTATATACTTGAGGTTCCATTTACTACTTTATGTTAGAATTATGTTTACTGGTCATTTTCCTGCCCTTCTGACTGTGAGTCCTTTGAAAGTGTAGAAGTCAGTCTTACTTTTTGTCTCCAGCAGGCACTCAGAAAAGTGCTCAAAAGGTTTTACACACAGATTATCAAGTGTTCAGATAAACTCTGACTTAATAACAGCACCACTGTTGTTATCCCCATTCTACAAGTGGCCTACCTGAGGCTTGAGAAGTTTAAGTAACATTTTTTTTTTTTCTTAAGTCACAGTCCTCTTTGGTGGCTGGTCAGGAATTTGAACCTAGGTGCCAGACTCAAAAGCCCACTGAGCAGTACTCACTATTGAACAGGGGCAGGAAAGGTTTTTCTCATTTTTATTTTCCTGAGACCTAGCACTGTGCTCTACATTGTTATTGATTTAAGTATTTGAAATAAAGAATGAAAAAGTTATGAAAGATTACCCAAGTTTACTGAATGATTTTTAACTGCATAAATTGCTAGAAATTTCTATATCCCTTAAGTATTTTAAAATTATGTTTAAGATAGTGAAGTGGGGAAAAAAAGACTCTTAAATGACTCTTGTTTCTGAAAACACTCAGAACTCCACAGTGTGATTGGAAAGAATCACCATGAGAGTCAAAGATTCTCAACTCAGCCCCACTGCACTGTGGTCACTCTTCTGTTAGGGACCTTAGGCCCTTAACTTTTCACTCAGCAATTTTATTTAGGGTCTGCCAAGTGTCCTACCCTGTGCTAGATATTGTC
Organism: Glaucomys volans; assembly: GCA_020662805.1. NCBI lineage: Eukaryota > Metazoa > Chordata > Mammalia > Rodentia > Sciuridae > Glaucomys > Glaucomys volans. The sequence continues at coordinate 168,594 of JAJEJO010045072.1, forward strand.
AAAATGAAATTGTCATGAAGTTCTCATAGAACTTATAGTGTAGTGGGATAGACGTTTGTTCATCATGTAATGAGAAAAGTAAATGTAAAATTGCAAAAATGATAAGTGATAGGGCAGGTATATGGGTTGAGAAAACATGTCATAAGAGAATTAGACCTTGCTAGGATATCCAAATAGAGATAATTGGACTGGAATCTGAAGACTAAGTAGGAGTTAAACTCAGCCAAGTGGGAGGAGGAGGGAAAGGCATTCCAGGCAAATTGAACCATGTTGCAAAGGCTCAGTTGATGATAAAGGTTGGGGAGTAAGAGAGGGATTGGTGGTAGGGAGAGTTAGGTAGGACACAAACTGGGATTCGGGAGGTTGAGTCCAGTCCTTGCAGGGCTTGGGGCCAAGCTAAGGAATGTTCTATCTGGAGAGGAAAAGGATAACATGAAAGTAGGCAGACATTAAGATCAGATCACATGGCTGCAGTGGAGAATAGATTAGAGAACCTGGCTGAGTGACTTGGCAGGCTCGGAGGCCATTGGAGATGCTCAGGGATGTGGATGTGGATGGGGTTGAGCAAGCTTTAGGAAGCAGCATCAGACAAAGAGAGAAAGGTGGGCAGTTCAAAAATGTTCCCAGGCTACTGGAAAATGGAGCTCCCTGCGGTAAAGGAATGCTTCAGGGGCCAGCTGTCCAGTTTGCTACCTCCTGAAGTAGTGATGCCTTTGAGTTCACCAAGAAGAAATGTCAAGAAGGCACCTGGATGCACACATAGGGACATGCATGTACATGAAAGGTGCTCTGGAGAGCTCTGGTCTGATATTTCCCAGATGAACATGATCCCTTCTGCCTGAGTCCCTATAGCACTTTGTACCTGTTGCTGCATTAACAGTTTCTATTTTGGATCATGGTTGTCTTTCTGTGCTGTATATCATTTGCTAAATGAAGTCTAAGCCTGAAGTTTTTGCTCAATAACACTGAGATTTAATACCATTGAAAATGCAGTTATGTCTTACTTTGCATAATAGATGCTTATTGAATAGTCTTGAAAATTGTGCTCACAAGACTCTTAAGTGTATAAGGAGGAAAAGGGCTTAAGTCAACAGCTCAGGCACTTGGAATTTCTCCAAAGGCTCCCGCATCCATCTGGGTCCACTTTTGATGCTAACCCTTTTCCCCAAACAGGTTTTTAATGTGAGGTGACCCATTCAAGTAGAGCAAAGGGTACTTGCTCCAGGTATGTCTTGTGTAGTCAGAGCAATGAGGCATAGAGAATTCTACCCCGAGCTCCAAGACTGTTGCCTTTCTCTGAAAGGTCTCAAAGAATAAAATGTGTTTTCCCCTCAAGCCTCAGATTTCACTGAGGCAGAGGAAGGATGATAGGCCTTCCATAAACAGGCTGGGATTTGGTTCCTATTTGCTTACTCATGGCATAGTTCAGTGAAGCCCAGACTCACTCAGATTTCAGGCCCTTGGCTCTCTTAGGTAGTGGGTTCAGCAACTTGGCAAGATCTAGTATGGAATACCACAGCAACTTATTAAAAGCTTTCATTATAATAGTTTTAGAAGGACCAGACTTCTGAATTACAGGGTCCAGATGATGTGGTTTTCTTGACTATTCAAAATGTCAGAAGGGTCTGAGAGGCCCAGGTAGGCCTTCTAGGCCATGTGATGCTCAGACACAGGAAGATACTGGAAGATACATAGAGGTTCTTGCAGATGGCTGAGGGTAGGGGTGGGATGGGTCTCAGCTGAACTCTGGAGAAGTTCAGAATGACTGAATCAGGAAAAGGAAGTTTCTGGACCAAACTCCTCTGAATGTTTGGGGTGAAGGTCACCCTGGGTGCCACGTCCTTGCCTTGTGAGACAGACCTCTTCCAGATTCCCCTTTCCAGCAGGAAAGCTCCTACCAGTCTCCCAGGAGGCCTGGCTTTCCTTGGAGCCATCTGGTGTGTCTGGGCTACTGGGGGTAGATGCTATGATGGACTATGTGTCAAGGCTTGTTTTAGAAAGAATTGGTAGAAGAGGAAAGGGAGAGTTGAACCCTAACCATCAAGATGATTACATCAGAGAAAGAAATGGGCAAGGGGACAAGATGTATATCTCTCAAGCAGTTATGGACAAAAAGGAAGATGGTTATAAAAGAGATCACAGTCCAGATCACAGTTGTATTAGGGTGCTTAAGAGAAACAGAACCAAGAGGGTGTGCATATGCTCATCAGTGTAAACAGAGAAATTTTTAATGAATTAGCTCAAGCAGTTGTGGAAGCTTAACATGACCCATAAGGCAAGCTGGAAGCAGGCTAGAAATTCCTTAAGAGTCGGTGTTTCAGTCTAAAATCTGAACCTGGAAACTCAGGCAGGTTTTCTGTGTTTCTATCAGGAGGCATAAATCCATCTTCAGGAAATGTCAGTCTTTGTTCTCAAGGCCTTCAACTGACTGGATGAAGCCCACGCACATTGCGGAGGCTAATCTGCTTTACTTAAAGTGAATTTATTATAAATATTAATCATACCTAAAAATACCTTCACATCAACCCCTGAACTAGTGTTTGACCAAACAGCTGTACACCATGATCTAGTCAAATTGACACACAAAATTAACCATCTCAACATTGCCCATGGAGCTTTGTCATCTGTTAAAGGAAGGAAGGTCACTAGATGAACTTTTCTCCCTTCCCTAAATGGAGAAGGACCTAGAGTGTCATGGGGAGAAGAGAATGTTATCTTTTTTTTGTGGGGCTTATTTACTTCAACCTTTAGCTACTTCTTGAACTTTGAGTCTGCCACACTAGGGTGGCATTTGGGTGGTTGACTTATTTTAGATTACTCTTTTTTGAAAAGATTGCCATCATTGGTACCAGACAGAATCCCAAACTCTTGGTCCTTGGTTGGGGCTCATCTGTCTAGATGGAAGAACCTTAAGGGTAGAATCCATGTGCCTTCATCTTGGTAGCCCCATGGTGTCTTGAACCTTACTACTGAGTCTCAGTACATTATTAATTCAAAAAATATTGAAGTCTTTCAAATTCACACATGCCCCTGTGCTAGGTATTCTAGGTATCAGATAGCCATTGAATGTATATTTATTGAGGGAAGTAGTTTCATGTTCGAATGATTTGTTTTTGCTTTTTCCCCTGATTAGAGGGCAATGGTTTCATACTGTGTCTTAGGACACAATCCTATAAACACTACTCCCTGGCTGGCATTCATAGTTCCTGTGATTGCCTTAGTTTACCTTTCTAGCCTTAGCTCCTGCTACAGGAGGGCCCACGGTCTGCTCTAGGCAATGCCAAACTCAAGCTGGCTGCCCTTCATGGTTGCCCCAGGTACATTTCCACTCTCACAATGTTCCTTTTATTAGAAATGTCCCTTCTTGCCAGTTCCCTCCATTTTTACCCATTCAGAGGTCTCTCTGTATTCAGAACATCACAGTGCTCCACAGATGTCTCTTAGGACACACCACTTTGTGTTTCTTACAACCTCTGTAAGATCGTGGAGGGCAGGGTCTGTGTCTCATTCCAGATTGTGTCCCTACTCAGTACTTGACACTTTGTAGGTGTTGATGAATTATAACTCATTGATGCCTCCAGTGGTCCCTGTATTAACTTTGATACATGTCTTACTTCATCTAGGCTCTTTTTATAAGTACCACAAACTGGATGGCTAATAAAATAAATCTATTTGTCATAGTTCCAGAGGCTGGGAAGTCCAAGGTCAAGGCATCAGCAGGTCTGGTGTCTGGTGAGGGATGCTTTCTGATTCATAGATGATGTATCTCTTGCTGCATGCTCAAATGGTGGGAGAATATCCCTCGGCCTCTTTTGTAAAGGTACCAATCAGTCACCTCCAAGAGGCCCCACTTTATATACTGTGATCACATTGGGAATGAGTTTCAATAATTGAATTTTCAAACAAAGCCGAACATACATTAGGAATGTATTTGGTCAATACATTATGATTTTGAGCTGATTATCCAGTTTAGGGACTATATCAAACTCTGCTTTTTGCTTTATACTTAAAATGTAGTCAGAGGATAGAAGAAGAAATGATGACCATTCTTTTATTGTTGATAAGAGGCCTTTTGAAGGTTTAAAACAAATGACTGTAAGACAGATTAAAAATTATGTGTGATGTCTTTGCCTTTGGTCCCCTTTTTCATCAATACTCAGAAATTGATTAATTTTTTTTTCACTCTAGTGACCCATTGATAGGAAGTCATTTTTCCTGTTACTCACAATTTTATTTCAGTGAGTTGCCACTTTGGAATTCCTAGTCCTTTGAGAGAAGGAAAGATATAGTAGGAAGTAGAAAACAGGGTGGTTTGGAGCCTGCCTGCTTTTTTATGTTTTAATTTTTTATGTTTTTGTAGTTCATTTATTTTGAGTCTAGACTCTGTTTCTCCACTAAAAGGGAGAAGAATGTTCTAACTGGAGAGGGACTGGCGGCCACAATGTTCTTGGGGATGTAATGATGTAAGGACATTCTTACAAGCTCATTAGTTTTCTGGCCATAGAAGCATTGGCATGCTCAGTTGCCAGAGGACATTGTGTCAATGCAACAAGCCTGGAATCCTAGCAACAAATTTAAATGATGGAGACTTATTGAAAATGACTCTTTTCAATTTAGGAAGTTTTGTTGGCAGTGAGGAAAGCAGATCTTGCCCTTTGCCAAAGCATAGGAAAACTCATGCGTAATTTTCTTTTAGGCAGCCCTTGTTCTTTCAGAACTTTTGGCTGATGCACAGATATTTGCCAAACGAGAGTAATTGTTCAAGAAAAAATAACTCTAAGGAATGATGAAGTGTTATTTGGGAAATGTTTTCTCATTCACAGCACCAGCAATTTGTTTTGTTATTGTTGTTGCTTTGTTGACTATGAGTTGATAAGCCTCTGGACCACTGTAAGCCCAAATAAGAATCTCTAAATTTGACTGATATGTCAAAATCAGCTGATAATGTTTCTTATGCATTTAGGCCATGTTTATTTTCTGATTAAAAGCCTCAACTAAACATAAGGTGTGAACTCTTCTTTCTTTCAGTTCTCAAGGATGTGTTTCCCTCTCCCCTCAGGGTATTTTGCATACAAGAACTTTTAGATACTCTGTTTTCTTCATCGTGAAGCATCCTCTTTGATGCCGTAACCATAGGCCATTCAGATTCTTGGTGAGCAAGTAGCACACACGTTTCTAAAAATACGTTTTCTGATTAATACATGAAGTGGTGCAGAGGTACATCTGAAGCAGAGAATGCATCTTTGAAATTTGGTTTAATTTGAACTTTGAAAAATTTAACTTCTCAACTCACTCTCAGTTACAGTTGTCATGATTTGAAATATGTTGATCAAACAGCAAAAATTGAGGAAACACATTTTCTCCAGTTTACTATCCATTTTAATTCAAGTGACTTTTATATCAGTTAGTTTTTTATTCTTTTTTAAAAATCTCAAATAGCATACCATAAAGGTTGATATTGAGGAATTAAAAAAAGAAAGCCAACAATAACCTCATGACAAGAATTGTGCCTCCATTTTCACTGTCTTGGAGGAATGATTAAAGCCTTAGGCTTTGATTGGCATTTAAAATAGTAATGAAGTTTTCTGTGATGTGGTTATTGGGATCAGTTGTAATTGTTCTATCTTCGTGTGTGTGTGTCTGTAGGAGCATCTTCTGAAAGGTTTGTTTTATTTGCAGCATGTCAGTGACTGTTCTAGAAGATTAACTTATTTACTAACTTTCATACCTTTTTGAGGTTTCCTTTCCTAAGAAAAAAGTGGTTGTCCTCACTTTATTTCACTGTGTTCTTTACACTGGAACCATGTAACAAATTGCATTTTGAATTTAGTTTCTGAAAGTTAGTCTCTGCGAGAACTTTTGCTTGCTTAATTTTGCTGGACAGTAAAAGAAATGTAACCTTGTGTATTGCTGTTTGTGGTTTTTCTGTCACAAAATTCAGGGTGTAACTGCAGCAGTTTATTCACCTCAGGAGTGCGATGACACCTTGCCCCAAATCTTCTAGATACTCTGTTTTCTTCACCTTGAAGTATCCTCTTTGATGCTGTTACCATAGGCAACTTGGGGTTCTTTGTGAGTAGGTAGGGCATGCATTTCTAAAAATATGTTTTCTGGTTAATAGTTTCATCTTTATGGAAATGGTGCAGAGGAATATCTGAATCAGAGAATGCATATGCTTTGTGTCCAAAAATCCAGAATCATTAGAAAAGTTCATGGCACCTGGGAGGCAGACCATAAATATTGATCCAGTTGAAGCCAATATAACACATAGCTCTTTCCCCCAGCCATAAAATTAAGACCTATTCTCCATTACTTTTTGCTTCATTCATTGCCTTTGTCCTCTTTTTCATTTTACCACTTTATTAGGGTTTTGCAGGTTTTTAGGAACTGTAGTTTATTGCCCTGAGAATTCCCGGAGAGCTTCTAAGCCTGTGAGCACAGGGCCTGCCATTTTTGTCTCCTTTTCCTGCTGTGGGGTGTCTGTGTGTTTGGGTGGAGGGTTGGAGTGCTTATCATCATCAATGCAGAAACTTATCAAAACCCAGAAGTGTGGCCCAGAGCCAAGGCAGGAATGCCCTCTTCTGGGTCAGGGTTGTTCAACCACTTTGAACTAAGAACTAAGCATCATCCCAGAAATAGCCTGGATAGGGGGTTCCCTGGGTCTGCCTGATTCAGTTTAGCATTTGGTGTCCAGGCAGTGTGTCCTCCCTTTCTCCTGTTCTTAGGAGCCCCTTGGCATGGGCAGTGTGACTCTTTTTCCTTAACAACATTGTCTGCTCCTGCTCCATTTCAAACTTTCTTCTGTCCTTTACTCAGAGAAGAGAAGCTGTTCTATAACTGTATATTTTCTTATTAAAAGAAAAAAATAGAAAAGAAAGCCAAACTCTTAGGGGCTTGCAAAAGTAAAATTTCCTTTTTTTTATTTGGCAGAACAAACTTATTCTACCAGTGTACTTTTATGTCTATATAACTGTGCCTTCCTCCATCTATTTCTGTATTATATGTGAATAGTAATGGTTAATCTACCACAAATAGGCTTTTGCTTTGAATTGTTTTTCCATGTCCATAGTCCATTCTTATCTCCAAATTTTTTGTATTAGAGATGATATAAAGTATATATTAAAGAACATTTTGAAAAAAGTAATCCCTCCAGGTCAGACCCCTCCCACGTAGCTGAGTTCACTAGAATGTGATGCCTTCCAGGTGAACATATATCTAGTGGAGCTGTTGTTAGAGGATTTTTAAAATTTTTTTCAGGGTATGATTTGCCATGATTCAGCCAGTCTAATCCATTCTCCTCTGGGTTTATAAAATAACTAGCCAAGTCTAAAAGTCTGTCACGTGTAGTCATGTTCAAAGCAGAGCTAAGTGTTGTGGGGATAAGTAGCCCACATGGGATAAGAGCAGCAGTTCTTTAGAACTGTGCTTCAACCATGTGAGGTGACAAGAACTGTCATCCCTAGGTCCTTTACAAAGCTAATTACTGAGCATTGCAAACTCAGAGGACTTTTATAGGGACACAGAAGTTCTCATTGAAAAGGCTCTTTCTGGGCTGGGGTTGTGGCTCAGTGGTAGAGCACTTGCCTAGCATGTGTGAGGCACTGGGTTTGATTCTCAACACCACATGTAAATATAAAGAAGATAAAAAAAAAGAAGAAGAAGAAAAAGAAAAGGCCCTTCTGCTTTATTCAGAAAAGTGTACTGAAACACATACAAGATATCCCTGGAGCAGATTCTTGTTCCTTAATTTATGTGGAATGTGTCTAAGGCTTTCCTTGCATTTTTCAGTCACATTTTCAAGTGTAATGATTTTGTGCTTCAGTGTGGGTCAGTAGCAAACTGCATTTTTCTGCATATTGTAAAGACACTTAGTCAAAATATGAAAGCTTTTCAACAACATTTAGGTAGATCGTGCTTTACAATAAGACAGGAAATGGGACCGTTCTCTTGTTCTGCCAGAAGCTGTGTGATGTCTTTTGGTTCTTGAATGCGTGGAGGATGTTTCTTTTCTAAGATACAAAGCTTAAATGATAAGCCCCCACTGACAGGTACTGATCCTTGTTTATAGTAGAAATGGGGAATTATATAAACAGAGCTAATTTATTTTTTAATTTTGTTATATTTAAGGAAGAAATAAAGGTGTAATAATTCTAAGAATAAAAATAACTTGCCACTAGCTGTTTTCACTATTTCATCCTTTCCACTTCACTTAGTGATTCTGCTAGGAGACTTGTAATTGGTTATAAAGTTCTGGAATTTGGGGAAAATAAGATGTTATTAAATAATCAGTCATTTCTCTGTTTCTTTGGTTATATGTCTTTCAGTGTCAGCAGGAGTGTCAGTTGTTTTGCTTCCATGCAAATCTTTCCACAGTTTACCTCTTTTGATTAATCTACTTGGCTTCTGAGTTCCATGAATTAGAAATTGAGAGTAATGAAAACTCACAGTCAAGTGAAGGATGTCACCAATAGAAAGCAAGGGTTAGCTTACAGTGTTATTATTTAGGAATCAGACCCATTCCTAATAATTTCAGAGATAGATTACTTGAAAGAAACTAGGGTTAACTTTTCATGAAGTACAAGTGCAAGAAGGTCAATGCCCTGCTTTATGGATGTATGCTTTGCACAGAGAACTTTTCATGGACTTCCTCTCATTACTTCTCTTTATTAGAGGGTGGGATGACTGCATGCTTCAGCTCTTTTTAGGCTCAGGAGTTCAGGGAGGGCTTCTCTGCATCTTCAGACTTGGAATGATGGTTCCACTCTCGATACCTACAGCTCCCTGAGTACACTTTTGCCTTTGCTTCTAATCTTGTTAACTATTTCTTTCTGCCATCTGCACTCCACGGTAAGATATTTAGTACTTCCATACTACCTGGCCTCCAATGTTTAATAACTGTTTATTGATTTGAATAAAACCAACAGTTAAAAACTTAATGCTACCACATCAATGTTTATAGCAGTTCAGTTCACAATAGAACCAACCTAGATGCCCTTCAACAGATGAATGGATTAAAAAAAGTGTGGTGTATATATGTGTGTGTGTGTGTGTGTGTGTATACACACACATATAATAGAATGTTACTCAGCCTTAAAGAAGAATGAAATTATGCCATTTGCCAGTAAATGTGTGGAGCTGGAGAATATCATGTTAAGGGAAATAAGCAAATCCCAAAACCAAAGGCCAAATGTTTTCTCTGATATGAGAATGCTAATTCACAATGTGGGGGTTGCTCCGGAAGAATAGAGTTACTTTAGGTAGAGGAAAGTGATGGGAAGGGAGGGGGTACAGGGGTAGGAAGGATAGTAGAATGAATCAGACATTATTACCCTATGTACATACATAAATATATGACTGGTGGGTTTCTATATCATGTATAACCAGAAGAATGAGAAATTATACTCCCTTATATGATTTTTCAAAGTGCATTCTACTGTCATGTATAACTAATTAAAACAAATTTAAAAAAAATTAAAAAAACAAAAGCATTAATGCTAAAATAGAGAACATAAAGTTCTGTCTTAGCTGTCTAACAGTGTACTTGATCATTGTTAATGATGTTGGGCTACTTACGTCTCTGTCCATATGGACAACTTTCTTAATCTCCTGAGTATTGGATTTCTTTGTAGAAGGTAGACCACATCTGCACCTGGAAGCAGCTGTGGGATTCAGACCTGGTCCACCCAGCCCTGGGCCTGGCATGCTCTAGTTGTTCACTATTTTAGTTCCCTCCTGGCCCTACTGTTCTTCCTCTAATGTGATCCCCACAGGTGAAAGATAAAAGAACCCCTGAGGTTCTTTACACCCCCACCCCATTCTGAGAATGATAGATCTGTTGTTGTTAAATCTCTAACGGAGGAAGAACAAATGATAACCTGATAGTTGACCCTAAAAGTGTCCCTGTCAGAGAAACTCAGAATAAAGAATGAAGGTGTTTGTGGCCTCTCAGGAACCTTTATTACATCTAACTCTTAAATACTCATAAACCTAAGAGGTTTAATATTTTCACTTAATGTATCTGTTTTAGAAATAGAATAGACATTTAGTATAGAAAGCTATGCATTTTTAAGAGGAAGGAGACTGACATTTATGGGTCCCGAGTGACAGGTATCTTCCCTTTTATCATCATTATTTCATTTGACTCTTCACAGCAACTGGGTAGAATGAATTATTATCTTTGTGTAATGGATGAGGAAATCAAAGACAAGATGACAAATGTAGTAGCCACAGGTCATTTGCTACTTGAGAGCAGAGCTAGAATTTGGCCTAGGTCTGAGATAGTCATCTTTTAAAAAAAAAATTTTTTTTTTTTTTAGTTGTAGATAGACACAACAGATTGATTTTATTTATTTATTTTTATGTGGTGCTAAGGATCCAACCCAGTGCCTCACACGTGCTGGGCTAGCGCTCTACCACTGAGCCCCAGGTAGTCGTCTTTGCCCTCCCACATTTGTTGAAGCGCAGATGTGAGCACTGAAGGCCTGGCTGAGTTCTGCTTGGTAACCTCGGGGTCCTTCAGTGCCCGGCACATGCAGACTACTCAATAAATATTTACCGAGTGAATGAAAGTCACAAGTTAAGGCAGAAAACTAATTATTGCAGCATGTGGCAGGTTGTCAGCACATGAAATTTGTCATCTTTATGACATTATTGAATTACTGAAAAAAGTGACATTTACGAGCACAGGCTCCTCTCACAGTGGCTACACAGCAGCTCAAAGATCTGCGTTTAGAATTGGACAACTTGTGAAAAACTGACAGAAAGTAAGACTCAAAATATGTTGATAAAGAGACAACTGCTTCCTCCAGAGGAAAGTCAACTGATTCTAAAAGATGTTTAGAATACCTTTTAAAAATAATGCGATAAAATTTGATTCATGTGTACTCCCCCCAAGTTTAAATGTTCAAAAGACACCATTATGGAGATTGCAAAAAGCACCATTTATCTTCACGTATAGGGCCGCACAAACAACTTTCATTCCAATTGAAAATTAAGGTAAATGTAATGATTTAGAAAGTAATGTACTATCCCTGTTCTTGGCCAAATAAATAAAGCTATTTGTTGTACGTTTTGTAAGACTTTTGATGATGAAAATGTAAAAGGCCTAACTGAACACTGGTATTTTCTTAGTGACTATAGGACCATAGATTTGTCATGTCTGGGATCTGACGGAAGTTCTACTAGGTTGAAGAAATCAAGTTTTAGTTAAAAGGGGATTTTTCACTAAAGATGAAAAGGCAAAGCTACTGCCGAGGAGAGTCTCTTCTTCACTGGGTTGTATTTTATTAGACTTCAGTTCCCTCCTCCTCAGTAACAGGAGCTTCAATAGGAGAGCCAGGCACATTTCAAAGACATGTGCTCTTTAATCCTTGGGCTAAGGTATATTTAGAACTAACAAAACCCAGCCCTGTGATGGTGATGGAGAAACCTTTTTTTGTTTTCCCCACAGAGAAAGCCAGCTTCCGAGTGAAGTGCCTTTAGTGCTAGTTGACTTTTCTTTAGAAGTCTGTTTCACAATCTTTGTGAAGATACACTAAGTATTTTGCAATTTCAGCTTTAGTTGAGGGTAGCCATTTCCTTTTCTTGAGGGGAATGGATTGCCTCTTGAGTTTTATGAAGATGTATCCTGATGAGAGGCTGCTGTCTGAATCTTCCAGTGGCCAGCAACCTTGGTTGTCAAGAGGAACTTGGCATTTATGATTTCTGTGTCCTGGGTTGAAAGGAGCTACCACCTTGCCTTTGGCTGTGTCTGTATTGTAGTTCTAGAAACAGTGTAATTTTGTGGCCTTCGGAACTACAAATTATTTTTAAGTGGTTTTCCTGACTGAGCAAGCTGATTTGTATCAACTAGGTAAAAGCAAAATATAATTTGCATATATTAAGCCTTTAAAATTTCAAGCAAAATATGCTCTTGGTAACACTGAGGGAAAAAAGACATTCATCATTTTCATAAATTACCTGATTGTAATATTAGTTTTTAATTCCTTTTCGAGTCGTCTGTGGCCTAGCATGCATCATAGCTTCTTACAGAATCTCAGACATGTGAGGTCCTTTAAATAGGATTTCATGATTCGTTGTCATTTATTATGACTGAATTGGGGCCATTATTATTTTTTTTAACTTCACTCTCTCTCTTTTGGAGGATGGTTAACCTTGCTCTCTTTATGTATAGTGTATCTTTGGGGTTGATTTGAGGTGAGAGTGGGATTTTTAGGAGTGATGTCCATTTGTAGTTTTTAAGGTGTAAGATTCACAAAAATGATTTTTTTCAGAAAGTATAGATTGAGCTTGCTCACATAATTTATGAGCAATAGCCCTTATTTCCAGCCTTTCATCCCTGAGTTGGTGAATGTTTGCTGAGTGCCTGCCTTGGGCAAAAAGCACCACTCTAGAAACATCAGGGGGGAATTTGTAATTAAAATATGACAAGTTCCTGCCCTTAAGGAGCTTATCATCTAGACATACACTATCTGCTATGTTATCCACCAGCTCCCCTATGGTTACTGAACAGTACAAATTGAGATGTGCTATAAATGTAAACTATGCTGTATTTCAGACACTAGGAAAAATGAAAGCAAAATATCTCAATTATTTTTTGATGCTCATTACATGTTGAAATGGTAATATTTTGGATGCTGTGAACTAAATAAAATAAACTGTTGAAGTTTATTTCACCTTTTCCATTGTTTATTTTTTTTAAAAATGTGGCTACTAGAAAATTTTAAATTACTTATGTGGCCTTATATTTTATTCACAACTGATCTACAAGGGTATCTCCCTCTGCTTCCCTTCCTATGCTGTCTCTAAGGGAAGGTATCCATCTACCCAAAGATAATTGAGTATTTTTCCCACAAATGTGTTTTATTCACAATAAACAAAAGTAGTCAGAATATAGCAGGATATGAAATCAGAGCCTAGGATTTCTTATTAGCCCTTAAATTAGCCCATTATCATATAAATACACGGCTAGACAGAACAGTTTTTTCTTGCACAGTCTGACCAAAAAAAAAAAAAATAGTAGAGGTGTTGAAACCATGGTTCCCAGGTGCTCAGACAAGCTAGAAATAACACGAAAGGAAAGAGGCCAGAGAGAAAGGAGAGTCATCCCTGTGTAAGGATGATTGCTTGAAGTGCGGAAAGAGGTCAGAGAAGCAGATCTGAGACTGTCACTCTGCGGGGAATGATGTAGACAGAAGAGATGGCTCAGATCAAACCCTGGCAAAACACATTAGAGGAGAGGACGGGAACGGTGACGATGGGAATAACATAGACCACGCTAATTACACTTGACATTTCTTGAGGGCATCAAGACCTTGAGTAGGCGTTTCTACATTATTGTGTTTAATCCGCACAGCGATCCTAGGAAACAGTACTGTGATGGTGGACCATGTTTCAGGGCTGCTTTTGCGTCATCAGAGCTGAGCTGACAGCCCTGTCTTTTCACCGAGGTGCTCTACAAAGAGCTGCCCGGGTTCACCCAGCATAGCCTCCGCAGTGGTGGTCAAATGTGCAGAAGCTTCAGAGACCATCCCTGACTTCCCTTTTGTTAGACGAGAACCAAGTGTAAACTCACAGTGAATTCCTAACAGGAAGAGTGTAGTTTTTACCATTTAGATCCATAATATTAGCTTGAGGGTTAATTTCAGGCAAACTCCTTTCTCACTGCTCAGTATAATTCTAATAAATAAGACTGAGGGCTTGTAAATGTTGAGTCAGCCTCTCCAAGTGCTTTCACATTTGTTATCTCCTTCACATCTTACCAAATCCCCTGAAGGAAAGGCAAGTAGTTAACTTTTCTCATTTTATAAAATTAGCAGCTGAGATTTCTAGAGGTTTATTGACCTTCCCAAGGCCACACAACTAGTAGCGGAGGACCTGAAGGAGATCCCAGGTCTGGCTGGCAGAGAGCATAGGGCAAGACCAGGGAAGGGGCCAGGCAGAGCCACCTTTGAGACTTGACTTTGCACTTAGCAGCTACAACTTTGAGCACTGATCACTCAGGGGTCCAACTCAAAAAACAATGCTTAACACAGATAATTTAATCAAGGGAATTATAGAGATGGTAGAAGAACAAAGAAGCCAAAAAGGATTACTAAAGCCACCAGAAGTTGTCAACAGTAGAAAACTGTCCCTACCCAGGGACAAGGAGCAAGTGGTGGTACCAGAGCTCAGAGGCATTGGGAACCTCACAGGGATGAGGTCTGCTGGAGACCCGCTTGCCTTCTCTGCAGAGAGAGGTCAGAGGGAATCACCCAGCATTGCCATTCCCTGTGCCCAGCTTTCTGCCCACTGTCAGAGCCTTGTGAGTGTCACCAAGTGAGCATCCAGTAGATTTGGGATCTGAGGAAGTTTGCACAAGGACCCCCTTCTGCCATACAGAGCAGAGACAAGGCGTGTGGGGAGGAACCGATCTGCCTGGAAAAGCTATGTAACCTCAGAATTGTGATGACAGGTCCTGCCTCCCATAGTTGAGGACTCAGAGAGATAAAACTCATAAAGCCTGTATGTGAAAGTAGCTCAACAAAGGTTAGCCCTCCTTTCTGTCCCAAGGGAACAACTGCAGTTAGGGAGACAGTAGTTTCTATGTGGCTTCAAATGTGTAGGTATGCGACATATCCTGCATGTCTCTCTGAGTCCTGTGAATAGCGATGGCTATTCTTGATCATGGATTTTATTCTCCACATTTCATTCTCTTTGGAATTTTCTTCTTTCTTAATTAATTCATAAAGAAAAATTAATTCATAAAGAAATCCATTACATTTTCTAAATCAAGGAACCTTCCAATTTTGTTGGGTGGAAGTGGGCTATAAGTACTAAGATTACCCAGAGAGAGCTGAGGTAGGCCTTGCAGAGGGTTGCTTTGCTCATACTCCTAGTCCTAGCTTATTTTTAAAAGCACTTGGGCTCAAATTATAGTCTTATTCAATTAAAAACTGCTCTACAGTAATGCTTTCAAAAGCACAACTAAATTACTTTAAAAACAAATTTATAATTGGAATAAAACATGGTTCAGCTAAAACTCCAGCTCTTTCCTGAGGACAAAATGTGATTTCTCTGTTGCCATTATAATTTCCAATAAACCTGAGTGAATTTTACATCACATTTGGGTTGGAAGAGGAGGGAAGATGCATAAAATTAGATTTTAAAATAAACTTCTTGCTAATCTAATTTTTAGATGCATTTTTTTAAATGCCATAAGCCACAGACAACTCAGAAAGGATTTCTGAACTTGGAGCATTGTACTTTGAGGTGACCTGGTGATATTGGAGAGTCCTAGGTTATCACAGGATGACACAGCAGTAATGACATCATGTGTATGTAATTAATTTATATTCTGACTTAAAGTGAGAGCTACAATACACATGCATATGAATAAGGCAGGGTGGTAATAAACATGATTTGATCCCCAGAAAAACCAGTCAATGATCTGTTAAGAAAGCTAGCCACGAGCTTCTTCAGCCTGCCTGGCACCTCACTTCTTTGTTTCAGCACCAAGAACTAACACCCAGTCTCCTACAGACTCCTGTTAACTGTCCCCTTTGTGAAGGGCTTCCCTGCCATGTTCCTGTCCTTTATAGTGCTTACATGTGCCTCTGTTATCACATCCAGCAGATCATAAGCTTCATTTTGTGTATCTTTATCCTATCTGTAGGCCACACAGGCAAAATTTCAGTGAGATATTCAGAAAGACTATAGGAGAGACATGAGCTGAGAATGGCAGATCTGAATTGCAATGTCCACAAGTGTGCCATGAGCCCAGGCCAGCACCTGCATAACTGCACCTCATGGGAGTCATGCAAAAAAGCAGGATTCTATACAGCTAAGAGGGTGGTCCTGCTGTGATTCCTGCCAAGATCCATGACACTCAAAAGGGAATTCCAGCCATCAGCTGGGTAAGAACCCCACTCTAGCCAACCAGGTTAGGAGTTTGAGTAAGAGCCCATACCCAGGAGGGGATGTATTGGAGAGAGAATTGTAGCAGCCTCAGGAAGTAAACAAGAAGCAATTTTAAGGATTTGACTTTTTCAGTGGTACACAGAGCTTCTTGTCCACCCAGTGCAAGGCAACAAGACTAAGTCCTTCCTTGTGAGTAGGTATAGATGGGAACTTGGTTTGGGTAGGTGAGCTTCCAGATTGGACAAGGTAAGGCCTGCAAGTAGAAAGTGTCTAGACAGACCAGACCTGCCTGCCTGCAGCTGCTGTACCTGTTCCAGTGCCTGGCACTTAGTAAAGACTTACATTACTAATAAGTTCACTTTCAAGTAGGGCGACCACACATTTCAGTTTTCCCAGGACAGTCTCTGTTGTTGTGGCGTATTTATTAATACCCACTTTCACTCTCATAAGCCGCTGTTTAAGATGTCATTCTAGCTTGAAGAATATAGCCTGTCTGGTCCAGAATTCTGGTATCCTTGTGTTTCTTACTTCTGTGAGAGTCTTCTGTTGGGTGCTACTTCATTCCCAGTATCCTGTCTTAAGAAGCTTGGACTTTAGCAAGTCAGTGTGGAGTTGCATAATGGACTGAAAGGTCAGCTTCAAAAGCCCAGTTTAGAACTGGTAGTTGGTAAGGGCAGCCTGATTCTTAGAATAAGGATGGAATCTGCTTATTAAGAAGTTTTGGTGATTAGTCTGCAAGTACACTCAGAATTAGTCCTTTTTTTTTTTTTTAACTTCTGGGCAGCTTAAATGAAATAAAATACAGTATAATTAAATGTGGCATTTAAGCTTACATTATAATATCTTTATATAAAACCTAAGCATACCTTATAAATGCCTATATTTCATTTCCTTTCACAAGCTTCCCAAAGCATATTAAAACAAAGCCTTTCACTTCCACCTTTCAAAACTGAAGTGTGGAGTATGTACTTTGTAGGATTACCTAAGCTTCTTGGTTTTATAGTCTGTACAATATGGTATGGAGACCCTATTAATAGTGTGTTCTGTTATATTATTTCTGCATGAGCCATGTTCAGGAAGCTGCATTTAGAATGGATTTTGTACTTGCTGTGTGGAATTAATTGTACATTTGTAAAAAGTAGTTTTCTCTGAAAAGTTGGAACTTCTAGCAAGGAGGACTCGAAACTATGATACAAAGATTCAATGAAGAAGTTGAATTGCTTTAGTCACTGGCGGCGTATGCCATTTAAAATGCATAAATGATGAGATTTTGCTGGTTTTTAAAACTTCTTTTCATTTTAGTTTGATGAGCTAATTAATTTGGAAGAGACTTGTGGTTTTAAAAAGGTACATGATGATTCAGGAAAATGGCAGAAGTGGACCTTCTACAATCCAAATTGGCATTGCTCTATTTTGCAAATGCTCTAGTTTCATTGCTCGAGTCTTCTGGATTCCTGCCATACTGTCATTGACATTTGTATTGATTTCTTAACCCAAGTGTGGCTTTTAATTTTTTTTAAAAATAGGGCTTACCGTGGGCATGACATAAAGTAGGCACATATTGATGCTGTAAGCCAAATAGATGTAAAGATGGTGAGCATGTCGGTGCCCCTTCAGCAGAGGAGCTGTGTTAGGAAATCCTTTATTTGTACGTAGCACTTCTAAGTAGAAAAGCAGTGGGTTTGGAATTTACTGTGATTTTTAAATTTTTCAGTAATTAAAAAAATAGAATTATAACAATGCATTTTGAGATAATTTTAAGTATTTAAAAGCCTGGTTTTTGTTTTTGTTTTGTTTGTTTGTTTGTTTGTTTGAGTACTAATGATTGGACCCAGGGTGCTCTTCCACTGAGCAATCCCCTCAGTCCTTTTTTTTTTATTATTATTTTATTTTATTTTATTATTTTTTTTTATTTACTTATTGATTCATTGAACACAAATGGAGTACAGCTATTGTTTCACTGGTTGTACACAAAGTAGAGTCACACCATCTGTGCGTTCATGCATGTACACAGGCCAATGGTATCTGTCACACATTCTGTTATTATTTTTACCCCCCACCCGCCCCCGCCCCTCCCTTCCCTCTGTGCTATCTATCCTTCCTCCATTCTTGCCACCCTTCCCCCCCACATTATGCATCATCATCCCCTCAGTCCTTTTTATTTTTTATTTTGAGACAGGGTCTCACTAAGTTGCTGAGGCTGGCCTGAACTTACGTTCCTCCTGCCTCAGTCTCCTGAGTCTCTGGGATTACAGGCTCGGGCCACCTTGCCAGACTTCAAAAATATTTTTAAAGTTTACAGATTTCTCTAGTGTTTTAAGTGGTGATTCTTCCAGTGATAATCTTTGCTTTCTTGTAGTCATTTCAGGGGGCAGACAAGCTGAGTAACATTTGAACAGTATATATCCTTTAGCTCAATTTTATTAAACTGTTAAGGCAGAAACAAACTAAATACCTACATAAATGAGCCAGAGATTCTTGAAGTTGTAAAAGGAATGAGGCTTTTTCCATTTGTTGACCTTTTAGAACAGGTGGGAAGTTGTGTTTGCCCACATGGGAAAAATGCACGTTATGATCAGTTTCATACACGTTTGTGTTTGTTCTGTCTGTGGACAGGAGCAGGTGCTCCCAGGCTGTGGAGGCCCTTCTCTGGGAGGTGCTGACTTCTCTCCTGCAGAGGCTGGGTGGCCTCGCTCTGCAGTCGTTACCCAGAGCTCACATCCAGCCCCTTCTTGGGTGCTTCCCTTCATCCCGCCCCCAGGTTCCATGAGCTTCTTCAGACATTGCAGTCTCTTTCCTACCTCTTATCTCTGTATTTGCAGTTCCCCCAAGGGCCAGTCAGAATTGACCTCCCCTTCCTTTCCATTTTCCATCAGGATTCAACTCAAGAGTCTTAAAGCAATGTTCCCTCTCTCCTGTACTCTTAATTTTCCTTTTTTTATGAGGTAAGACCCTTCAGCATAGAAATCTGCTCCATTATCACTAATATAAGCAAAGATACTCTCCTTCTTTCTAACTACCAATTCATTTCCCAGGCTCCTCCTTCACAAAGTGATCTACACCCACCGTCTCCATCCCTTAACCCCTTTCTGTCTCCAGCTTCCTCCCAAGGCCTTCTTACCTGTTACCCCAGAACTGCTTTTGCCAGGGTCACCAAAGCACCCCAGGTGTCAAATTTCAAACATACCTCACTAACTTAATGTAAAAGAAAGCATGAAAGAAGAATAAAGGAACAAAAAAGCATGAGACATATACAAAAGAAAAAGTAAAATGACAGATATGAATCCCAACTATATCAAGAAAAACATTAAAGGTGAATGGATTAAATAATTCAATCAAGGACAGAGAAAGACTGGATTTAAACAAAAAGATCCAATTATATGCTTTCTACATGTTAGATTCAAAGATACAAATAATTTAAGTAAAGTGTTGGAAAAAGATACACCACGCAAACAGCAACCATAAGGATATACTTGAAGTGGGCGTGGTGGTGCACACCTGTACTCCCAGTGACCCAGGAAGTTGAGGCAGGAGTGTACCATGGGTTCAGGGTCAGCCTCAGCAACTTAGCAAGACCCTCAGCAACTTGGCTGTCTCAAAAAAAAACAGGACTGGGAATTGAACCCCAGATTCAATCCTCAGTACCCCCACAAAAGAATATACTTAATACCACTAAACTGCACATTAAAAAGTGGCTATTATTGTAAATTTTATGTTGTCTATTTATATTTTGTTTATCACAATTAAAATTTTTTAAAGTTGCTATGATTATTCTCCATGTAATACATTGAAATTTAATATTTGAAGTTTTGCATTTTAAACCACTCTGTTTTTAGTATTTTAATTGTGAACTTTGAAAGAGAGGTTGTATTACTAAAATTGAACACTATTTCTTTAACTCTCCCAGCATAATTTTGCTCTTTTATGATTCATTGGGCAACTCTATATATGGTGTGGCATTAGGTTCAGCAACAGACTTTTTTTGTACCAAGGATTGAACCCAGGGGCACTCAACCACTGAGCCATATCCCCAGCCCTATTTTGTATTTTATTTAGAGATAGGGTCTCTCTGAGTTGCTTAGTGCCTTGCTTTTGCTGAGGCTGGCTTTAAACTTGAGATCGTCCTGCCTCAGCCTCCTGACCTGCTGGGATTGCAGGTGTGTGCCACTGTGCCTGGCTCAGCAAAGGATTTAATAAGCAAGTAAATATCTTTTTAAAAGGTGAAGCACACTTTCATGTTACAGGTAAGGGGCCGAGGATTTGAGATTTTTTTTGAAAAATCTTTTTGAGATGTTTAATATAAAGGTCATATAATCTGCCATCTTTAATTTGAAAAAAAGAACAAAATTATTAGTGCTTTTTGAAAAAACAAATACACCTCACCTAAACAACCATTTTTAAGCTAACAAATTAACTCATTTTTGTCTTTATAATAATTCCAAGGG
The DNA here is from genome assembly GCA_020662805.1 of Glaucomys volans. Lineage (NCBI taxonomy): Eukaryota > Metazoa > Chordata > Mammalia > Rodentia > Sciuridae > Glaucomys > Glaucomys volans. The sequence continues at coordinate 188,936 of JAJEJO010045072.1, forward strand.
AGTCGTTGGCTATATTGAAATTATCAATTCATTGAAAGGAGTTGCTCTGACTACCAGCCCTGGTGCAGCCAAGGGCTTCCTATATGTAAGATAGGTCCATTCCCTTAAAAAGTTCACCTTCTATTTGAGGAGATAAGACTAAGCCACATAAAACAATTAGAGAACTGAATTAAGACTATTATTAAATTTTAATTACAGGGTAGGGACTATAACTATTGTATGAGTTTAGAGAAGAGGCAATGTTGAGGGCTGAACTAGGTTCATGAATGGCCTGGAGATTTAAAGAATGTGTTACAGAGAGCTGAGTTTCCTTTTCACGTTGTTTCTTTTCTTGTTTTTCTGATCTAATTGCAGCCCCCCACGTAGATGCACAAATTTCACATGCATATAATCCATTGGATTAAAAAATAACCCAGAAATTTTTCCTAGATAAGATAGAAAAAATAAATTGCTTTCATAATAAATTGCCAGTGGGGCAATTTTCCTTAAGAATTTAATTAAAAAAATATATGAAATTATTAAAATTTGTGGTTGAAAGAGCTACTGTTCTTCATTCACTGGGGTGGGTCTGACCCTCGGCAATAGCTATGTCTGCAGATGGGTGGATCTCCATGACACTTTCCTCCTGACTCCTAACTACCCCTGGATTGCTGTATTTTTTTCCCTTGAACTCCAAGCAATACCAGATTTAGGGATTAAAAAAAAATGAGGAAAATATATTCTTCTTCCAAAGCTATACTGAAATCACGAAGAATCAGCACAGTTTAGGACAGAAAAATAGTGATTGAGAAGTTACTCTTTGAATTGATTAAATGTGGGCCTACACAGTCAATTTATATGATTCAACTTGGTTACCTTTTAAAATTCAATATAATTTACTAGAAAGTTATTAACAATTAAATTTATGTAATAGTTCTATAGTGAAAGAAGTCAGCAGGCTCTTTAATGTCTGAATATGAAATTACCATCTATACTGTTGAGAAATATGGGTAGTTTTCACATAAAATTGGACCACTTAAATACCATTATTATGGATCATAAATTAGAATACATTAGCATCAATATTTTCACTGGAATGTAGTCTAATTTATAGGAGCTTAGTGCTTTTACTGTTAAGTTTTTCATTACTGGAGAAAACCAACGAATTTTATTGCAGCTTACATTGGACACAGATGTAGATTATGGTTTTGTAAATTTACTTTGAATGAGTATTTCAGTAGTTGTGAAAATGTTTCAACTAAATATTGTCTTGAAAGTGATATTGTTTAATCATTGTCCTCTAATTGCATAATTAAAAACCTCATTATTTTAAAGGCAAATGTAACTCATCACTTCACATGATTTGGAAGCTTTAACCTCACCTCAAAAACTTTGTTTTACAGAAATAGGAAATTCATTTTCTTTCTTTGTCACTCTTTTGAACATTGTAGATTCATCTATACTGCAGTTAGAATTGACATAGACTAGAAGGAATCATCTGAATGAGTCTGATGACCAAGTGTTTTTATTGAGATCATTTGGTTATATTTCAGACAAATATGGGTGTTATGAGGATCTTTATTTCAAATTCATAGTTCTTGTTTATTCATAGTACATATTTATGAGTGATTTTAATTGTAAATTTTAATTAAATTGATGGGATTTAAAATTAATACAAGATTCTTAAGAATGGTTTGCTTATTTGTCCCCTAGAGATGTGGAAACGTAGCCTCCTGAAGCTTTGTTTTGAGAGGTCATCTGACTATCTTTGACAGTTTCCCAGTGTATCTTCGGCATCACATCCATTTGGTTGTAGTGGCCTCGTTAAAACATGACTCAAGGTGCCATTCATTTGGTTTCTTCTGAGATAAATTAACTTTAGACAAATCCTAAATGGTCAGAGTATTGCAGTTGCACATTTATGATGGCATTTCTTGTTTGCTTTTCTTTCACAAAGAATTAATGTCAGCCTGAAATGAATTTATTTAACTGGGTCTAATGTGGGCTGTTAAATATGTTAAAGGATTAAATGGAAAAAAATGGACAATAATGCATGATTAGATGGTGTGTTTTCGTATAAAGATGGAAGTTATAAGAAATGGTACAACGGGAAAGTTACTTTAAAAACTCAACAACATCAGAGATGATGAATTCCAGGCACATTTAAAGTTCTTGTCAAATGTGAACTCATTTGATTATTATAACAATGATATAAAGTAAGTATTATAAATAACATATGAGGGGCAGCTATTATTTTGATGGCTATTTTACATATGGGGAAACTGAGGCACAGAGGACAGATATAAAGTGCTAGTTTACATTTTGTGGCCCATAATATTTCTGTGGGTAATTCATAAACTAGAAAGTTTATGAACTGTTGAATTAGTTTGCTCTACTTTGGTATGAAGAAAACTATTTCATGGCTATCGGTATGTGTGACTGATTTTTCTGTTTTTATTAATAAAATTCTATTACTTATATCTATAAATTGTACAGTTTGCTTTTCTTTCCTCTCGGTTTTCATTTATCTTGGCTAGCCTTAATGTTTTCATTACAACCCTGTAAAACATCCTTTGCCTTGACTCTAATGTTTGAGACTGACATGCTTTCCAAGGAAGTGATAATCTCTCCTTTCTCTTCCAAAGTTTCTGTTAACAATTTACAATCTTACATTTTTTAGAAGAAAGGAGATTGGGTGAGCATTTCACTTCAGAATCTGATCACAATCTTGTGGACTCTCTGAAACCAACCTGTGACCCCTCAGAAACTGATAACTGGGTTAGGAACACCTTTGTCTTTGAAAGCACAGGGAACTTCAGGGACTTAAAAGAGAATAGCTTTCCCCACAAAGCTATTAATTATATTTGTACATTTGCAAGCTGCTGGTCAAGTAGATATCTGGTGGTTCAATATGAGTGAATCACTCATAATTCATCTGAATGATAATTCTTATTTGTGTTTCTCTGTACAAAATTTTCTTCCTTCTCTGGTTGCCTAAAAACATTTCTCCTTATATTTGATTTTCAGCAGTTTCACTATATCTAGTTCTATGTATGTTTGATCCTGCTTGATTTTTTTGGAAAAATTGAGAATACTACCTCTTCAAATATTTCTTCTGCCCTATTTTACTGTCTTTCCTTAGGGGGATTCATTTTTGCATATGTTGGACAAATTCATGGGTTGAGATAAATAAAATTCGTCTCTTTGTGTTTTAATCTGAATAATTTCAGTGACTTGTCTTCAAGTTCGTGAATTCTTTACTTGGCTGTACTTAGTTTGCTTATTAAGCCCATTAAGGGAATTCATCATCTCTGATGTTGTTGAGTTTTTAAAATAACATTCCCTGGGCTAGGGATATAACTCAGTTGGTAGAGTGTCTGCCTTAAAAGCACAAGGCCCTGGGTTCAGTCCCCAGCACTGCAAAAACACAAAACAAAACAAAACAAAAACATTCCCATTGGACCATTTCTAATAATTTCCATATTTTTATGAAAATATGCCATCTGATCATGCATTATTGTCCATTTTTCCCACTTAATCCTTTAACACATTCATCATGGTTATTTTCAATTCTCCATCAAATAGTTCCAACCCCTAAGCCACCTCTGAGTCTGGTTCTATCGATTGCTTTATCTCTTGACATTGTATTGTTTTTTCTTACTTTTTTGTGTGTTCTATAATTTTCATTGAATGCTAGATAACATGTTTTGTAGAGACTGAGATAAATAAGATTTATGCTCCGAAATGGGCATGTCATGCCATTAATATTAGAGAATTTGATTCAGTTTAGTAATTGAGCTAGGTTTAAATTTTGAGTTGCCATTGTTAGCTTCAGTTGGACCACTGGCTTCAAATTCCTCCATAGGTGGGCCACTGTCACTCTTTGTTTTGGGTGGGGGCTAGCATTCTGGAGGGCTTACTCAGTGTGCTTACTCTACCCTCAGCTTTTAGCTGTGATTGCCTGTGTCATGCTCTTTCCATGTTTTTGCCTTTTCTGTGGTAGTAGACAGCTTGGTCTTCAGTGTTAGGCTTTCAGTGAGGTCCTGGGAGTTCTTGGTCTCCTGAACCAGTTTTAATCCTAGGCAGTACTATGCGCCTGGGCCTCAGGGTGGGCCTTCTCTGCATTCCTGCCCTGTTCCAAGGCAGAGATCCAGTGCAACTCTGCCTGTACCAGTGTTGAATTTGGACAGGAGATAGTTTTCTGCACCTCCCTAGTCTTAGCAGAGCTCTGCTTTCATAGTGCAAACTCCAGAGTCCAGGAGGTTTCTCTCCCCTTTGAACAGTGGACCTTTGCCTGGTTCAGGCAGATGGGTTTTGCTTCTATCCTTCACCTAGTGGCTCTAGGAGAAAGGACTGATAGCCCTCCCCCAGTGGCTATAACTTGTATTTCATATGAGAAGAGGATTATCAGCTTTACACCGTCCCCCAGTAGCAGCCCTCACTTCCTGCATACCTGTGCCCAGGAGAGGGGCTCTCCTTCTGCTCCACCTCCTGTCCTTCTCAGGTCCACCTGTGGAGAAGCCTTACAAGTGAGTGGGAATTAGCCTTAAATCTTCAGAATTTTAGCTGATTTCCTCTAATAGACTTTCATGGTGGCCAGTAAACATGAACCAGTTTCTATGTCCTGTCTCTCCTTGAACAGGAGTATCATTTTGGGGAATTCACTTCCCTCAGTTGCCTTGTGACCACAGCTCTGATGGTAACAAGAAAAGTCATGATACTATAGTTTGTCTGGCTTTTTCTTATTAGTTTATAAGTAACATTCTCTTCTGGCATTCTGCATCCTAAGACATAACCTGAACTGCACTTACCCCACTTCATGACTTTTAAGATTTCACAGGTTTCCAAGCCAAGAGCACATCTGTACCGTCATAGACCTCTTGCCAAGCCTGGGCATTGGTAAGCTTTTGGAATACAGAAGAGGACATCATAGAGTAGGAGGAGGAGGACTGGCTGAGGAGAGACATCCGTAGCTTTCTATTACTCACAATAAAGGGTTAGAAGTAGCACTTTACTTTCCCCCATTTAGCACAATAGGCCAGAAGCTGCATTTAACCATACCTAGCTTTTCTTCAGATTGTTTTATTCTTCTTCAATTCATCTTATTTTATACAGTGACCTTCAGAGTGACTGTTTTTTGCTCCAGATCCTCCTCCCAGGCCCTTGCTCATTTTGGGAGCACATCAGAGTTTTAAAGATGTGTGGAAAACCTTGCAAGGTAGCCCTGCAAGGTAACCCTGATATGCCCAGCATGACTTAGTCTTTCAATTCAGAGGTATTGTTATTGAACTGAAGAAAGGTCAGGCCTTGCTGTGCTTCTTTAATAGACCTCAAGTTCCTTCTTGGGTATTTTTTTTTTATTGTTTTGTTTTGTAAAAGTAACAGAAATTTCTTTAATCCAGTGTTCATCAACTTTTAAACTCAAGATCCCTCCTTGATAAACACAGGGACACTATACCTTTCCATAGTGTTTTTATTTTTAATTCAAATGAAACAGCTCCAAAGGAATCAGAGGACAAAGGGCTGCTTTGTTTTCATCCTCCCACTTTTCATGTTCCCTACCTGCACACCTGAATCAGTGCCTAGACTTGGTCACTACTTTGCAGGGGTACTGAATTTGGCTATTGATACATTGCCTTTGCATGTTTATTTAGGAATAATCAAATTTTAAAAATGAAAATAAAACAGTTTTGAAGTATAGAAGAAACAAGAGGTAATTTCTTTCTTGTCTACATCCGTGTAGATAAGCCTCTAACCCTGCAGATCAGTCTCTTCTCCAGAATGACCTAGATCATTTGGATCAGTGGCAAGTACTTTGTTGCCAGTAGAAGGAATGAGGCCCATTTATTTGTTACCTCATTTCAGAGTGAGAACTGAGTGAAATTGCTCATGCCTGTTTAAGAAATTCCTGCTATTTAAATATCCAGATGACCTTCTATTTTTAGCAACAACCTTCTGTTCAATAAGTAGGCAGTTTGTATCATCATATATAATATGACTACTTCCTCTTTTAGTGCTCAGTGTGAGTTCTGTAAATATTTTTTATTCTTCCTGAATTTGCTGTGATACAGAAGAGTTTCCTTAACCTCTTTCTAGTGTATCATTTTACCTAAAATCATTCCTGGCACAATATTGCTTTATTGTAAATAAGTGTTGGTTAAGTATAAACACATTTTTAAGCACCTTTCCAGTTGTAAAATTTATGATTCTTTATCAAGGAATACAAAATTTCAGAGTTGATATGGAGGCATTGCTTTCGAAACTGGTTTTCCTCTTCCAGTCCAGGCCTTTTCTTCTTTTGATGCCCCTGGGACAGCCAAGATGCCTGGGGGGGCTGGGTTTCCATTGTGTGGTATTCATCATCCAGAAGCGTTAGTGATGAGTGCAAACTCACCATGTAACAGCCAGCTCTGAGAAATTACTTAAACCTTTCAAGAAAGCATTTTGAGACACCTCCATCTCAGCAGAAACCCAGGCTTTTTCCTTTGGTTCTGGATGATTAATGCATGTACACACATATACTTTGAGTACATTTTAGTATTAAAAATAGACTAACTGGCATTACGAGGTAACAGAGAGTAGATTTGAATTCTGCTTCTGAACAGCTGCTTAGCTTAGGCAGGTGCCTGATCACTGCTGGGCTGAAGAATGAAAGCCAACTTGAAATGAGTAGGACTGGGGTAAAAATTACAAATGTTAGGTAATTTGGGGCCCATTCTACTGCCACTGAACTCTGATTCTGTGTCCTTCCCACACAAGTGTTTCTGTCTTCCCTTCCTTTCCTTTTGCCATGGGGGATCAGATGGCTACTTCTCTAGTCATCTCATCCACTTGTTACTCCCAGGCAGCAATTCTGGTCCATCCAATGACCTAAGTGAAGCTACCTGCTGTCCTCTGTGTTGGTCTCTAAGCAAGCACACTCTTCTGTATGAGTTTTCTTCTAATGACTTTACTGCTAGTGAGAAGGGAGAAACAGTTCCTTTCATGCAAACCTTGGTGTGCTGTGGGGAGGACAGCATTATTGTAGGCAACAGCAGATGGAGTGGGAGGAAAGACAGGAGGTATCTGGTAAGGGCTGTCCCTGCTGTCATTTTCAGTGGTGCTTTGGTGGCCATCATGTTCGTGTGTCTGCTTTCAGTGACCAGAAGTCCAATCAAAGGTTGAGCTGGTTTGTGAAAAGAAAGGCAATGTTCTTAAAGGCATTACCTGTCCTTAAGGTGCTACCTGTCCCACAGACATGGGTGTGTGAGTGTGTGCATATGTCATGTGATTTAGCTTACTTTGCTATCTGACCTTTTTTCTCTTAATTAACAAAGAGACCTATAAATTTGTAACAAATCAGAAAGTGGTAGTAGAATATTAATCAGTGTGTATAATGGCAGAATAAAGGATTACAATGCTGAGAAAATACTTGATGTTTTTAATGGATCAGTGATAAACACCTCCATTTATCTTTGTGACTCCTTTTTACTAGTAGCACTTTGAGATATAATTTATAAAGATTATGAAATTCCCTTACTGAGTTAGTGTGTTGCCTTTATTAAAGGTAAATGTGTCTTCTTAGACATAAAGACATCCTTCATTCTGAAAAATGGGGAATTTATACAGTTTTCGTGCTCTTATGCATGGCTGATTACAAATTTAATTTCATGCCAGCTGACTTGAATAGATAGAATGCAATCTATGCTTTAGGGATTTGAATAGCTATAATACAATATATCTTATAGATACAATTAGCACAGTTTTTACCACTTTTGCACTTTATTGTTCTGAGGATACTGTTATAAAGAAATACTGTGCCTAGTGGCTTTTATGTTTTATCTTGGCACTCAGATCACAAAAGCCTCTCTGGTTCATTTTGAAACTTTGAGGGAAATGATACCCATATGATTTAAAGTTTTAAGTTTAATTATGTTCTGCAAATTGCTTTTGGAAGTGTAGGTAGTCAAAAAGTAAAAGTGGTTTTAAATTTTAGACATAGAAAGAATAGCATAATGGCTTTATAAAATATACAGAAGATTTTATTCAAAATAGATGCTATCTAAAACAGGAAAATCAAAATTACCTTTGTATAATATTTTGTATGCCTTCTTCTTTATTGCCTGGAAAGTTTATAATTCCAACCCCCACTCCTATTCCTTATTTATAAATACAATGACTTAATGAAAATTTATGGCAGATTTCATATGCCCCCTGAAAGGCAATATTGTGATTTACATTAAAATCGTGACAGATGTTTTGAGATCATTTGAGCAACTCTTTGTAAAACAATAAAGGTATCTATACAGGGAAGGTCTTAAACATACACATAGATGTAGATGTCCTTAAGATGGGCACCTGTTACCTTATGCAGAAGAGTTGAGGAGTACATTGTTGGCAATGGAAACTTGTTTAGAACTAGGTGCTACTTCAAGTTTTTCACTTGGGTAGTGATAATAACCTGTTTATATTAGAGATACTTAGATGATGTTCTCAGCATCAGCCTGGTACACACTAGTAGGTTTTAATAAACCCAAGTCTAGAATTTCAGAAATACCCCACAGGTATAATAAAGGTATCCCTCTCAGACCTAATACAGTTGCAAGGGTGAAACCATATATCTGAAGTATTTGGCTATAACATGACTATTATGAGACTCCAAAAAGCCAGGAATTTTTGCTGAAATTCCAGTGTGTATCCATTGAACACACATTTTAATAGTTTGTACTTCACACTCTGTCATTTGGGATATAGTCCAGAAATAGCCCAAACTTCTCAGTGAACACAGGTGTCCAGGAAATGATTTTCAGACTTAATAGTGTACATTCCTATCATACAAGTTGCTGTCTAAAATGCCAGTTCCTGTCTGCCGTCCCTAGAGTGCTGACATCCCTCAGGAGCTTGAGAATCTACACTTAAATCAGATAACCCAGGGGATTCTGAGGTGGTCTGGCGACAAGCTGTAGGAGGTGTGTCCCCTCTCAGGACCTGCTTCATGGAGTTGCTTTAGGACCTCTGCAGTTGCACAAGCCTCACACTCTGAAGGTCCCTGCACTTGACTTAATGCTCTTCTGTCATCTTCTAGTAAGTCTTAATAATTTTTAAGGAAGGACTCCTACATTTTCATTTCTCTCCAGACCCTGAAAATTATGTAGCCAGTTCTATGTACACATTTTGTTGTATGTTACTGAAATCATGTTCCTTGGCAAGAATGAGTTGCAGTTATTCAGTAATGATTTCTTACCTGTTGGTGTTGGGCTGTAAACTACCAGGCTACTTCTGAGCTTTAGAGATGAATGACTGTCCTTCATCATAGGACCCAGAATAGGAAATCCTCATTAGTAATCCTGAACATAGACACCTATGTTTATGTTCTGTTCTAATGCACTGATTATTTTTTTTCCTCCCAGGATGGTACAAAACAAAAAAGGGAGCGGAAGAAGACAGTGTCTTTCAGCAGCATGCCCACAGAGAAGAAGATCAGCAGTGCAAGTGATTGCATCAATTCCATGGTTGAAGGTTCAGAACTCAAAAAGGTTCGCTCCAACTCTAGAATTTACCATAGGTATTTTTTACTGGATGCCGACATGCAGAGCCTGAGGTGGGAGCCATCTAAGAAGGATTCTGAGAAAGCCAAGATTGATATTAAATCCATCAAGGAAGTGAGAACAGGAAAAAATACAGACATATTCCGCAGCAATGGCATTTCTGACCAGATATCTGAAGATTGTGCGTTTTCAGTTATATATGGAGAGAATTATGAGTCACTTGATTTGGTTGCCAACTCTGCAGATGTTGCGAACATCTGGGTTACTGGACTACGGTACCTAATTTCTTATGGCAAACATACTCTCGATATGTTAGAAAGTAGCCAAGACAACATGAGGACTTCTTGGGTTTCACAAATGTTTAGTGAAATTGATGTAGATAATCTTGGACATATAACTCTTTGTAATGCTGTGCAATGTATCAGAAACCTCAACCCTGGTTTAAAAACGAGCAAAATTGAGCTAAAGTTCAAAGAATTGCACAAATCAAAGGACAAAGGTGGCACAGAAGTCACAAAGGAAGAATTTATTGAGGTTTTCCATGAGCTTTGTACTAGACCTGAAATTTACTTCCTTTTAGTTCAGTTTTCAAGCAATAAAGAATTCCTTGATACCAAGGACCTTATGATGTTTCTCGAGGCAGAACAGGGTGTGGCACATATAAATGAGGAAATAAGCCTAGAAATTATTCACAAATATGAGCCATCGAAAGAGGGCCAGGACAAGGGCTGGCTCTCCATAGATGGGTTCACTAATTACCTTATGTCACCTGACTGTTATATTTTTGATCCAGAACATAAGAAGGTCTGTCAGGATATGAAGCAACCTCTGTCTCATTACTTTATAAACTCATCTCATAATACATATTTAATAGAGGATCAGTTCCGAGGTCCCTCTGACATCACAGGATATATTCGGGCTCTTAAAATGGGTTGCCGGAGTGTTGAATTAGATGTATGGGATGGGCCAGATAATGAACCCGTAATTTACACCGGCCACACTATGACCTCTCAGATAGTCTTCCGCAGTGTCATTGATATTATTAACAAGTTTGCCTTCTTTGCTTCAGAGTATCCTCTTATCTTGTGTTTAGAAAATCACTGTTCTATTAAGCAACAGAAAGTAATGGTTCAACACATGAAGAAAATTTTGGGAGACAAGCTCTATACCACTTCACCCAATGTCGAGGAATCTTACTTACCATCCCCAGATGTTCTGAAAGGGAAAATACTAATCAAAGCCAAGAAGCTGTCCTCAAATTGCTCTGGAGTAGAGGGAGATGTTACTGATGAAGATGAAGGAGCAGAAATGTCTCAGAGGATGGGGAAAGAGAATGTGGAGCAACCCAGCAATGTGCCTGTGAAGCGCTTTCAGCTTTGCAAAGAGCTGTCTGAACTGGTCAGCATCTGTAAGTCAGTTCAGTTCAAGGAATTTCAGGTATCATTTCAGGTTCAGAAGTACTGGGAAGTCTGTTCATTTAACGAAGTGCTTGCCAGCAAATATGCCAATGAAAATCCAGGGGACTTCGTAAATTATAACAAGCGTTTTCTTGCTAGGGTCTTTCCTAGTCCGATGAGAATTGACTCCAGTAACATGAACCCTCAGGATTTTTGGAAATGTGGTTGTCAAATCGTAGCCATGAACTTTCAGACTCCGGGGCTGATGATGGACCTGAATATTGGCTGGTTCAGGCAGAATGGAAATTGTGGCTATGTCCTTCGGCCGGCCATCATGCGGGAGGAAGTCTCCTTTTTCAGTGCCAACACGAAAGACTCTGTCCCAGGAGTCTCCCCTCAGCTTCTTCACATTAAAATCATCAGCGGGCAGAACTTTCCAAAGCCCAAAGGATCAGGTGCCAAAGGCGACGTGGTGGATCCTTATGTCTATGTAGAAATCCACGGGATCCCTGCTGACTGTGCAGAACAAAGGACAAAAACAGTGCACCAGAATGGAGATGCGCCCATTTTTGATGAGAGCTTTGAATTTCAAATCAACCTGCCCGAGCTGGCCATGGTGCGCTTCGTAGTGCTGGACGATGACTACATTGGGGATGAATTTATTGGTCAGTACACAATTCCCTTTGAATGTTTACAGACGGGCTACCGCCATGTCCCCCTGCAGTCCTTAACTGGAGAGGTCCTTGCTCATGCTTCTTTGTTTGTGCATGTGGCCATCACTAACCGGAGAGGAGGAGGGAAACCTCATAAAAGGGGCCTTTCTGTGAGAAAAGGGAAGAAATCCAGGGAGTATGCATCTCTGAGAACGTTGTGGATTAAAACTGTGGATGAGGTGTTCAAGAATGCCCAGCCCCCCATCCGGGATGCCACGGATTTGAGAGAGAACATGCAGGTATGTGCTGGTGGTCAAGGGTTGACTCAATGGTTGTCCTGCTGAATGTATGTCCATAGTTTATGAACATATTGGTCTTTTTTTTACATACTAGCATATTTAATTTTAAATAATATGTAGATTCCAATTGTTATTAGAATGTTTGCCTCTAATCTCATTTCTTATCATTTAAATTTCCAGGATTGCAGTTGTTGAAAATAATGATTTGAATAATCTAGTCTTATTGTTCCGCTGCACAGACGTGCTCATCCCAGTTCCCGTTAAGGACTAATTCACAGTTCCTCATTTTTTTCTAATAGTGTGCATGGGAATCTGATATTCCTTGGTTGGAACACAGATAGATGATCCATCAAAACAAAAAGGGACATGAGTTACAGTAGAAGAGCCATGCTCCTGCCCTTTCTCATGGTGCTGGGAAGATAGTAGGTCTTTAAATGAGTCAGCGTGTTTGCATATTGACCTGTCTGTTGATTTTAGAGGCTTACTAATTGTTTAAGTAAAAGACATGTGGTGTCTATATTTGTTAAAGTCTAAGCTACTAATGACCTCTGAAATATATAATGGCTGAAAGCAATCAATTAGGAATTGTGTATTTAATTAAGCATTGTCCACACGCCTAGCCATGTGGCAGGGCCTATGTGTGAGTGATGCAGAAGTGGACAGCAGAGACCCGCTGCACAGAGGTATTGACACTAGCCAGTCACAGCGTGTTTGGTACAATGTGTGATGGGTGCTCTGCTTCGTCTGTTGGTTTATTTTTAAGTGACTGTTATAAAAATGACAGCAGCGGTAAACTCGGGTTCACAAAATGTACTTTCTACACGATCTTCCCATCTACCAATTCTGCAGATACTTCATGATGAATAAGACCCTCCCACAATAGGGACATTTATTTTCTTTCTCTCAAGGTGAAAGCATAACTGAAATGTGAAGGGCTTTTCCACTGCTGAGGGTGCAAGTGTTGGGCAAAATCTCGGCTCCAAGCAAGCCACATTGCCCCTTGCCTGGTGGCTGCTGGTGTGCATGTGGCACAGAATTCCCTTGGGGACCTGCCAAAGCCAGAGCATCATCTTTTCCAGAGCCTGCATCTGCTCTGAACCTGACAGCACAGTGGGTGGGTGGTTTTTGATGGCTGCCTGCTGTCACAGGCAGTCTGGCCCACGAGCATGCAGCAGCGAACCACAGCCAGACCACCTGCCCTCAAGGGACTTGTCCTATAGTTGAGGGTGGGCGATGGGAAGAGGAAACAAGCAGTAAGTGGTCGAGTAAACAAATAGGAGAACTGCAGATGCCATGAATGCTGTGAAGAAAATAAAACAGAAGTGTACTGGGGCAGTCAGGGACCCTACTTTATATATCACAATAATTTATTTTTATACAGTCATATCGAATTGATTTTGAATGAGATTCTATATAGTTTAAAACATGAGGCTGTTTCCTCCTCCATAACATGGCTTGTTGAGAGGATTAAATGAAGTAATGTGTAATAAATATGCCCCAGATAGCCTAGACTTTGGAAATGCTCAAAGAATGGCTCATGACATTTTGTGGTGTGAGGGTTTTCTTTAATGGATATTATAATGACATGCCTCTGGGGACTAGAACATGAGAGAGGAGCCTCTGCAATGGTGCACACCTGTAATCCCAGATATTTGGGAAGCTAAGGCAGGAGGACAGCAAATTTGAGGCCAGCCTGGGCAACTTAGTGAGACCCTGTTTCAAAAATAAAGAAAAAACAAGGACTGGGGACGTAGCTCAGAGGTAGGTTCAGTCCCTCTTACCACCGAGGGGAAGGGAGAGGCAGTAAGAGCAGTGGAGGTGCTAATAATGGAAGGCCTGGGCAGACCCTGCAATGAAGAGCAGCTTCCTCAAAGATCCTGTAGATTTGGAACCAGTGACATAAATAGGTGATATTTCTTTCCTTTTTGGATGACTGCTGTATTTGATACTTATTTTAAACCTGGTTTGATTTTTTTTTTCTTAATCTTTACCTTTTTCAAATGCAGAAGCCATTCTTTTTATTTGCTCATACTTGCATCTGAGCATTGGCAGTACGTGAACTTTGATCTGAAAACAGGCTTTGCCCTTTGGAAGAATTCAACTTATTTACATTTTGAGTTCTTTTGATAAATTGGCATTACAAATGTCAGTATTGAAAATGGTATTTACTTTGGAAAATAGTCATTTTTTCCAAGGATAAAATAATCATTAGCCAGTTCTGTCATAACATTGCCAATAACTTTTGTACTAGGTGGTTCCAGTATCACCAGGTATATCAAATATAATATCCATGAGAAATTAAAACCTCACATTAATCGCCAAGTGCCTCCTTTCTTGCCCTTTGACAGAATGCAGTGGTGTCCTTCAAGGAGCTGTGCGGCCTCTCCTCAGTGGCCAATCTCATGCAGTGCATGCTGGCGGTGTCTCCCCGATTTCTGGGGCCTGATAACAACCCCCTGGTGGTCCTGAATCTCAGCGAGCCATATCCTACAATGGAGTTGCAGGGCATCGTGCCGGAGGTTCTGAAGAAGATTGTAACAACCTATGACATGGTGAGTGTTTGTCCCATCGCGTAGGCTGGTGCCAGAGATGTCTTTCGACAACATGCCATATGTCCTGAGGAGCTCTTGCTGAAGTGTGCGTTTTTATTTCATGCTTCATTTGCCTGTGGTGGAGAAGTCATTCCCCTGGCCTTGCTGTATTTGAAAGAGTTTAGTAAGCAGGATTCATTCAGAGGTACTTGCTTCAGTTGGATTAAGCATGAGTTAGCTTCTCAAGAACTATGAATTGATTTCTAAAGGATGCCTTATTTTCTACATGTATGTAGTAAAGAATTTTTATCTCCTCTTGCAATCATCTATGGATGCCTTTTGTTTTCATTTCTCAACCTAGTGAAGATGAGTAATTTAATTTAAAAAATAAACTTGGAATACTGTAAGGGGCAGGTGCTGCCTCCCATGATTCTACAGTATGATGGTTTCCTTCTTGCAGCAGCTGCTCTCATACACCTGTATTTGTCATCAGCTTTATGTTAATGAGGTATCCTCAGGACACCTAGAATATTACATTTTTGCACTTAAGATCTATCTTGCATTTTCTTAATTGCATCCCACCGTTATTGTACTTCGTGATTTATCATAGCTCTGAGAGAATTTAATGGGCGAACAGCACCTATTTCAGGCTCATGATGTAGTTAAAGTGGTCAGAGCTCACTGTGTGTACTGATAGTGACTTGCCAGCCTGTCAGGGTTAAGGGGGGTGGCACTGGACACACCCCACCCAGACAGGCCAGGCTGTTATCCTTTACAGGCTGTTATCCTTTCAAGGCGTTTGGGGGTAAGATCCTCATCCACCACCTCCTGCACTCTAGAAGCCCAAACTAAGGCCACGGAGCACTAGGCTTCCTCTGATGTAGCTTGTAGTATTCAAGGACAAAACAAGATTGGCATCACATACCTTCACTGAAACATTTTTTGAAAACACTTTTGGCTATTTAATAAATAGGTCTGAAAGCTGTAGATTAGAGAGGTTTATGAAATCAGGGGAAGTAAAAAACACTCTAGGTCAACATTTCCCACACTGTGTTCTGAGGAACCTTGGTTCTTTAGGATGTTAGTAAATAACACAGGGAGAGGGTTCCATGATGAAGTGCTTTGGAGGAAGTGCTTTTGAACAAAACTGATCACATAATTCTTACAGGATTTCTCAGAACCTTATCTTTGTGGCTCAGTGGGCTCCAAGAGGGTGGTGGATATGAATGTATCATTCTGTTTTACCTGTTGGCTTGACCAATGGGCTCCTGCTGGCAAAAATAAAAGTTCTGAAGAACATATTTTAGAAAGGCTTCATTAATCTTTGAGTAAGTCTGGAAGTACAAGCAAGAAGAATACAGTTGTTTTAAGCAATTTATCAGTTCATTACCTTATAAAAAGGTTATTTCCAAGCTGTTTTCCCATGCTCCTGTGAAGTAGCCATACATTGTAGTGGGTGCCCATCATCCTCTGCAATTTCTAGCTCAGACTTCATGGTAACACAAGAGATTCAAGGGACTGAACACTGACACTGCAGCAAACTACAAGGAGTGTCACCCACCCTACAGAAAGTAGAAAGGTTAGGATCAGTGTGTCTCATAACCTTTGAGTGGATGCTGGGTGCCAGAGGGCCACAAAGACAAGCATGGATGGCCCCTGTCCTTGGGGAGCCAGCCAGTCCACTGGAAGATAATGGAAGAAGGACTGAATTGCCGTAGGAAGCTCATGCTGGGATTCCTTTGGGACAGGGAGAATGGAAAGATAGGAAGAAGAGATGAAAATGGAGAACTTTGAAGTCCTTTGCCATGCTGTGAGCCAGACTAGACTACGTAGTTAGTTCCTGACTCCAGGTTTTATGGGAAGAAGTCCCAAAGAAGTAACTGTTGTTTATAAGTGTTTTCTTTTTTTTTTTTTTTAATTGATGGTGGAGATCAAACCCAGGGATTTGCATGTGTTAGGCAAGTACTCTACCACTGAGCCACACCCCAGCTCTATAAATGCTTTTTTAGCTTGAACCTCAAATAAAATCATAGACCTACTTCATTGATCAAAACCTCCCATGCTTCACCCCTTAAATTTCTGTGACAGTCATGTACAGGGACTTCCTGATAGTGGACTGGTGGTCCCCATGTAGGTGATGGCATGGTTGACGGGGGCCAAGTACTTAATCAGAGTAGACTGAGGGCCCGGCCAGACTCTCAGGGTCTCCTTAGAGCTGCTTAAGGACACAGAATCTGTCACAGCACCCACGACTATATATGGCACAGGAATTGCTCAATGTTCCTTGGTCTCCTGCCCCTTCCTCTTCCTGGACTGGTAGATGACAACACTTATTACATAACTCTTATTGGCATCTAATTCTATATTTGTGTTGTCCTAGAAGCAATAAGGCAGGATATATTAGCTTGTTTAAAGGTTTTAAATTGCGAGATTATGCTTTCTTCATGTTTAATTGAAATAGCTGTGCTGCATTATACTCCCTGGTTTATAGATTTGTTCTGTTTTCAATTCCTTCTGGTAAACTTACGTTATAAAATATTTAAAATTAAGTTCAAATTATTGCTGCAGCAATATTACAACTCTTAGAGTATTTTATAGACTCTTTTAGTGACTTAATAGTTTCCCACCTTAGGACAATTAATTTGTTAAAGCTAGCCAGAACAGACTAAAACATTGGTGAGAAATGTACTAAAGTCTTGGACAGTCTGTAACTTTAAATATAGCTCTTTATTTTTATAGTGTTATATTGAACTTGACCCAAAGTTAACTTTAGAAGAAAGATCTTATTTCATTTTGTTGACTTCCCATTTATAATTTGAAGACTTCAAATGAGAAGTAAGGGTGGGTTGAGAAATCCCTGTCCAGAGCACCCGTGTCATTGTGTTACTGTGCTGCTGACGCTGGTCCTGCTGGGACAGTGCTGCGTTGGCTCCCGAGGATTCGCAGGCGCGTATTGCTGCCATCCAGACCGAGATGGTGTCTCAGTGTATAGACTCTGGCTAATGAAGTGGTGTGTCAGAAACGTGCCAGTTTCTTTGTGAAAAGGGGGAATGCCGATCACCAACAGTGGCAAGGAAGCCAGCAAGGAGGCCGGAAAGGCAGACCCAGGCACGGGGTGGGTGCACGTCCCAGTTTTCCCAGTATGGGCCTTGTTCATATGCCTGTTGTCCTAGAATGTTTGTTAATCATTCTCTGGTTAACTCATGTAGTATTTCTATTCAGAAGAAAAAGAAAGAAAATTAATCTTCAAAAACCTTTATAGTATCCCTATTCAGATGATCAGCTGTGTTGTCACCAACCCGTGGACCCTAGATCGTCCTAATGGCTCCTGTGATTACCACCAACAGACAGACTTTCAAAAGCCCTGATTGTGGTTTTACCCTATTTGTGATGTTCCTGTGGGTCTTGCAAGTAGTGGGATGCAAGGCAGGGACCTGGCTCAGGAAGACGGTGGCAAAGCCATTCAAAAGAAAGAAGAGAGTCCACCAGCAGACTAAGGGATTTTTAAAAATAAGGACTGGACAGGATGGGTTTTGGGAGTGACCCAGGACTGTCAGCAGAGCTGGAGGCTGGACATGTCAGTCTGGGATAGGAGGTTGCTGTTGAAGTTGTGCTCAGAGGCCTGGTGTAGGCGAGTGACCCTGTTCTCTCCTGATAGTGATTGAGGGGCCTAGATCTATATCCCTCCCACCCCCTGAACCTAGAGCTCAGGAGTGGCACATGGCAACCCACCAGACTGGAAAAGAGCTCCATGTTAGTGGAGGCTTACTGGGTAAACTGGGCCTTTAAATGGAGCTTCCTTGTCTCCCTGGGCCCAGTGTCCTTAAGTACTTCATCCCATTGCTTAGGGACTCAACCTCAGAGGGCTCAGCTTGTTCCTGTGGGTCATTCAGAATCCTCCAGTCAGCCTCCCCTCCCTAACTCTTAATGGAAAAGATCCTTGAGTCTCTTTGTTCATACCTAATGTTTTCAACAGATGGGGAATGACTTCCATTTTAAGCCATGTCATTGGGCTCCTATTTATCGTTATTGCAATAACGATATAACCATATACATTATTATGTCATACATTATGACCAGATCAGATTTGCTTTAGTTAAGATGTCATGTGGGTTTCTTCTGAAATGGAATACTGTAAAAATTTAATTGGCTTATTTTAACAAAGCATATAAAATAAGTAATATTTGCATTTTCCTGTTATTTTTTTTTTAGTTGTAGGTGGACACAATACCTCCTCTATTTTATTTATTTTTATGTGGTACTGAGGATCGAACCCCGTGCCTCACACATGCTAGGCAAGCATTCTACCACTGAGCTACAACCTCAGCCCCAGTATTTGCATTTGCATTAGTGAAATCTACACCTATTTATAAGCTCTTATCACATGCAAGACCCTGAGCATTCATCCAACAACACACATTTATTGAGTATCTACTGTGTACCAGGACCTGCATACTCTGTTTAATGTACAGTACTGTGTTTCAGTGCATCCACTCCCCCATCAATATAGGAGATCCAATTCACCATCTTTTGAAACTGAAGTGATTTTTTTTAATCAACCTTTTTCTGTTGATAACAGTGAGAACTCAGCTCTCTAGCTATCTTTGTTTATTAGATTCAGATTTACCATCTGTTTTAGACTTGAATTAATAAAATTTTTGTGAAATCCATACTAACACATGGGGACCAAGGAGTTGACATTCTTGCTCTGTAGAGAGAAAACATTGGGAACATAAAGGTTTTGTGAGGTATTACATTAAAAGAAAGTTCTTTTTAAAAGTTTTTTGCACCTTTTTTGATTTTGTTAGTTTTTCTATGATATATGTTTTGATCATTGTAATGAAATTGAAGATGAAGTTGTAGGGAGTGAAAAGGCAAGAAGAAAAAGTGAAGATGAAGAAGGCCAGTGCGGTCTTGCAGGCAGTGTGGTGGTTCACACACGTGACAGACCCTTGGGCAGCCCCCACCTGTTTGGAGGTTTTGCACAAATCCATTCTTATCACTGCTGTTCCTTTGCTTCTGCTTTCCATTTGAAATTAATTTGTTTTGATCTTTTCCTTGCAACTTAACAAAAATCTTGGTTTTAATTACCATCAGTTTTAATTAAGAGAGCATACTCTGAGGAACCCATTTATCTGGTACAGAATAGTATTTTTTTAAAGGGAAGAATAAGATGCTTTGTCTAAGATGATATAATTTGCACTCTGTTTTTGTATAAGTTGCTGAGTAGTCTCTTCTAACACGTGACTTTAAATATTTCTTAACTAAAACAAGGTTCTTTAAATAAAATATGTGAAATGAAGACTGTTTCTTACACAGAAATGTTGGCAATAGGCGTGTGGCATCAGGAATATTCTGTTTTGTGTTGTTGGTATGGTTCATGTACTTTTTCTAGCCACTGCTTAATGCAGTAAGAGATAAATCATCCTTCATAATTAATGGAGTCTCTTGGTTTGGATCAAGCCAGAGATGATCTGCAATAAGGTTACTATTGATCTTCTTCTCCTTTGTGGCTCCCTTTATCACTCTCCAACCTCTAAACTTGACATTAAAAGCTTCTTTTAATTGAAGGTGTCAACTTTATCAACTTTTATAACTGTAGAAGAAAGGTCAGATAGAATATTATGCTTTGAGATAAGATTGAGATTAAAAAAAAGAAGAAAGGTAAGAGGGAGAGGGAGGGAGCAGAAGGGAAGAGAGTCAGGGAAGGATGGAGGGTGAGAGAATGCATCCTGTAGAAGGAAGATCAAAAATCCAAGGACTATAGATTAATTTGTTGACTGGAGATGTTCAGTAGATGTTTGCAAAACCAGACTCTCTACAATTGTCAGAATCATACAGCTGAGCTACTCCAGAATGGTTTCAGTTGCTAACGGAAAAGAAAGAGATGTTGAAAAGGCAGAATGTGATGATAGCATCGTATGCATTATCAGGTCAGATGGAGCAGAGTGCTACAGGGTAACCAATAGCAGGGAGATTTGGAAATTTTTGAAAGATGGTGCTTCTAGGCTGCACAAATGATGATTATAAGATGTTATTTCCAATCCCATATTTCTGTCTTTACATGTCTTCTCGGAAACCATTAAAGAACAGTATTTAAAAAGTATTCTTACACATGCACACATACCCCAGATACTAAGTAAGGAATAATTGTGGAAAGACTAGAATTTGGGGGCTGGAAATCCCCTTGAAAGAGACTTCATCACGTAGCAGTTTTTATCAGATAAGTTTGATGTCTCTGAGAGGACAGCAGTGAAAGCCTTAATGGTATTCACAGGTCGTCAGATGGTGTCCCGAGATAAGAGACAATCAATAGTACTAGTTGAGCATCCATATCCATTGTCCATATTCTGCATGCTCCAAAATCCATCATGTCATTCAGTGCTCAAAAAGTTTCAGATTTTGGAATAGTTCAGATTTTCAGATTAGGGATACTCAATGGGTAAAGTCTATGTAATCTTTTTTTTCTTTTCTTTTTTTTCTTTTTGGTGTGCTGGTGATTGAACTCAGGGCCTTGCACTTATGAGGCAAGTGCTCCACCCCTGAGCTACACCCACGGCCCCTCTGTTTTAAATACAAAATCTGAAACACTTCTGGTTCCAGGCATTTTGCATAAGGGATACGCAGCCTGTGTGAAGCAAGCCACTGTATCATCTCACTCACCCACAGCCTGATTTGAAATGTCTAAGTAAGCTAGGAACCAGTAGCTGGGAGCCGTCCAACCATGTTGGTGAACAGGAAATGGGAGACTGCAGTTGGCACAGCTCCACTTCTTAGGTAGATTTCATGTTAGCCAAGCCTACCTGAAGAACAGTTGCAGGGCAGTGTTTTGGGGCCATGTGTTCCACAAGGTCTCCACTGTTTTATATCTCTGTTTAGATCCTTTCTATTACTTTTTATTGTTTATTTTTTGTAATTGTAGATGGACAGCATGCCTTTATTTTATATGTTTATTTTTATGCAATGCTAAAGATCGAACCCAGTGCCTCACACATGCTAGGCAAGTGCTCTGCCACTGAGCTACAGCCCCAGCCCCTCTATTGCTTTGTAAAGGGGCATATTTTTCAACATTTTATATTTCTGAATCTGATAGAAAACAACCTAAAACTCAAGAAAAGTCAGAGAATTTCTTCCTAACCTTATACTTTATGCAAAAGAACACTACTACATTTTTGATAAAACTAAGATTGCTGAAGTAGTCTTTTTTTCTTCTTATGCAAAAGCAATTACTTCCTATCAAATTCCATAGTGAATATTAGATTTTGCTCTTGTATAATTCCTTCAGAGTCTATTTTTGAGGTTGTCTCTCTCTTATACTGGGGATTGTACCCAGGGATGCTTTACCTTTGAGCTACATCCCTAGCCTTTTAAAATTCTTTATTTTGAAAGAATCTTGCTAAATTGCAGAGGGTCTTGCCAATTTGCCCAGGTTGGCCTTAAATTTAAGATTCTTCTGCCTTGGCCTCCTGAGTCACTGGGATTACAAGTATGCAATACCACACCCAACTATGTTTTCTCTTTTTTATGTGATGTGTTTTGTGTTCAGTTCTGCAGTGTCCCAGGCACATTCACAGAGTTGTTTGCTAAGTTCTCTTCTCTCCATCTAGGACCCTGCAGGGAAGGACTGATATGTCTGCAATCCTGTACTTTATGGGTAATATATACATTTCTTTTTGGTCAGCCAAGTGCACTAACCATTTTTCAAAGCTATGAGGAGACCTTGAGCTTCCTTACCCCAGTTTATTCAGTGATCACTTGGTCTCTGCTAGATGCAGAGCACACTTTAACTGACTGGAGGAGGTGGTGCTGCTGTCTTCCCATGTTTGGGGTCCTCAATCTAGTACCAACCTTCATCACCTTCTGTCTGTGTGATGGTTTGAGCTCAAATTTCACACTCAACCCAGGTGAAAAGAAAACATAGCAATCTTACCTCTCTTAGGAGGTAGGTATTTCTAAGTTTTTATTCTGTTGGGCAAGCTTGGTCTGCATTAATTTACATTGTCTGTTTTGGACTGGGCAGGCTCAGCTCCTAAGGTACCATGAGCAGTCTCAGTCTTCCTCTCCTTTCTCCATTGCTCTGTTGCTCTGCTGTGGCTGCCTGGAGAAGGTGGGGTTGCATGAGTGTTCTTTTTGTGTTCTTGTCAAGCCTGCCCTGGAAAGCAAGCTGTCTTCCCCTCTTCCCCTCCTCCCCCATCTTGGCATAACACAGGCCTTGTGGTGGAGCTCCTGGCTCCTCTGTCACACAGGACTGTGAGAGGTGGGCTTCCAGCTCTCCTTCCACTGCACCTTCCCTCCTCTGCTCTCAGAGCTATGCACCCCTTGCCCTGCCTTTGTGGGCAGAAGAGAAATCTCTCCACCCTAGGGGATTAAAACTCCACAATCTGTGGGTACTCCGGACGTGTGAAGATAAGTTAGAAAATAGATTCCCCTTGATAGATTCTGGCTTTTATGACTATCATGTTGGTGGGAATCTGAGTGAGTAAAAATCTAGTTGAATCTTTAAAACTGAGAAATGCCTTTGTGTTTATAAGTTACTCACTTTTCACCTAAGCTCCAAAACTCACCCTTTGAATCGACAGAAAGCTCCCTAGACGACATGTTTATAAACTATGCCAAAATAAATATCCTTTTTTCACGATCGCCATTGAAACTTGGTGATCACTGAAGCACCTGCCTTGCAGCCTTCCCCTTCCTGCTGGAACCCCCTAAACACATTCTCCCTGAAATGTTACCCAGAGGAAGACCTGGGTGTAACAGGGAGGAGCCAGGAGAAAGAGGGAGAAGTGAAGGTGAAAAGGTGTGGGCCAACTGGGATTAGATTATCATCATTGAGAGAAATAGAGCCCATTGCTTTTTAGTACCTGACTCTGGTTGCCATGTGAGTGACATTTTTCTTAGAGCATCTGGGGAAAGTGGCATTCCTTTGGTGCATTTGGATTGATGAAGAATTTGTATAAAGTCTAATAATTACCAAGAGGGGAAAAAAAAAAGAAGGTGGTGGTGGTGGGCATAACTGAAAACATGAACCTCATGCCTATATTCTTCCAGCAGCTGAATCTTTCCAACACCAAAACATTATTTGCTGTTGAAAAAAAAAAATCAAAAACTACTAGTAATATACAGTCCTTTAAAAAAGAACGATTTTTTCAGCATCCAGAATCTGTGTGTTATCTCAAAGTTCATAATTATTCCTGTAGTGTCTGCCAAATGGTATTGTCTCTGCATCCAGATTTGTGAATTGTGATTGTCTTCATTGTGGGAATTTTTTTTTCAAACAGAAAAGCAATGATCAAGGAAACAAAGCACCTAATTGCCTTGTAGTGTATGGTAATTTGTATGTCTTTACTTGTGGTTTCTGAGTTCCCTATCCTTTCAGACTGACAAAAACTAGCTGGCCTAGAACATGCAATTCAGAGCTCATGAATTATCTAGCCTGTTTCTCCCTTTGTGTTTGGGGGCTACCTGGCTCCCTGTTACCTTAGACCCAGAGAAAGCTATGTCTCTCTTTGATACTCCTAACTGTGCTATTGGCCCAGGGGTGGTTGTGCCAGCACTTGCTGGCTTCTTTGAAAGAGAAATCAAGGTGTTCATCTTGCAGAGGCCTGTGATAGAAACCTTGGAACTTCCCAAGTGGGCTCCACTCTAAAACACCAAGGACTGTCTGATCCACACTCACTGTCAGGACCCCTGAAGTGTACCTTCACTGTTTAACTTAGTTGTCCTAATAGGGCAACTTCTAACCAGGCAGGGGGAGGTGAAACCCATGGTAGTTCTACATTTTGGCTGCCTTTACCATCCAAGCCTTCAGTTGGCCCCAGGGGGCTAGGTGGATTCAAGGTGCTTTATAGCCAGTTAGTGGAGATATTTTGACTGAATGATTATTTTAGTAGTACTGGCTTCAAAGTGTGATCTACAATTAACCAGTAAGAATTACACATATAAGTTTCTTTTTAAAAATATTTGTCTTTTGTTGGATTCATGAAAAGGACATTGAATATTTCATTGTCTCGTTATTGTCCATGTTTAGGTTAGAGTTTAGGAAGCATGTAAGTTCCAGTGATAAAAATTATATTATTTAGACTCTTGATGTTCTCTGTATTATACCCTGACTTCATAATTGCAAGATCCATTCATCAGGGAATGACCTAATCCATTGTCACCTATTCTTGTGGCACGTGCTTTTCTATTTAGAAGTTCAGTAGTACTGGAAAGGTTGAAGTTACATCAGATACTTCTATAAAAATCTGTGTACCACCACTAGTGGTGGTACATAGATTTATTTGTAAATGCAGGGATGAGTTCCTCTCTATTCATCGACATGGACTTTTTAATGCATAGTCATATTTTAGAGAACATCTCTTTAAGGAATGGAAGAATTTGGATGGAGTGTACCCCATAAAAATGAAGTTATTGAAATAAGCAGATTACATGGCAAATCATCTATTTCAGAATTGTTTTTGGGTAAACATAATTGTTGACACCTACTTGGGTCACCTCTGGCATCTTTTTTGAGCAGGAGGGTACTAATTTTTTTACCATGTTTCCTATTTCCCTGGTTATTACCTGGAAAAAATTTTTAATTTAAAAAGGTGGTTTTCCACAGCGTTTTAGAAAATTATTATTATTAGAGCTTTATGGTTATACATACTAGTTAGGTTCCTCCTGACAAACTCATAAATGCATAGAAATCGATTTTGGTCCATAATCCCTTCTTTTCCTTCCCCCTTTCCCTCCAGTCCTCCCTCCCTCCCCCATTCTCCTTCAACTACTCTACTAGTTTTCCTTTCACTCATATATTAATTTGTGTTTGATTGGTTCTTTATGTAATCTTATCCTTCCCTCCCCCTTTCCTTTATTTTATTCTCAAGAGAAAACATTTGATCTTTGAGTTTCTGAGTGTGGCTTATTTCACTTAGCATAATACTCTCTATTTCCATCCATTTACTGTCAAATGCCATAACTCGCTCTTTTAAATGGCTGAGTAGAACTCCATTGTATATATATACCACATTTTCTTAATCTACTCTTCTATAAAAAGGCATCTGGGTTGATTCCATAATTTAGCTATTGTGAATTGTGCTGCTCTAAATATTGATGTGGCTTTCATAGCCTGTTGGATAACAAGGGAGTGATTTTTTCTTCACAGTCCAATGTATTTCTCTAAAAAACTTGCAATACTTTAATAAAGCTCTGAAGCCCATATTTTGTTGATAGGTTTCATTTGACCTCAAATTCATAAGAGAAATAGGATTGAGCATTGCCTGTAGGTTCTTTGTTTCTCGGTTACACTAGAGTTGGGAAGACTTGTCCTTACCCTCACCCTCACCCTTGCCCTCACCATCCCTCTCAAAGCAGCATCCTGGCTGGTAATAACTCCCTTCTGCACACCCACTGCTCTCCAGTGGGATCTTTGGGAACCACCACTGTCCTGTTTTGGTGGCACCTGTTTTCCTGACCCCTTTCACCTATATTCCCCAGATCACTGAGAAGGAACTGCCAGGCCCCCTGTGTAGTAGCCACCTTTGATACCAGAAAGCTGATTTGACTGCCAGGTGAATTTATCAAGAACTAAAATAGCATTTAATAATGGGTTTAAAGTATTTTCTAACTAAATTAGGGCATTTTAAATTCTGAACCATAAGAAAATTACTCTCACAGTAAACTCAGTGGGTGGACAATATGATGTAGTAAGAGTTAAGTTTAACTCTACAAGCTTAATTACTCATTAGCTAAAATAGCATTTTAAGTAGTTTAAAACATTAGTATTAGCAAACCTTTAGGGCTAAATGTTTTGTATTTTTTATATGGAGGATCTATATAGGAGATCCTTCATCTACTGTATAGAAATCCTTAATTCAAGGATTTTCTTTGAAATCAATATAGATCTTTCTAGTTTTCTTTCTAATTATTACATTTCTATAATGGAAAGAGGTCAAATGAAGTTATATCATAATTTATGCCATTATATGGCATGAAATAATTTTAGTTTTTAAATCACTTACCTGGTGCCAAAGCAAAATAAATTCTATCTTTGTGAATAGAAATGACTACTTTACTGTTTAGTTTATTAGTTAAATGTGACTAGGATGGTACTCAGTAATTTTTAGTTGATTCCCTAAAACTAAACTCTTCTTTGTTGTTGTATATTAGGAGTCTCCATAACCAAAATTTCCTTTTGCATACATATAATAAATGTTCATCCTTTACAGATACTCACTGAGGCAGGAGGATTACAAGTTCAAGGCCAACCTGGTCAACTTAGTGAGACCCTCAGCATCTCAACCAACCCTATCTCAAAAAGGTCTGAAGGTATAGCTCAGTGGTATAGCACCCCTGGTTCAATCTCAAGTACCACAAAAATAAACACACACACACATGCACACACACACGTACTCTAACTGCATTTAATTTTTCATTTTTTTTCTAAAATGTGCATATAAGCATATCAAACTATATCTTAGGTACTTTTTACTCGAATATCATCAAATGATGCATCACGTGACATTTTAAAGCAGAAGTTTGGGAACTCCTGCTTTTGCATAGTCTGCAAACTAAGAATGATTTGTACATTTTTTAATGATTGAAAAATATTTAATGACACAAAAATTAAGTGAAATTCAAATTTCAGCATCCATAAATAAAAGTTTATTGGAGCACAACCACATTTAGTAAATGTTATTGGTGACTACTTTCTCACTATGATAGTAGAGTTGAGTGGTTACAACAGAAACAAAGTCTAAGCCTAAAACCTACTATATTTACTATCTGGCCTTCACAGACAAAGTTTGCCAACCCATCAAAAAGATAATCTGGAAAAAATCCTTAGGGCATTTGGATACATTGGTTCCCAAGTTCACCTTTGCCAGATTAAATTATGATTGTAAAAGTTTTTCTTTCTTTTTTTCTTTTTTAATATACTCACTGCATTTTGAATTTTGATCTGGAAAAAATGTGATTCTTATTGTTGACCCAGTAGGAGGAGTGTGTCCTAAGAGCCTAATCGTCCTCTCCTGGAAATAGTAGTAATCTCTACATGTCGTGGGCAGGAACCTACAAAACCAGGAGGTAGACACCAGAAGAGGGAAGCCAGTGGAAATTAATGTTTACTCTGGTTTTTATAGAACCTACAAGATAAGCATGATATGTCAGTAGAAAATGGTGACAATCAAGCCAAGTTTCAGGTGATAATCCAATAAAATTTGTAACTAATGTAGCTTTACACATATTTAATATGTGTAATCATGATTGTGCTGTTTGGCAATAAGGCACTATAAATGAACTGGTCAGAGAATTAAGTTTAAGTAGTGAAGCATCTTTTGGGGTGGGGTGGTGAAGGGTGGGGTAGAGAAAGGGGAATTGGGTGGGGTTGGTAAACAACTCTGCAGTGCCTTTGAAAACCCCTGCTTTGGTTTCACCTCCCTGCAGGCAGGGAGTAGGGCTTTCTCTCAGATTATTAAATCCAGGCTTTGCTAACCACATTGTGCAAGGCTGTCTAGTAAAGGAAGGGATTATAAAGAGTGCTGGAGGAGGCAGAGACCAATCCTGTGAAACCCCCTGGGAAGGATACTCTAAAGTTCCCTGAAGATCACAGGACCTGCTCTTGTTTATAATTTTCCTTCCCTCCCCTCCCCCTAATCTGAGCTCTGGATTGGCAGGGCCCTGTGTGTTCTGCTCACCACTGTGTTCTCAGGACCGACAGTAAGCCTGGACATGGCAGGCACACACAATATGTTTTGATGAATGAATGAATATGACTTCGATCTCCTGGACACGGATATCAGGTGCACTTCCTACCCTCCATCTCTGTCCCACATGTGCCTACATTTCCCTCAAATGTTGATTTTTATTTGTATGCACACAAAAAGACTTTTTAGAGGAGGGTCTGGGGGCTGATGAGGTGGCAGGAGGGGGAGTAGCTACCTTTCAGTCTTAGATGGTAGTGCTCACATCCTGCAGCAGTGAGGGGCACCCTCCATGCTCCAAGAAGACAAGGATGCAGGGGGTGCTCAGGAAGTTCCAGATGCTCCTTAGGAGTGTGAAGCCAGAGGCAGGAGAGGCAGCCCATGGAAGGAAAGCAAGCATGAGTGTCTCCAATCCTGGGTCATGTTCCTCTTGTTCAGACTCTTGAAGTCATCCTGATCTTTGCTAGAGGATTCTGAAATTCTCCCTTAAAGGCCCCCTGCCCTGAAAAGAAAGTAGTGGAGGCTGGAGAAGTGCAGGGAAAAGAGGAGGAAAAGGTGAGGACTCCTACTTACTCACCTCACCAAGGTAGGAGAGCAGCCTGACAGGGAAGCCACCATGAGGTGGACCACCACCATACCTGTGCTGTGTTTTAGGGTTTTCCAAGCATGTTCATAAATGAATCATTACATGAGCTTATAGTCAGTGTCTCTGATCTGCAATGATTTTAGCCTGGGAGCTGGGCGTAGAGGACAGGAGGGAAATCTCAGGTGGACATGGGTTCCTGTTGGGCTAAGCAGAGACATCCTTGAAAACCAGGGAGCCATCTTTCCCCCAACTGCAGCACCACCCATGCCCTAGCACCCTGCCGCCCTGGTGAGTGAGGCGTACCACATTCCTGTGCTTCTGGGGAAGGAAACCTTGACCCCTCCCTGCCTCAGTATCTGCCAGCTCTACTCCCACATTGTGAAATCCTCATCTTCCCCTTGTCCCGCCTGCCACTGTGAGCTGACCCCAAGGGCAACAGAAGATCTACCTTGACACATTTTGCAAAGGGCACATCTTAATTAGTATAGTAATGAATCCAGGTAGGTATGCATGGGGTGTGAACAACATGTTGCACAGATTGTTTTTATATAAGCACGCATACAGTGACTAGAAGTTAGAGGGTGAAGGAGGTCCTTCCTTGCACCCTAGGAAGCAGATGAGTTGTTTTGTTTTCACTGGGCAGTGGGAGTTGGGCAGTGGGGTGGGTAGCAGAGAATATGAACCCTGATAATGAGGCAGACCCTTCTCTTGAGTGACCATGGGCAAATCCATTTCTTTATCTTTAATGGGCATA
Source organism: Glaucomys volans (assembly GCA_020662805.1). Taxonomy (NCBI): domain Eukaryota; kingdom Metazoa; phylum Chordata; class Mammalia; order Rodentia; family Sciuridae; genus Glaucomys; species Glaucomys volans. Next base: position 218,344 of record JAJEJO010045072.1, read on the forward strand.
GGACCACCCCCTCAAAGATTGTGAGACTATGTGTAAGTACAATATACATAAAACAAAAATCCTCAGTAAATGGCAGTCATTATCATTATCATTGTCCATTTATAAAAGCTAGAAGCATGCAACCCTTGAAGCTTTAAGCCCTGTGCATATATGCTTATGTTAGCATCACTCCAAACTCAGAGCAGCAGCTATTAATCAGCATGTGCTTTGCTGTGTGGAGAACGTGGTGACTCCATTTCATAAAGGCAGGTTTAAGGTCCAAAGTAAAAAGCAGAAGGGAGGTTTTCCGCTCCACCTCACTGGGTCAGTCATCTTCTACTCAGAGGGACGGCCATGTGAGTTACGTGGTCAACACCAGGAGACATGCCTGGGATGGTACAGGAAGTACTCCATCAGCTGCTCAGATGAATTCTTGTCTTCCTTCTGCTTCAGCAATGCTGTGGACATTCTGCTCTGCCAAAAGGTATTGCTTTTCATTACAGAGAATCTCCGATTGCTTTTCTCTCTTAACTAACATCTTGGTTATCACAGACCTGAGAGAAACTAATGATACTTTACAGTAAGACTCTGATTGAATTACCTTCTGTTAATTAGGAGTTTCTAAATCACCTTGATCCCCTTAGAGAAAAGACTTGATATAAATAGGCAGTAGTAACAGTGGTACTATGTTCAATTCAAATTGTGTCTTTTGAAATTTAATTAATTTAATAATAACAGTTTTAAACAAGCATGTCAGAACTCTAAATGGTCCTTAGTGACTTGAAAGAGTTAATATCTTCCAGAAGTTCCTAAGCACTCTCCGGAAGTAGCTTGCTCTCTGAATAATTGGGTTTAACCAGCTCAAGTTCCCCTTTTCCTCCTGCAAGAGTAGTTCAGGCCAGGGTGTGAACTGTTGTCATGAATTCTTTGGAGACACTTCTCTCCATATAAGATGTGTGATAGTGATGTATGATAGTCCTCTCAATTCACTATCTTAAAACCTTCCAAGCCTGGGAAAACATATTGGACTGCCTTTCTCTCTTTAGGCAGGTACTAGAGGCAGAAGCCAGTGGATCCAGCATCCTCATACAACTCTACTGGCTACCCACAAGCCCTGTGGGAAGTTCCTTCCAACTTGCTAAGACCCTTCACTTAACCCCCATCCCTTCCTCCTCTTACGACCATAGAAGATGTTTGAGCACAATGTGCACTTAAATTTCATGCCACCTTGCATAGTATGAGGATTTCACGTAAGCACAGTTTAGGAAAATACAGAAGTGTTGTCTAGTGTTCAGGGCCTGATGTGACTGTGGGCCTCATAGAGGATGTTTGTGCGTGTACATCCTTGGGTTAACATGGTGCAAAATAGTTCTGCATGTTCCATAAACTATTTAGCATGCAAATATTGCACAAGGCTTTCCACAGTAATTACATAAAAAATGATATGTTGCATACCAAGTTCTTCCCAGGTAAGACATCTGGTCATATAAGACTGACCATAAAATAGAGAAGTAAGAGGGTTATTACTATTTAAGAATACATGGATTTACTGTACAGAGGCTCTCTAGAGAAAAGCACAGCATGATGAATTACTACATGAACTGGTAGAAATTATATAGCTTTTCTAGCTAGCTTTATAATTGCAATGGAGTTAGCTTAGGTTCTGTTTTTGTTGCTGAAATCTCAACATTTTTTGTTTTTCCTATGAATATCTTATTGTATAGGACCCCAAACTGTACAAGATCAAATCCAAAATTCTTTCCATTTTTTTAGATTATTTCCTGAAATCAGATTAAATAACATTCCTAACTTAAATTTTTCATTAAAACTAAAATTAAAATTTGAAATCCAGAAATTTAAAAAAATCTGCAAGCTGCTTATAGTAGGATAAACATCTGAAGTCTATACATGGACTTCATAACTTATCTTTTGGTATAGTTGGAGCCACTGGTTTTCCAGAGCCCTTTTCAGTTTTCCTCAATCTATTTTGTACAATGGAGCTTTGCCAGCCCCTGGTCTATTTAAATATGTCTGGGACCACATGGAGACTTCTAGTAATGCCAAATCCCAATTAGGTTAGAAATAGGAGTGAATCCCTTTAAAATCAAAGTTGGGTTTTGATGTTACAGTTTATTCAGTTGCTCACATAAAATAAAAATTTCTCATCTAATTTAAAATATAGTTATTGAGATAACTTGCCCTGGTGCAGTCCTTGTTTAACCCCTATACTCTGTCTCTGTGATTCTCTTTTTCTTTTTTCCTCCATTTATTCCTCTAGACGTGCAACCCCCACCCCCTGCCCAATTTCCTCCGCACTATTTTCCCTTATCTTTGCTCCCTTCTCCTCTTATCCCTGCCTAGCAAATGTGTATTACTAAGGACTTCTAGTGGCTGAGTCTGGAAGTGCCTCTCAGAAATGCCCACAAGCAAAAACAGTCATGCATCCCTGGATGCCAAAGCAACTGGCAGAGAGTAAGAACCTAGGGAATGTGTTGGTTGTTTTGACTTCACGGTACTGTTTGTGTTCATGAATTTTATGCTGAATCCAAATGATGGTTTGGGTGAGACAAACGGCAGTTCAGTTCAGAGACTGCACTTGAAGTTTCATCTGTGGAATGCAGCCCCTTCTCAGTGTTTGAATATAGTTGTATGTTAATTTAGAATGGGAGGCGATAGAGACACTGATTGTGGTATAGAAGGTGTTTTATAATGTGAAAATCCCTTTGATACCATGGGACTTGTTATTTTATAGGAGTTTATCTGAAATTTAGTGTATATCAGGAGAGCCAGATTGACCCCTGGGGACCACCTAGCTTTGAAATGAACTTCAAGAAAAGTTAAGAGCACATGGAAGAGGTAGAGAATTCTTGGCTTTCTGAGTGGAGCCCTGTGTCACTCATAACTCCTAATTCACTCCAGATTTCTGTAGCACTTGGCATCTATTCTCTGGTAAAGAGTGATTGTTAAAATAGTTAAGTACAGTGTCAAGGAAGGCTTATGCAATCTCAAAACCATGCTTTGGTTGAGTACAATAGAAGCTGAGAGTTCACTTTATAATAAAATTGGATAGGGGAATTTTGTTTAAAAAAAAATCCAGAAAGATAGTTAAAATGCTATTCCCTCTACAGTCAGTGCTGGGATAAATCCTTGTTTTGAAAATGTGAATGTGTTAGAATGCCATTGATACATCAGGGAACGGTTGGAACATAACTCAAATTTCATATTTGCTAGTGCACACTTTTGTCCATAAGAAACGCTAGATAACCAGAAAATGGCCTGTGTGAACTGAACATACACACTCTGCACCCCTTGGATATCTACCAGCAGCCTTGATTTACTGAGTGTGTGAGCTATGCCCCTCTCCACCTTGTGTTACAACTTTCCATTAGATTTCAGAGAACCCCCCTTCTACCACTTCACAGTAGCTTCCAAGCTGCAGCCCTGTCAATGCCCACTTCTACAAGGGACCTGCAGGACTTTTTCAAGGTAAAGTGCCACACTTAATGTAATTTTTTTTATTCTCTAGCTATTTAACATGCAGAACTGTAATATCGCTTTCATTTAATTCCTTTATTTTTTAATGTCACTTTAAAATTTTTACTGTTGTGTCCTTGACCTTTTCCCCAAACAAGCCCTATGGTTTTTATTGCACAGTTTTGTATATTGCCATTAATTTTAGGAATGCATAAGTAGCATTACTGCAGAACTGTCAATACTGCAATTACATTCTCCACAAATATCCAAGGTCATGAAATGATCAAATCCAGAGGTTACTGTGGACTCCCTCTTCTTCCAGAAACTCTCCTCACACACCTGTGAGTATTTGATATCCTTCCTCTTTCTTCCCTCTGATGACTCCTGTATCTGTACTCCTTGTTCCTCTGTCTGCTTGTTAATTTGAGTGATTCTGATGCTCATTTATCTTTACAATTCCTCTCGGTAAATGTAGATATTCAGACCCTGGCTTTACCCAATTTTTGGTTACACTGGAAGATCTCACAAGACTTTCTACAGTTCAGCTAAGGTGGAAGTCCACATCCAAATGAATTAACACATTTAAGGCCCCAGGAAGTGCTACACAACTGTAGGGTCTGTTACAATCCCTCTTGGCCTAACCAGTTTTCTCTCTGTGTCATCTTCAGCTCTCTTTCCTGGGCCCACAGATCAACTTGAGTCCACTCTGTCCTTCCTACATAATCTCTTCACTTCTTCCTTTCTTTCCCAGCATGTCTCTTGTATAGCAGTGGCCTTGTCTACTCCCTGTCCCCACTCCCATGTTCCCTGTCCCTCATTGCTTCCTCCATACTGAGCATTCATAGCTCTAAAATTCTGCTTTGCTGACAGCATGCCTCTGCTTTAAGTTGTCAATGATTTGTGATGAAACTCAAATCCCATAGTACCCAGTCCAGCCCTCTGCTCCTTTTCTATCCAGATGCCCCTTCTTTCCTCTAATCTGAATTGAAAGACCTGGGAGCTGAATGATATTTTGCTCTGTTTTAAATCCTGCCCTCCCCACCATGCCTGCAGTGGAATATCGTGTGTGTGGTAGCACCTGATATGCTCCTTTCTATGTTTGTTAACAGTTCAAGAAACTCTCTAGGTTATCTCTGTAACTTTCTCTTATGTAGGTTTTTTCCTATAATTTTATGTAATTTGAATAGTGGAAAGTATAGAGTTTCACTAGAAAACCAGGACACCTTGCTCTGGAAGCAGTTGGTTACTTAGAAAGTGTTTTGATAGTGACCCTGCTGGAATGGATGATAACCACAGTGCTTGGGACTTGGCAAACCTAGCCCCTTGGTAGGATCCACTCTCTGCTCTCCCCTGTACAGCTGGATGGGACCACAGCCCTCCACCAGTGTGGGGTGGAAAGGGGAACAAAGAGACCCACATCATTAAGCCTTTTGTACCCCAACTCTTTAATACTATTAAATATTAAATATTAAGTTGTATCCCATTTTCTAACAGTGACTTTATAAATGGTGGTGCTTCCATTAGTTCAAACATGTGATATTTTACTGTACTCTGAGCTGCAGTAAAAGAAAGTTTTACCTATGAATTTCAGTTTAGTAGTCCCAGATCCCAGTGTTCTTCCTTTTGATTCTAAAATTCTTCACTCACATAGGGATAAATTATTATGCAGTGTTAAAAAGACAAATTATGTTGTTAATTCACAGATGTTTCTTTGAAGAGCACAGAACAAAAACACCAAGGCTTACAAATTCCTGAAGGAATTCTGCTCTTACTTTTGGTCCCATTCGCTGCATTAGTGAACTGTTCACTTCCCAGGGTTGTGCAGAATAAGCTGACAGTCTACCTGTGACATCCAGTTTTAAAGGCTGTCTTAGTCCATTTGTGCTGATGTAACAGAACACCACACACAGAGTTAGTTACAAAAACTGAAATTTATTTTCTCACAATTCTGGAGGTTGGGAAATCCAGGATTGAGAGCCAACGTCTGGTGAGGTCCTTCATGCTGTATCCAGACATGGAAGGTGAGGGGCAAGCTTCCTGAATACTGTGTGAACCCTCATTTATAAAAGGCTTACTTACCGGGCAGGAGCCCTCATGGCCAAATCACCTCTTCAAGTCCCTCCCTACCTTTAAATACTGTCGTATTGGCAACACCTGAATTTCAGAAGGGTCATGTTCAAACTCTAGAAGAGGCTGTGGTTCAGATAATTCTGATTACAAGTACAATACTCCTTTGGATTGAACTATTTCCTGTCTTCCGAAAAGCTCATTAACTCATGTTTGCTGTTCTGTTATTCATCCTTGGAGACCTGAGTCCTGCTCTGGTCCTGCTCAGGTCTTTCCTGAGCCTGGCAGTGCCTGAAGCCACACCTGCCACCTGGCCTAACGTGGATCTCCAAGATGGCTCTGGCAGTCCAGGGGTGTTCAGTGGGGAGGGCCAGGTTCACTCCATCATTGGCATGTTTGAAAATGATGATCTTTACTTGAGTTCGGGAAGCTATTTACTTGTTATATGTCAAATAATCATGGAATCCATGTAAGAAAACAGCCCTATCCTGTGGTCTCGTTGATCTAGGACCTCTTCAGCCTGGCTACTGTATTAGAAATAGCAACACGAGCAGCCACGCAGGCGAGGAAGGAGCTAGGAGGTGGGGATTTTCTATCTGAACCTGAGGTCGAAACAAGGAAAAAGGAAAAAAATCTAGAACTCAGAAGATTTTACCACTAAAACTTCTTTCAACAAGAACTGAAAATTATTTACAAACTAGTTTTATAATTATTAACATAATCTGTGTTTCTGAGATGAAAGAAATTGTCTAAAATCAGACATAAGATCCTTATATAAAACCACAGAATGGCTCATTCTGAAAGCATAATTTTCCTGGTTGATAAGCAAGTTTCAAAACAGAAAATACAGGAGGCTAAGGCAGGAGAACCACAAGTTAGAAGCCAGCCTCTGCAACTTAGCAAGCCTGTAAGCAATCTAGTGAGACCCAGTCTCAAAAAAGGGTTGGGGGCAATGTAGCTCAGCAGTTAAGTACCCTTCGGTTCAATCCCTGGTACCAAAAAAAAATAAATATATAAAGGAACTGTCTATAGAAACCTATTAATATATAATATATTAGTAGAGTAACTGTTTTTCTCATAGCCCTATCTATAAACAGAGAAGTTTACCTTATGCTAACATGGGGAATTCCTTTCAAAATGCAGCACTCTTATGAAAACCCTTTTTGGTTTCCTTCCAGCTTAATAAAATATAAATTTTCATTTTTACTTTGCTTTTAGTTGAAACTTCCTTTTCCTCTGCTTGATTCCTGTATGAAAACCTTCTATTAGAGTTAATCAAATTTATGAAATGGTTTTCTGGGCTATGTTAAAACCAGAAATTTTCCTAACACATTAGTTCCAAAAATTTAGGAGGTACTGCTAACAGGTCACTAATATAAAATCCATTAGCAGCAACTGTATAAATGCATCTTGCACTGAATAAACAATATATGTGTCCTCGTGGTGAGTTCCTCTGGTTGGCAGCAGGGTGTCTGATTGCTGTGCCAAGATTTGTACCTATGTGCTTAAAGGGGATTGATAAAAATAATTCACTTGAATTAATGCAAATAATGCTTATAAAATCAACCTCTGTGCTTGGCCTTGCATGCGGTTGACACATTAATGTAGCATACACAGAGAAAACAAAATAAAGCCATGTATTCATTTGGCTCATCTCCTGGTATTATTCCCCATACATTTGCTTTCATCTAATCTGAGATGCTTAATCTAGTAGTTTTACCTTAAAAGCAATGATTTCTCTTTTATAGAAATGAATTGGTGTCCCAAGTAATTTGTCTATTGCTATCTTTTTCTTAAATAAGTTTATTTTCTCAAAGTAGCATATAGAAATATTACTTGAAAAAACTAGGATTGGGGGTATAGCTTAATGGTAGAACACTTGCTTAGCATGTACAAGGTCCTGGGTTCAATCCCCAGTGCTGCTTAACTAATTAATTTAAGAAAAAAGAAAAAACAACTTGGGGCCAGTGTCAGGAGTTGAGGCTGCCATTCTACATTACAAAATTACCTCTGCCTTTTTGTGTCCTTCTGGTTGAAATGCCCTTTCCTTCTTACTTGTACAATTGCTACTCATGTGTCAAGAATTCTTGTGGTATTGTGGAGAAAGCAAAGGCTTTGAAGTCAAATGGAATACCAATTCCATTAATGATTAATTACAGTCCCTTTGCCTGTAATAACAGATGACATGGAGAAAGTGGCTTGCTCTCAGGTGGGCCTTCAGTGTTCGCATCTGTAAAACTAACAAGTTAAATGCCCACTTCACATGGATAGTGCTTGTTATAAAGTAGCAGACTCAGAAAGTGGTCCCTACTAGGTCATCTGGCCCCATGCTGCCTCTGCTGTATCCTCAGTGCCAAGTGCTCTTCATTCAGGGGTGATTGTCATCTGAGTAAAAGGAAGACATCAACCAACTCTCAGGAAGGAAGGCCCATCGACTCACCCTGCCCTTCCTGCACTCTAAACTTGGTGCCCTTGCAGGAGCTTGCAGCCCAGAGAACTTCCTCAACACTAGGGTCTCCAACACTCCAGGGTAATTTACAAATGCTGCAGGGGTTGAAAATTAGTAGCCAGGCATAGTGGTGCATGCCTGAATTCCCAGCAACTTGGGAGACTAAGGCAGGAGAATCTCAAGTTTGAGACCAACCTCAGCAATTTAGTGAGACTCTGTCTCAAAATAAAAAAAAATAAAAAAATAAAAAAAAGAACTAGGGATGTAGTTTGGTGGTGAAATGCCCCTGGGTTCAAACCTCAGTACTGAAAAAAAAAAAAAATTGAAGATTAGTGAGTTCATGCAATGAATAAGAACTCTAAACTGTCTATCAAACATTAATTTAATTATAAATAGGTACCCTAAGTATGAATCTGTACGCCAGAAAGATGTAAATTGGCAGTTTCTCCTTCCTAAGGAAATGGTGCAAACATTTAATAACAAGTATGACAATGTGAATCATCTCTGTTAAGGACTGGAAGTGTTTTCTTCCTGTCTTGTCTAAGCTTTGCTGTTTGTTTACCGTGTACCTCCCTTTGCCTAGCTGATCCCTCAGGAATTCCTAATATTGTCTGTTAATGTCTGCTGCTGTTTACTTCCAAACCTGAAAATGTCTTCTTACTCTGTGTGTTCTGCACCCTGGTGTATAAGCCATCTACATATTTTATACCTTGCTCTCAAGAAGTGGGCAGCATATTCATTCCCGTTGTTAGGAGAGAAGCTTCCATATTGAAATCTAAGCCACGAATGTGTCCTTTGGTGGGCATCAACATGGATGCCATTATACCACAAGTACCCCACCCAAGCTGTGGCTGAGGAGTATTCAACTTTATCACCCGCTAGAGCTCCCTGGCTATAGTAGCAATGCTGCATTTTACTGTAGTTAATATGGGTTCATCTGTCTTCTTTCTCTACCATACTCCCAGAATCAGCAACAGTTCTTTATTCAGTCTCAGCATTTAGCTTGGAGTCCCACACATAAGGGGCTTTAGTAAATGATTGTTCTAAGAGCAAATGTTCCTCCACATATCACAGAGCACAGGAGGCAGATGAACTTCCCTGTCCATACCCTCATTGTGCCTTGTGCCTTTCTTAAGCCTTGCATATATTTTACAGCTGAGAGGTGCATAATTATTTAGCCTTTGGTGATACTTTCCCCCGGAAGATGCTTCTAGAGAATAATAATGTGATTTGTTGTTTCTCTGAGCTTCATCACAGCAGGCTTTCCAAGTAAAACTAAAATTAGTAATGAATGTTAGAAACATTGCCAGTGAACATATGAAAGGAAGTCATGCTCATTCAGCTAATTTTGGGCTACCAGAACATGCTCTGCCAGGCCTCCTGGGTAAACGGGGAGTCAACCGTGACATCTACCATGTGCAAGGTGTCTTCCTGGAGCCAGTCACTCCACGTGCATCTTTTCACTTAACCTTCACATTAGGAGGTATAATGTCTTCAATAAGTGCATTTTGCAAATAGGAAATTATGGTTCTGTCGGGTTAAATGTTCTCCTGGATGACAAAACTGATGAATAGCAGAACCATAACTGGAACTTATATATGCTCTTTCTGCCGCTGTCACCCACCCCTCCAGGATTTGCTTTGCCCACTCTTCCCTGCCGGATGATCTATTTGTATGTGAGCCTGGGTTGATGCTGCCTTTTTTGTTCTCCATTGCTTTTCTATTGCTCCTGTCTTACTCTTTTTGCTTCATGACTCAATTCATTTTTTTTGCTTTAATTTGTTTTTCTTTTTACTGTTTTGAGTGATGGCAGCATGGTTGGCCAGTTTGTTGGTACTGAGCTGTGACAACCATCATCCTTGCTTGAAGAAACCTTTGCTTCTTTGTAACTCCCATTTGGCTTGACATCAAAGCTGAAAAAGGTTACCGATGACGGTAAGAACCTTTTCAGTATGCAAATTTGTAATGGCACAAATGACTTTATATCAGCATAATAGAGTTCTTAACTATTCATTTTTATCACTGCCTGTTCAATATGTCAAGCTGTAAAATAGAATATTTTAATTTACAGGAATGACTCAGATCTTGAAGAATGAATGTGAAAACACTGAATTCCAAAGTACAAGCTCTACCTCTAGGCTATGCATTGTGTGTGTGTGTGTGTGTGTGTGTGTGTGTGTGTGTTTGTGTGTGTTATTGGGGATTGAATCCAGGGGTGCTCCACCTCCACCAGAGGTGGATTCACCTCTGGTGCTAACCCCAACTTTTTTTATTTTTCATTTGAGGCAGGGTCTCACTAAGTTGCCCGGGGTTGGCTTCCTCCTGCCAACCTGAGTTGGCTTCCTCAGCCTCCTGAGTCTCTGGGATTACAGGTGTGCACCATCACACCCAGCTTAGGCTGTGGAATTCTTGATAGGGACTATATCCCAGTTTACATTTGGGGGCTGCCTTTAGTAGGCCCTTCCTGAATAATGAAGATATTAAAATTTTGATGTTCACTATGGTTTTTTTATAACAGAGGAAGTTGATAAATGCTGTTTGACAAGCTTAAAGAATCTTGTGCACTACTTAAAAAGCATGTTGGATTATACTTTAGTTTAAATAAGTGTAACTAATAAAAATGGTGTTCTTCAAGTTATACAAATAAATCTATATATATTGAGTTCCATGGCAGTTAGTGATGAATGCTATAAATAAAAACAAGACAGAATGTAAAAGAATGGGTGTTATTTAAAATAGGTTGGTCATGTAAAATAGGTGAGTAATATTATAAAGAAAAATATTTGGACATTAAAATGCAGAAAATTAGAATCTATACTAATGCAAGGGTCATAATTGCACCCATTTGAGCTCAGAGAGTTGAGTCTGGCTATCCTGTTCTTGTACTGATTTTAGAACCAACAAAATTACTTGATACAAGTCTTTTCCTGGATTTTTGGTGAGTAAAATCATCAATCAGCTGTGCCCTGATGCTTTCTTTTCTTCAAGGTTGGGCTTTTAAAACAAGCACATGTAATTTGGAACAAGACACCAAAACTAATTTTTAAAAAAATTAATAGGAACATTTAAAAATACAAGATATTTTTAGAATCATTTGTGTTGAATGGCATCCCATAAAAGCTGTTTTTAAAATTCTTATTGTATGTTTTAATCTAATTTTCAAATGAAGATGATTTGATTGAAATGGTTGAAATGTGTAGGTGTCAGAGCTTTCTATAAAATGAAATTGAACATTTTGTTAAAATGATGACCAAAAAATGTGATTTAAAGCTCAGGTTTGATGAGTGTACATTTTTATTTATAGGATTTCACAATGAATCTGGTCTAACTCCACATAGAACACAAACCTACTCATAGCCTTGTGTAAGCCGTTACGTAGAGATGCACGATTTTATCACTTTTCACCTCCAGTTTGAACTTGAGCTGTGGGAAGTCAGATAAAACAGTGTTTTGCATCATCACCCAGCCTGTTATTGGAAGAGCCTTGTGCATAAGGGCAGGGGGATGTCTGGTTGTCCTCCTCAGGTGTGATCTCATGTCTGGATGTTTCCTTTACAGATGATTCAGTCCCTTAAGGCATTGATTGAAAATGCGGATGCTGTATATGAAAAGATCGTGCATTGTCAGAAGGCAGGTAAGTGAAAGTTTCTTCTCTAAAATAAAATTAATAGCATCATATTTTCCCCCAGAACTAGGGCATCTTTTTTTGACAGTTTATCCAAAAAATCAGATAAGCACATTACTTTTCCATGGCTAAAGAAAATACTAACTCACTGGTTCTCAACCCTGGATAACAAAACTAACCTAGGGGGAGCTTTCAGAATACATCAACATTGGTTCTGAGGTGTCAGCTGAAATTAGATTGCTGTTAAAAATGTCCAGGCATTTCTCATGTGCAGCCAAGATTGAGAACCCTGCGTTAATCTCATCTTCAGAGTTACTTGGGCTTCTCACCTCCTGCCAGTCACCCATGACTCTCTAATACCTGGTAGGATAGTGAGGCTTGAGCAGAGAAAGAGTGCTTCTTAGGAAGAAGAATGGGTGCCAGTCAACAACTTTTTAATGCACTGGTGTTTTCAAGTACTGATCAATTATTGGTTGAATATCTAAATGTTGTGCCATGTTATAAAATTTTGCTTATATAGACATCCATCTACAGATGCTTTTTGGCTTACAGTGGGATAACATCTCAATAAGCCTATTGCAAATTGAAAATATTGTCAGAAATGTACCTGACATCATAGCTTAGCAGCACAGTGCATTATAGAGCATTGGGTTTTTTTTAAATTTATTTATTTATTTTTAATTTTAGTTCATTATACACAAATGGAGTACAACTATCATTTTTCTGGTTGTACACAAAGTAGAATCATACAATTTGCATATTTATACATATACATACAGTATAGATGTTTGTCTCATTCTATTATCTTTCCTTCCCCACCCCCCCCCCTCATTTTCTTCTATACAATCCATCCCTTCTCCATTCTTCCCATACCTCCCCCACTTATAAGAGAGATAATTTGGCCTTTGGTTTTTTTGGGGATTGGCTTATTTCATTTAACATGATCTTCTCTAATTCCATCCATTTACCTGCAAATGTCATAATTTTATTATTCTTTATGGCTGAATAATATTTCATTGTGTATATATACCACAGTTCCTTTAACCGTTCCTCTTTGAAGGGCATCTAGGTTGGTTCCACAATCTAGCTATACTGAATTGGGCTGCTATAAACATTGATGTGGCTGCATCACTGTAGTATGCAGATTTTAAGTCCTTTGGGTATAGGCCAAGGAGAGGGATAACCACCATTTGACCGAGTATTGGTTCTTGATTCTCAGGATCATGTGACTGACTGGGAGCTGGGATTGGCTGCAGCTTCCCAGACTAATAAATATAGTACCATGAGTCCAAGAAAAGATCCAAATCCAAATTTTGAACTATGGATCCTCCTGAATGCATATCACTTTTGCACCATTGCAAAATTGGAAAATCATGAGTCAAACCTTTATACCATCAGGGGACTGTCTGTAGTTAGTTTTAGCTATAGTAAAAAAAAAATCAAGTACATAGATTGCAATAGAAATACATAAAATAGGGTGCTTTCAATGTACTGATTTGGAGGATTCTAATATGAAGAATATTTGTGAATCTTAAATAAGGAGGTCTGTCCTTTTTTTCCAAGGTTTTTTGTTACTATCTTTAAAATCAAGAGACTATACTTTTGCTTGGCTGAAGAAATAGCTATCTCTTTTTTTCAGAAATGAACCAGTTTAAAATAGATTGAAGACAAAAATATATGTAACAGTTTTCTTTTTGCGTTTATTGAAGGAATATTCATATTACGGGTCAATCAACAAACTCCGAATTCCTCATCTTGTTTTTCGTATCTCATGAGCAGAATACTGTTAGCAAAATGATCTTTGTACCTTTAGTCCTTCCCAAGATGATTTTCCCTATAATCTGCAACTAAAACAAGTTGCTTTAGACACCCTTTTTATCATATCACTACCAGAATCTCTAGTATCACACCTAAGCTCCTAATTTTATGTGTAAGGTCATCGACCAACAGGTGTACCATTTTGCCAATATCTTTAATTATACCATCTGGTCATTCATTGAATACATGTTATAAGCTTCTACATACATAAGGTACTTGGTAGCTATTGAATACCAAAATATGAAAAAAGTCTTATTTTTCTTTTTTTGCCTTCTGGAACCTTCAAATCAAACAGGAGATATAAAAGTAAACAGTCTATATGTTGAATATTTACTGTGTGTAACTCAGGAGTCTCAGCCAGGTTTGTGAGGCCTTAGTCAGGTTTGTGAGGCATTGGGGAACCATTGATTTTTGACAGAACAGGAGGGCACTGAGCTGTAAGGTAGTGGATGTAATAGCTGTGTGCAGAGAAATTTAAAAGGCAGAGCCTGATTGGAAGGCTTTTGGCAAGAGTTGAGGAAGGAACCTGTGAGCACAATGAGGAAAGAACGGAGGCAGTGGTGGGCCATGCTCCCCACCCTTTGGGCTGCCCTGACACCTTCCCAGTCCCTGTGTGCTCCTACTTCAACAGGTCTCCACAAGCCCCTCCTCTGGTAAGAGTTCTGACTCCATCCTCTCTGCCACCCTCTAGTACTTTTCTTGTTTAAATTGTCTCACTCTTACAGGAGACCTTCATGATTACTGGATTTATGTGACTAAGTCATTCTGTACAATCCTTCAAACCATTTATTTGCTTCAGTTGATAGAGTTTTGTCAGTTATTGTGTGTTTTATTAATGTGTTCCATCTTCTAAATAGGATAATAACTTCCTGTGGCACCAAGATTGTATATTAAGTTACTCCCTGTGTCTTCTCCATGACATCTGTTCCCACATTCTGTGCAGAATAGTGGCTCAAATATTAACTAACTAAATGTGATTTGACTTGTATTAAGTGTCTAATTCTGTTGAACACATGTGTGAGAAGTGTGAACTTTGTGGAATTTTTTGAAAATGACTTTTTTTCAGAAAAAAAGAGCTGATTCATTCAAGTCATTGTTAATTCCTTGCAACTCTGTGGGCTTATGAAATATGATTATTTCTAGTATAATATGGCTTTCACTTGCTCTGTTTGAGTCGGTAAGGGATATATTTGCTTGTACTTAAGAAGTTGAAGAGTCTTGTCTATTAGGGATTTTTCAGGGTGGGCGGGACAAAGAATAACCACTGTGTAGTGGGTTCCAATTGCCTTCAGCTTAAAGATCTTTAGAAGCTTGTAAAGATTATCTTTTGGTTTCACGGTTATTGTGTAATGCCTACACAGCCCTTCTGTTACTTCCAGTACCTATTTTAGAGTCCCTTGGTCTTTGTTTCTCATGTTTACAGTTATTGTAAGGACTTAAGGTCATTAGTCATATGAAGAATGGCTAATTTGTATTGAGCTCAAAAGACAATTGCATGAGATTTTACTTTTGATAAATAATTGCTATTCTGCTTACGGAATTTTAATCTTGCAAAGGGATATATAGGTCACCAAAGTGCTGCAAGAAAGGATTACTTTAGAAGTGTTTCTCACTTTGAAACACAAATTTATATTCTTATGTGATAAAACTTTATTTAAGGAATTAAATGGAAATGAGGAGTCAGACACCCACCCAAAATCACATGCTAAAAAGCACACCAAGTTTGGGCAGCTTCAGATGCCTGGCTGTGCGATGGAGTTTTTATGTATGCCAATGTTAAGGAAAAGAAGGAATGGGCAGGAGAGGCACCTGGCAGGTGAAGACCTCCAGATAGGCTATGCTCGGAACCTGCAGGCCCCAGGAGACAGATGACCTGGAGGCACCTAGAGGGAACACCTAGAGGGAACAATGGAAACGACTTAGTGATGGACAGCCAGGGCAGCCTGTGTGGTCCACTCTTCTCAGAAATGAAGCACATGCACAGAGGAATGGGGGTAAAAGGGAAGTATTAATAAGAAACCCATATTCCTAGGAATATGAAGGATCCAGTGAACAAGAATGTTAAAATATGACACAGATTGAGAATGGAAGAAGTAGGGTGGACAGGAATGAAGTACAGCCATGGAACACTTGACCGTAGGAAGGGGAAGGACACCTCTTCTTCTGAGATAATAATAAAGCTGTGACATTTAAATAAATTCCACGACAGAGAGGAGCATTTTCCATTGGGGTGGTAAGACAAGGAAATAGTCCCATAGAATGCCAGCTTTGGGGTAAGAGTACAAAAGAGGTGATTCAGGACAGGGGCAGGAATATGGGAGCATTTGTTATGAGTCAGAGGCAAGGCTGAGCACAGTGGCTCAGGCCTGTAATCCCAGCAGCTTGGGAGGCTGAGGCAGGAGGATCTCAAGTTCAAAGCCAGCCTCAGCAACTTAGCGAGGCCCTAAACAACTCTGTGAGATCCTGTCTCTAAAAAAAAAAAAAAAAAAATGGCAGGGCATAGGGATATGACTCAGTGGTAAAGTGCCCCTGGGATCAACCCCTGGTACCCCCAACCCACCAAAAAATGTCAGAGGTGAGCAGTGCCAGTCAAATAAACTAATTAAATATTGCATCCTGTGGGAGTGATGTTGGATGAGAGGGTCTGGGCCACCGTGGGTGAGAAGGATGAATAAGTAATAAATAACACAACTATCCAAGAATGACTATGTGTAAATTAATAACCCAGATAAACACACACACACACACACCATTCTCAAGTAGGTAATTGGTAAGGAAAACATGCAGAGGAGCCAAACAGGAACCTACAGAGGATGAGGGATCTTAAAAGTTCATTTTTTTTTTTTTTTGTGTGGTGCTGGGACTTGAACCCAGGGCCTTGTGCTTGCAAGGCAAGTACTCTACCAACTGAGCTATATCCCCAACCTGTAAAAGTTCATTTTTAAACGACTTATAATCACTAATAAAATTTGCCAAATTTTTTCAGGAAAAAATCTTTTCCACTTTATAATACATATCTTTTTTTGTCTTTCAATGGCGAAAACCATAGCCTCTTTGAATTATAACTTTTTTCTCATCACTAAATTGATCTGCTTTCTGAAGGATAGAAAGACAACCTGGAAGGAAACTTAAGCCACTTTGCTTCAGTGAGCTGGGCATTTTTATCAGGTGATTTTTAAATAGAAAGTAAATTGTTCTCTAGAGGAGAATAGAAAGAAATCAATGACATACTTCCTGCTAAAGAATTAACACGTTTAATTTCCACTGCCTTCTAAAACCTCATTAAAATGGCTAGATTTTTTTGTTTTGTTTTGTTTTGGTATTTTTTTAACACTCAAATCCATGAGAATAAAGACAATGCAACAACAAAACTCTGGAAGCTGGAGAACAACTGAACAAATTGATAACTGGCTGAGTTGCTGACTCAGGAAGGCTGGAATCCACCCCTTCAGAACAGGGTGGTACCAGGTACTTCTGGAAATTGGGCTAAAGTAGGAATAATAAGAGAGTGATCTGAAAGTTGGATTGGAAGCAGTTAGACCCA
Organism: Glaucomys volans; assembly: GCA_020662805.1. Taxonomy (NCBI): domain Eukaryota; kingdom Metazoa; phylum Chordata; class Mammalia; order Rodentia; family Sciuridae; genus Glaucomys; species Glaucomys volans. Next base: position 235,300 of record JAJEJO010045072.1, read on the forward strand.
TGTGTCCTGACAGTGGTGACAATTAAAAAGCAAAATTCTCAGCCTTCATGTGGGGAACTTAATAGGTAATGCTTGGAAAAGATCTAATTTAATCTAAGCATGTTGCTTACAGAGACACAAACACTAAAGAGGAAAATGAAATCAATTAAAGGGATGGAATGTGGCTGCTTCTGGAGAGGGGAAATTCATGACAATTATTTGGCTCTTTAAACCATGTGCATGCATAATTCTGATCAAAGTAAAGACCAAAGTTGAACAAGAAAGGAGGAAGGAATCTAGGAATCGAAGCTGCCACAGGGACAGAGGTTCCTGGAAAAGCTGTCCACACCCACAAGCACTGGATATGGTGGCCTGCAGAGGGTTCAAGGGCAAAGCCAGGGCAGCGAGGAGTGTGCTTGTGCGGTAGGTGAGAGCCTGGCCCTCTTCTCACTGGGGAATTGGTTCTGCTTTTTCTGGATGACTGTGACCAGGGAGGATCAGACTCCAAATGAAAGAAAACACAACCCCCAGCCTCTGTGAACACAGCTTCTTTCCGTGAAAGCTCTGAGGGATTCTTTCCCAGGGCCACGGTTGCATCATTTCCAAGTGGGACAAAAGATAATTTTCTGGATAATGGAATTTTTAATTACCCTTTTTTTTAAATCAGTTTAATGGAAAATGTTTTTTGATGGATCCTATACACCCCTCCTTTCTTAAGTTTGCCGAAAATTATTTGAAGTTTAGTGTTGTTGATACAGGGTCATCTTGAGACACATCTACGGTGAGGCTATGGCTTAGTGCAGTGCTTCCCCCAGGGGTCTTGCGTTCCGAGGCCCACTGCTGTGCCTGTTCACATCCAGTCTCTGTGTTAATAGTTTAGTCCCATCTCCTTTTCTTCAACTCTTACTTACTACTGCTAGTCAGTACTGTTTGCAACTATTTGTACACAGCTCCTTTTCTTACTATTTGCTGCTTTTAGTCTGCTGAGCAGTTGACATCTCCCCCATGACCAGGCTTGATTGATTTGTCTTACCTAAAAGCAGGTGAGGGCCCAACACAGTCCCAGGTGGGGAGAGTGAGCAGAATGTCAGGCCAGACCTACCTGATCTGAGTTTGGATGCTCAGACTGTCTGACCGACCGACCGACCTATCTATCTTTCTCTTTCTTTCTCTCTCTCTCTTTCTTTCTTTCTTTCTTTCTTTCTTTCTTTCTTTCTTTCTTTCTTTCTTTCTTTCTCTCTCTCTCTCTCTCTCTCTCTCTCTCTCTCTCTTTCTTTCTTTCTTTCTTTCTTTCTTTCCTCTCTTTCTTTCTTTTATTTTTTCTTTTCTTTTTTACTTTCTCTTTGTTGTTGTTGTTGTTATTCTTTTTCTTTTTTTGCAAACCCCTCAGATCTCAAGATTGCTCTTAGGACCTGAGGTTACCAGATAAGTAACCCATCACCTTCATCACTTGGTTCACTGACATCACTCTCTAGCCCAGCACAGTAAACAAAATCATCTGTGAGATTCATTCTGAAAGTACTTCACAAGAGTTCAGTTTGAAAAGATTTGCAAAAGAAAACCCAGGAGACTTCTAACTTTTGTTTTGGTTTATATCAGAGTGTTTCTCAGCTGTTATACAGAAACACAAGCTTCTTTCTTAGGAAGCCAGAGACCCAGGTTCCTCTGCCCTCTCTGCTATGTGTTGCTTTGTGACTTTAGGTGGATCACTTCACCCCTCTCTGCCTCATTTTTCTCCTTCTAAATGGCATATGATTTTCTGATGACCTGCAGGTTCTGACATACAGAGGCCTAAGATCAGTGGCATAAGCAGTGATATCATAAAGACTTGATTGCAGTTACTTTAAAAGGTTAGAAAGGGGCTGGGACTATAGCTCCTCGGTAGAGCACTCTCCTAACATACTGAGGCCCTGAAGGGATTTGAATAAGTCATCACATACAGCATCACAGAACACATTCCCTGCAACCTGTCAGTGTGAACTTTGAGTGGAGGGATCCTAGCTTGGAATGTAAAGAGTGGGCCCTCTGAATGTGAGTCCCAGGAACCTGCGTCAGACTCCCAGGCCCCCTTGGGGAACCTAGTAGGTGTCCTCAGATCTGAAAGAAGGTAAAGGATCTCACAACATCTCTCCTCCTAAAGACTGCATATTGACCGACCAGCATCTCTCCTAGGCACTTACTATTTAACTAACTAGTGATAAGTGAAGCCATGGGAAATCAAGAGGCAGCAAGATCATCAGTGGCTTCTCTCTGTCTTCCCTCAAAAGGGACCTTCATTGCTTATAAGGAAGCACAGAGGAAATTATCTTAGTAAAGGTGACAGTTCATCCAGAGCAAAAAAAAAATGGTCTCTAGAAACCCCTTCTCACCACATCCTGTCTTCTATACCCATCCCAATACTGCTTTAGGAGTTTCCATCAAGCCAGGTACAACGACACACACTTGTAATTCCAGCTACCTGAGAGGTTAAGGCAGGAGGATCACAAGTTTGAGGCCAGCCTGGGCAACTTCACAAAACCCTGTCTCAAAATAAGGGTTGGGGATGTAGCTCAGTGGTGAGAACACTTGCCTAGCATGTGCAAGGCCCAGAATTCCATCCCTAGTAGCACAAACAAACAAAAAGATACTCCATTCATTCTCATACTAATAGTATTTTTGCTGAGTGTGGTCAGAATGTCCTAATGATGTTGATTTACAATGCAGTTTCTTTGCATTACCACCCCGCCCCCTGCCCCAAATATTGAGTCTTTGGGGATAAAGCTCCAGAATTTGCATTGAAGTAAGCATGTTGAGGTTTTAAGAACTTTTTCCAGGGTAGAGCAGAGCAGGCCCCCTCCCTGGTGCATGCTTTGACCCTGTGTCTCTTTCCTGTGCCCTCAAAGGGACTGAGCTGACTGCTCATACTCAGACATGTGCTGGCTGCATGGTGGGAGGGACAGCCAAGTTATCTTTCTAGAACAGCAAGCTTCTTCTCTGTAACACAGCTTTGACCAGTGAAATTTCCCCCATGCTACAAATGAAGGTGAGGGGATTTGGGGGGACACTTGACCTTCCTGGGGTACCTGTTCTATGATCACATCCCAAACCTGTGCTCTTGTCACATCTGCCTTCCTTCTGCCTATAAACTCACAGTCTATGAAAGTACCCTTTTCATTTAAATAGCAACCCTCAGGATTGTTTCGGGAGATGCTCTGCTGGGGAGGGTCAGAAGTACTCCTCTCTATGTAGGCTGTTTTAAATTCTAGCACTTGCATTAAAAAACTGCCTTTTTGATTACTTTTCTTTCTATTATGATTCCCTATTACAGCTAAGAAGAGCCACAATTCAAGTGTAGAACACAGACAAAATGAATCACCTTTTTCATAAAAATACTAGAAAGTTTAGAAGACTCAAAATATATAAAACCTGATAGGTATCCTCAGATATTGAAATGAAACAGCCTAGATGGTCTCAAAGAACTTTTCAGCTCTTAAATGCTATAGTCAAACCCTATAATGTAATATAAATTCATGGGGGATTATAAAAGGGAATATATTAGGGGGAATCACATAAAAGGGAAAAATCATTCTAAGAATGTTTTAACAGTACTCAGAGATAGACCTTCTTAAAACAAAGAATTTAAAACAGCTTTAACTTGTGTAAGTCTCATACTTCTCATTACAGGGCCATGCCATGTCAATAACACGTTAGCATAGTAACCACCATGCATTTGTGGAAGGTGTTCCATGACAAGGTGTTGTATTAATTACTCATCCAAGATTTTAAAAAAGATGTAAGGTCTCTGCTATCTTGGACCATGACAGGAGTGAGAGGCACAGATAACCGGTGTAAATGAAGCGTGAAGGAAGGAGCTCTCCCAAAGATTTGTTGGTGGGGAGGTGGCCTTGAGCTTGAGGGAGTGCACATTCTCATGTATGTTAAGCAGAAGGATGCAGCATTTTAGGTAGGCAAAGCTTAAAAGTCTTCATCATGAAGATGTGCTGTCAGTACACATGAAATATATTGTCCTGGCTAAAAGGAAGTATTTGATCAGGAAATTGTAGAAACTAGGGTTGGAATTCAAGTTGGGGCTAATGATTCAAGCCTTCTAATTCAGGGCTAAAGCATTTTGGGTTGATTTTTCTAGGCCAACATTTCCCAAAATCGAATTTAAGGAACACTTGTTCCTCATGGGCAATGGATTTCATCATCAAATATCATAACACAATTTACACCCTTTAGAGTCTCAGTGCACACTGGCGTGCTAGACATCCTCTGGTTTAGCTCAGCATGTTCCAAACTTATTTCGTTATAAAGCCCTTGCTTTGAGTTCTTTCTATCAATGTCTTGAGCACTTCAGGAAACTGTTTTAGGCAGTGGGGCCATGAAATCATTAGGGACCTGCTTAGGGACTCTGATCAACTTGTTTTCTTCCTGTGTGTTCTGTGTGCTCCTGGAGAGAGAATATGGAGGCCTGAAATGTTGGCATAGGAAGAAGTTGGCTGTGAGGTCTGTTTTAGGTGTGGCGTGCATGAGATCACAGTAAGGTGGTTGTGCAGAAACTTGGTGCATGGTCAGAGGATCTAAAGTGAAGCGTGGGATGGAGGAAAACTGGCTGTCATGCAAATAGAAGCATGGCTTGAGGGGTGGAAGGAAGAAAGGGTAGGCAGGAGATATGGAAAGCCCTGGGACACGAATGAGACTGATTCAGACTTTAAAGCATCCCGGCATACCTAATCCCTTACCCTGCTCTAGTTTGTCTTTTTCTATAACAATCATTATTTTTTTAACATACCTATAATTAACCTATATTTATAGATTGTTACCTGTCTTCTTCTAGCCAGAACACAAGCCTTGAGGGCAGGGAATCAGTTTATAACATACAAACACTAAGAACAGAGGCTGGCACAAAACTGGCACTCAGAAAATATGTGCTGAACTGAGCTTAATCCAGGATGCCGCTATTACCTGTTCATGCATCTAGTCAACAGACACAGATCAGGTTCTTAATCTCAGTTGGATCAGAAGCTGGTATGCCAAAGAGGTTATGGGCCCTGCTTTCAGTGGACTGCAGATGGAGTGTTGGAGAGAGGTGTGTGTAAGGGCTCCTTGCAGCCAGGCTGTGCGTGGAGTAGTGCATGCCCTTCTCCACTGCCCGGGCCACACTGAGAAGGAGGGCTTCTCTGTTCAGGGGTGGGTAGTTGATTCAGGGCTGGAGTGGAGCTGAGAAGATGGTTTGTCTTAGAGCCAAGGCAGGAGGCTGAGACTCCAGCTGGAGGAAAGGTCATGTGCCGGGCAGTAAGGCCCTGCTAGCAGCAGCATGGGCCACATGGAGCCTCATGTGGCCAGGACAGGAGCAGCACACGAGGCTGGAGATTTGGGCAAGGGCTTTAACAGAACATCAGACCAACAAACTGGTGTGTTAGACTGAAGGTAAAGAATTCTGTATAGCCAAAACCAACAATCTGATGGTCATGCTAATGGGATTTATTGATGAGTTGGATATGGTGTAAGGGGAGAGAAAGAAGGGAGCAGTAGGACTGGAGATTGTTTGTGCCACCCTGGAGGGATGGAATTACAGAGATGGAATTTACAGAGTTGAGAAAGAGGATGGCACAGATTTGAGAGGGAAGCGCAGGGGTTTGTTTTTGCCAAGTTATATGTCTTGTTAACTTCCAAGTTTAACTTTATGGGCTAGGTTGATGCTGGAGATTTAAATTTGGTAGTCATAGCACAAGGGTACTCTTTCAAGCTGGGAGATTGAGTTCATCTCTCAGGTAGAGGATATGGAGCCCTGGCCCCCTAGTGTTTAGATGCTGGGGAGATGCAGAAGAACTTGCCCAGGTGGTTGAGGTGCAGTAGACAGAGAGGCAGGATGAGACACCGATCTTCTGTGGCTGGAGCAAATGAGGAATTGCAAGGAGATGCCACTTTTCTCTGTCAGATTCAAATTGCATGAGAGACTTCAGCATACCCAACTCATGATGTCTGGGTAGGAATACGGGGGAAACTGATATCTGTCACGTGAGGGTGCATGCAAATTGGGTCCCTGCCCCAGAAAGGCCATATGGCAGTAATTATCAGAATTATGAATTATATATACTTCAAATCAGCAATTCCATTTTCAGAGTTTTCTCTACAGATATGATCACATACTTTGGGAAGAACAGATGTACAATTTTCTTTGCTAATCCTGAGAGCAACCTGAATGTTCAGCAGGGGGACCCTGATTAAATACATTATATGATATAGCCTTATAAGGGAACATTATGCTACCATAACAAGGAATAAAGAAGTATATGTGTGTATGTGTACATGTGTTCACACACATTGCACACATAAGGAAGACCTTATATACACATATAGGTAAAAGTATAAATGGATGAATTTCAAAAGCAAAGCAAAACATTGTATGTTACTTGTTAGTGTTTGTTTTAAAAGGTGGGAGGGGAGAACAGCTGTGTGCTGTGAGCACATCACTCTGGAAGAATACCTCAGAAGCAGTAACAGCGGTTGCCTGGCTGGAGGGGAGCTAGAGGCCTGGGAAATGGGAAAGGAAAGTCAATTTCCTGTATATCAGTTTATGCCTTTTAACTTGTTGAACCATATGAATACTCATATTTGTTGAAAATTCAAATGAGAAGAGGTGTGAAAAAGAGAGAATGGTGGACAGGGTATGGTGAGGAGGGTCTTGTGTGTTGTGGCAATTGTGCCAAACTCTGGGAGAAGGGAAGAGTTGATGTAAGTGGTGATCCAAACAAAAATACTCTAGGTGCATACACACACACACACACACACACACACACACACAAACACACACACATATACACACAAATCTGTTTGTTTATCTGTTTGCAGTGTTAGGAATCAAACCCATGTCTTTGTGCATGCTAGACAAGTGCTCTATCAAAAAAAAAAAAAAAATCTACTCTGTGTGCGATTGAAGAGGAACTTTGTATTTCTGGGTGAAATGAAACAAGGAAGGTCTTGCTAACACAATTCTTCCTGGGATTCCGCTCACCCAAGTCAAGTGACCATGGGTTGAGAATGGCTCGGCAGGTCCCACAAAGGACCAAGAACGATGCAGCTTCAGCTCACCTAGATTTACCCAGATGGAAATGCTGGCAGGGGAAGAAAAACCCTCCTTCACACAATTCATTCACAAATTGTACTGCTGTCGGCTTGGCATCACACAGATCTTGTCATCCATCTGGGTTCCAGGGATATATTTAAGAGACCTGGTTTATCGATCCTGTCTCTTGTGGAATGGGTTTTAACAGTTCAAAATCCATCTTAAAAATAATTTGGTTAGATTTCTTGCCAAGATTATTTGGCAAGAAGACCAAGAAAAAGAGACTAGCAGCTGGAACTGTTTGAAGAGCAACTAGGCATGTCCACATCTCCCCAAGTGCAAGGGTGAAACACCCCCTGTCTGCAGTGCACCCTCACTCCAGACCCCTGGAGTCTGGGGCAGAGCGTACAGTTGACAAAGGCTGTATATTTAAATAGGTACTATGTGAGAATTGAAAAAAAGTGATCAGATATCCACCTTTTGTTCTCAGGGGTAGTATGATACCACAGTACTTTGTGCAGACCATGTTAGATCAGTCCTTTTAATACTGTTGATGAATTAACCTCTTGAATGAGGTCCCAAGTAAACCTGTATCATGTGGAATTCCATCTTCCAGGAAATATCCCACCACACCAAATTTAGGGAATTTGAAATAAATTAGAATTATAATTATCTAATTATTCTGTCTCCATCTAAAAGATTTACCTTTTGCCTTCAGTTTCCACTTTTCAGGATGCACACAGATGTCTTTCAACTGGTTATTTATAATAAAAGAACTTTTTAGGAGAGCAAAGTAAATTTTCAGTTTAAAAACTAATCATTATCCCCATTTAAGATCAGTATGTCTCTCTCAGGACTGTTTTTAAAATCACATTTGCTTCTTAAAAAGTTTAGCCATGTGCTATATGATATATTTTAGATTCATATCATTTAGATTGGTAAAAAAAAAAAAAAAAAAATCCCAACCAGAATGTTTGAAAGGTCATCTGCTTTATGTCTGGAAAGGAAGCATGCTATTCATTTCAGTTGGAAGAGGAGGTGAGGCCGTAGTTCTGCCTTGGCCCCACCTCCTATTCAAAGCAAAAACTGCTTCTTCATATCTTTTTTTATTACATGTATCATACATTTTATTCTTAGAGCTGATTAGTTTTCAGCTAAGTTTGTTATCTGTGATGGGAAGCAGAGCACTTAATAGATCTGGAAATTTCTCTTCCATCCTTTCTAGGATTGTTGCAGGCAGTTGCACTAATGTTCTGAGTTAATTTAATTACATCATCTTGAAGATTCTGTACTCATCTATTGATTTTCATAAAACATACTTTATCAGCATTACATTCCATTTTTGACATTGTTTTAGGCTCTTCGAAACCCTCCAAATATTTAAATTGTAAAGTACTTTGAAATAATAACTAGAAAATTATGTGAAATAAACATCTTCATGTAAAAAAATTGGGGCTGTTTAGATTTTAAAGAAATAACATGGAAAGAAGTGAAGAAAGTGAATTTTCAAAAAATGTTTCCTTACATAAAAATCCAATAACATACCTTCAAGTGGCCATGCCAATTCTTAAAGTTTAACACTGTAGGTATAGATCAAAAGTTAAGTGATTGGTGTCATATCCACTGTATGAGGCCTAACTTTGTCTTCCTTACGTGGTCTGTATCTTCATTCCCTTGAGACCAAAACTGAATTGAACTCTCCTAGACATCACCTGACCTTGGGCTTTCCATTGTCCTTTCTCTACTGTTTGACAACCTACTATTTAGTCCCTTGGCTCTCAAGTTATTTACCACAAAGGAATTGAGCTAGTTTTCTCCTTGGTTAACATCCTAGAAGAAAAATAGCCCACTACTTTCCCTTAGGATCAGAAGCTTGGGGTCTTGGAGTCAGAGCAATCTAATTGTAGATTCTTGGGCACAAAACAACCAACGTCCAAAGGCAACCTTTCTTCAAAAGAGCAGCACCCCAGACCCAACCAGGTCTCATACAGGTGTGAGACACAGACCATTCACTGATTTCTAAGCATTAACTCGTATTTCTGTGTGCTTCATCAGATTCATGTAATATGTTCACCACCTTCAAACTTTGATACTTTTAAATGCAATATGTATTTTGACTGTTAAATAATATAGCACATTGCATTTGTGTCATATTGTCAGTGGACTAGTTACCTAGTTAGTGTTGGTTTTCAACTGAGGCTGAGTAACACTTAAACCAAGATTTGAATTTCTTTGCCCAAATTAACTCTTATCTCATCTCACTTGAGCACCATGGTTGAAGAATCGGGGAATCCTAGTTCTTTCCCCTCCCTCTTTAACAGGTGCCCCCAGATATTACGTTTTACCTTAAGAAAACATGGACAAGACCAAGCCTTGTTTGAGACTTTTATAAAGCATTTTGTTCAAATCAAACTAGTATATGGGACATAGACTAAGAAAAAATATGATTATTTTGCCTGACAATTAGCTGCAAGATAATGTAAACAACTCTACATGACTGAAATATACAAATTCATGACAAAAGTGTGCTGGCATAATATTTGGAAGATGCTGGGAACAAACAGGGAGATAGATCTTGTTCCTGAGAGAATACCCTTTGTCTCATTCCCCCAGCATTTCTGGCCTGGTTTCTATTTCTGAACCTGAAGATTGCATTCACAGTGGGAATTCTTATCAGCGTCACTATCCTCCAGCAGCAGCAGCAGCAGTATCCACATGATCCAGGCTGCCTGTTATTTCCCCCATGTCTGCCTGGTAGCTTTCCACAAGTCTGTCAGGCACTGCTTGGGCCACGTAAGCTGAGAGCTGCATTCTATAAGGACATCAGGACTCTTTGGGTTTAAACCCATATTTTAGAAACTTCTAAATATTGGTTTTGCAGATGATCAACACAAAAGTAATTTTCTTAGGTTCAATAAAATTCCAGCTATTTTCAGCAGTATGTAGGTTTTTCTTAACTAAAAATTACTTATGCTTTAGAACTGGAAAGCTCTCTGTTTCAGCCTCTATGCTGCAGATGAAGAAACAGAGGCCCCATGGAAAGCCTTGGTGTGAGGCAATAGGACCCCACATAGGTACAGCCCTCAAAGGAGACTTCTGACTTGCTGAGGAGGAGAAGCTGGTTTGGGTAGTGCTGCATCTTCCCATCCTTTTAAGAACTGTAAGGCTCCTCTTAGCAGGCATCCTTAAGAGCCTGCTTCTGAGGGCTGCTTCTGAGCACTGTATCCCTGTGAATCAACAGTCCCCTTCCCTAGTGGAGGGACTGTCATGCTAAAATATATGCTGATAAAAGATCCATTGATAATGGGCAAACCTGGAACGTGCAAAACAGTCAGGTATTTACTTGCAAAGGAGTAATTTCATGCCAGGGGTTCCTAGTGTAGTTAATAAGAAGGAAGGAGGTAGTTCTACCTCCTTCTGTAGGCTGACCAGAAGGGCCAGTTGTGTTTCTGAACAGAATAACACAAGGCTCTGGCATCAGGGGCAGAGCAGCCTTGGTTGTGATTGAACTGTGCCAGTTGCCCCAGGGCTGCGTCCCAGGTTCTGGCTGGCAGCTTGTCTGTTGAGGATAGGAGCTGTGCAGAGAGCCTTCCCTAATCACAGTTCAGCATCTTTACGCAAAGGCAAGCATAAAGGACTCCATCTCACTTGTTATGTAACTTCCCAATATAGTCAGTTTTGCAATAAATATAAAGGGCATTTAGCTCTATCATAGAGGGATTTATTATTATTTGTGAAGCACAGGATGCAGTTTTCAGAAAAGTAAACTTGTCTAATTTATTACTTCTTAATTCTAAGATTAAGTTATTTTTAATGACCAATTATTTGTAATTTATCATGTACAGTTTTACATTGTACTCTAGGATCTTTATAATCTTCCATACATAGCATGTTTCCTATACAAAAATCCTAGTTTGGTATTACACCTACAGAGTTTATTTTGGCATCGAATTTTAAAAACCAAGTGATGGTTACATAGTTTCATGTTATCATTTGAATGTTGTAGCTGTCTTTTCTAATGCCTCTAAACTCAGTCATTATGTTACAGAACAAAATTTTAAAGTTTTTTTTTCTTTATGCTGATAATATAAGCACTAGCTCCCATTCCCAGTTTGCTGCCTGTGCTTCTAGACTCTGTAGCTTTTCCACAAGGTGTTTGTCATATTTAAGTAAAGGGTTTGAATGGAACTCAGCACAGCATATAATCAAATGACCTGCACATAGTGTGTGATCAGTAAATGCTAGCAGCCTACCAATAATTGCTGTTACTTCAAGAATTAAGAATTGCTCTCATCATCCAAAATGATGAGATCTTTTATGTCAATATTATGGATATTGACTACTAATTACAGAAACAGAAGTATTCTGAAAATTCCACGTGGCAAAGAAATTTCAACTAGTAATTTAGTTTTACCTCTTGAAGTAAACATTCCTCCTTAAGCTTCATGTTAGGGTCCTTTTAGATAAAAGTGAAACAAGTAAACAGAACAAAATCTTGTGCTAGATAATTTGGAAATGAATATCTGTATTTGTAAACTGCAAAGTCATTAGAAAGAAAACAGTAGTGTCGTCTCCTCCCTCCTTTCTTCTGGTTTTCTCCCTGCTTGCCTCCCTCCCTCCCTTCCCTAGGGCAGGCTGAGATGACCAGCTCATAATTCCTACATTCAGCCTTGCCGCTCTGCTCCTGGTAAGTCACTGCTTTTCACCCCACATGCTGTCCATCCTCATCATCTTCCAGTATCTCAGTTCCCTCCCCTTCCCTCAGAGTGGTCCCTAGCCTTCTTGCTAGGAAACCTCCAGGAGTACTTGTTAAACATGTCCATGCCTGGGCCCTCCTCACACCTGAACCAGAATCCCCAAGAGGCAGAGAACTTGCATTTTTAAGGGGCACCTCCAGGGAGCCTGCTGTGTGCTGAGGTTTGAAGTAGGAGATGCGCTCTGGAGTCTTGGGACTTCCCTGTGAAGCCTGTCCCTCTGGCAGCTCCCCTGCCATATCGCCACCAGTGCAGCCACTTGCTCTAAAATTCTCTGGATTAGTGTAGCAGCTTACCCACGGCTTATTCATCTGCAGTCACAGAGTCACACCTGCCCACCCAGGGTTCTTCCCAGAACTGATTAACCCCCACCCCTATCCCTACACCTCTTCTCCTTGTAATTAAAGGACAGGGAATTTTACAGCAAAACAACTGGGCTTCTTTGGAGGTGGGTTGTGTAACTTAAATCTTTTACTTCATCTGTTTTTTGCCAGTTACTTTAAGATCTACTCCACTTTGTAGGCAGAATAATGTGATTTACAGAAGGAGAAGAAATCCTGCTTTTAAATTTCTTAATAAGATAAGGACTGTTGTTGGGTTGATTCTCTGCTGTAAATAATTTGGAACACAGGGAGGAGGTTACTGAACTCCAACCCAGACAAATTCTTTATATTTACTCTTGATATAAAGACCCCAGATGACCTCTGGGACAGAGTAAGTTTCTGGTAATTTAGTACCAAGATGTAATTTTCATCTTAGATGTATTATTGATTCCTCTTGTCATATGTATGGACTGATCCAGTTCAAGTAAAAACCTCACTCTCTACCCTGTGTTCCCTAAGAACTGGCTAGCACTTGTCTAATGGCCCTTATGCCATTCCAAATCTCTGCACAATTATTTTACACCATAATCATATCATGAGCTGCTATTAAGGGCTGAGATGCTTTTGTCTAGAAATAATGTTTGGTGGTTGGAAAACCTGGGGCACTGGGCTCAGGCAAACGAAGATTCAATCCTTCTTCACCATTTGCTGGGAAAGTTCTGTAGGCTGTCTCCATATTCGTTACACAGTACATGTGAGTGCCTGGCCACTTGCCCCTGTGCTTTTCTTGGTTGTGTATCCTTGGCCCTTGCACTGCACTTTGCATGCCAGAGTTGACAGAGAAAGGTAAAATCCTGCTGTACAGGTCAAGGTGAGAAACCTTTCCTTTCCTTAAGAAATAAAATCAGTATATGCTTCCAGTCAGTGGATCAGCGCAATCCAAGCCAGTAGATTTGCAAAGATCAACCTCCAAGATAACAATAAGGATGTGTGAGCCAGAAAATCAAATAATGAAATAAGTAACAGTGGGACAGTCACTTTTTAAAATTCTGGGTTTTATTTAACATAATTTTTCAAGTATTCAATTCATCACTTTTTCATGCTCCTTTGAATTTTGAATTTTGTTTTCAGTGCTGAGAATGAACCTAGGTCCTTGTGCATCCTGGTCAAGCTCTCTATCACTGAGCTATGCCCCTGGCCCCCATTATTAAAAGAACTTCTTTAATAATACTCTTTGTACTTCCCTGTGAAAATTTATTGGACTACAGATATTTTAAGAGGGGTAAAGAAAGGGGGAATTGTCTCATCTCTTTAATGGATATATAAAATAAGAGCTTTTAAATATCAGGAACATATGCAGCTGCACTTATTTTATATATATGTTTCCACATATCTTCCTTATCAATATCCTTTTTTTAAAAAATAATTTTAATGGTGTTCTTCTTCTAGTCCCCAATCCTTCTCAAGGCTGCCTGTCCTCCTACTGCTTCTGGCCCCTGTTCTTTCTGCCTTTGAATTTTCTTAAAGCCGCTTTCTTAAAATCAGGGTACATGAGTGTCTAAGCTTAGCATTCTCTTCTTCCACTGTTCTATGCTTATATTATCTGTAGGTTCTTATGTGCTAGTTGGAATTAAGCCCAGTGTAGCAGTTTCTGTGGCTGCTCATTACCTTACGGCTAAGGAGATGTTATATAAGATAACATAAGCTGTCAGCCCCCGGCAGAATGAGGCTTCCAACCACATACCTGGTGGCTGAACAAACCTCTGCTGTCATTCCGTTGCACCTGTGTGCTGGTTTTAGAATATGCAACAAGGAAGCATCATGAATGGCCCCCATCTGGACAGGTACTCATGGTCTGTATTCCTATGTTAATTAGTACATGACCCTTCCCAATTTCTTTTCCTCTATGCCATGCCATCCTCAGAGTTTGTTCCTTCTTGTGGACAGAGTGCTGCTTCCCCGCCGCTTCTCTCCTCCTATCTTTTCCCTTTCCTGAATTCCAGTCACGGATTCCAGTCACGGATTCCATCCACTGTCTCAGTGATGCCTTTGAGACCGTGGTGCCTCCCACCGACAGAAGTATGAACATTATGAGCATTAAGGATCATATTTGGAAACCCAGATTAGAAAAGTATTAAAATTTAACAAAAGAGCCAGCATATCAGTGCCTTATCTTTAGGGTCCCAACTGATGGGTGAGTCACTGCAGCCCAGTCTAGGGAGCCTCCCACATGTGAAGAGGGAGAGAGGGAGAGAGCAGGAGTGTGTGTATGGTTCAATGCTCTAGCAAAAGCCATGAGTTTTAGAACAAGATTGCTGCTTATTCGTGGTTGTTGTTTTCATTTTTGCTTTTTGTTTTTCTTCAGTCTAGTAAGCCAAGCATATTCCAGTGAAAGGAAAAACTAGACAAAGGGGACGCTGCCCGCTGTCTGAGCTGGGTCACCTGCATCAGGGTGGAGGGGGTTAGGTAATCATGTTGGGGTGTTCTCAGGGACCATCATTTGCAAAAGAGGAGTTGGAGAAAAGGAGAGCTGTCAGTGTGCTAGTTCCCTCGACAATGGAGTGAACTTTACTCATTACTGTTCTTTTTTGGAACCAGTGAGGTTCTCATGCCTTATTAGCATGACAGGGAGTTGGACCATAGTTTCTATCAGCTAGAGAAGAAAATAGGGAAGAAAAAAAGTTGGCAGCTTATTATATTTATCACATGTGTATTGACTTTTGCTTGATGTTTAAAGATGCTAAGGAATACAGTTGCTATCAATCACCATGTAGAGTTGCTTTGAAATGGTGTCACATAGAAAGGGAATTAGAGGGCTAGGGATATAGCTCAGTTGGTAGAGTGCTTGCCTCACAAGCACAGGGCCCTGGGTTCAAGCCCCAGCACCACACACACACACACACACACACACAAAAAAAAAGGAATTAGAAACAGGAATGTCTAAGCAAAGACCACAGTATCAAAAGAACACACAAAATGCTTTGTAAAATCTACAACAGTTCCACATTACATAATAGCAAAAGATTTGGAAAAACTGCATCCATTGGTGGGGGTACCTAAACACCAGCTCACATACACAGTGGAGCCTCTGGAGCTATAGAAAAAGAATGAGCCAGGGCTCTCTACACTGACACAAGTGATTTCCGTTGTTCAGTAATGTGAGAAAAAAAGCCAAGAGGCAGAATCGTGTACACTGTGTAAGAAAGGGAGGATTCTGAACATGTGTACACATTTACTTACATTTGCACAGAGAATAATAGTACCAGGGGAAGATAAGTTTAAATATACAAGAGGAGCAGGGATCGAGGTAGAGACCAGGAAGGAAGTAGGACTTACCTAAATATACCTTGATGTTTAGTTCAGCTGTGGAATCTTGTCAGGTTTTAACTTAATCCTAAAACAGATAACAACAAAAAAGCTCATGTCTGTGCACACACACAAGACCTAACTGAACCTGAGTGTACCTTGTTAGTGACATGACCACATCGATTAAAGAATTTATCCATGCTGGGGATATAGCTCAGTTGGTAGAGTGCTTGTCTGTCAAGTACAAGGCCCTGGGTTCAATCCCCAGCACCCCCCCAAAAAAAAAAGAAAGAAAGAAAAAAAGAATTATTCCAACTGACCTTAAAACACAGTGATTTTGCTGTGCATTCTCAATAAGATAAACTCTAAGGGCACACATAGAAAAATGCTGAGAGTTTTAAGTATCTCTAGCAGTCTTACTACTAGTAGTTGCATTGGTATAGTTAGGAATTAAGATTTTTTTCCACATAAGAAAAAAAAGCATAATATTTAAAAAGTTATTTTTAAACCCTGAATTAATTTTTAAGTATTAGTAAGATCTTTCCCTTAAAAAAATACGTGTCCTAGATCTGTCTAATGAAAAGACCTTAGAAAACAATAAAAACTCAGTTAACATTGAATACCCTGACTGTGGAGGGGAAAGTGTCTCTCCTCTCCCTCCCCCCCACCCTCCCTCTCTCCTTCCTCCCTCCCTCCCTCTCTCTCTCTCTCTCTCTCTCTCTCTCTCTCTCTCTCTCACACACACACACACACACACACACACACACACATACGCATAATGCATATAATTTCCATGGGGAAATAGCTAGCTCCAGGTCTGAGATGGGAAACGTATTCTATATGGGTGAGTCTAGAATTTCTTGTGCCAGAAAGCAAGGAAGGTATCAAAAGTTACTTGGTCATTTCAGTAGGATGTGGGAACTAGTTTGAAGGTTTCTGTTGGCCAAGGATGGGATGATTGACTATAAGAGAATATGCAAAAAGTCTGAGTTATAATGACTACAAGTAAAAGGACCATCATACCCCCACCCCCTGCATCATTACAGTGAGAATCCTCTTAGATTATTTTAAAGGAAACCAGGGAGTATTCATTTGATCAGGTAAATCCTGGTAAAGTTTCATAATATAAATGTGAAGGTTGAAGTTCACATCCTTCTCCCCAGCCTATCCCCTTTACAATAGGCTTGGTATCTGAGCTCATATTGACCCTCCCTGTGATGGGAAGTTCTTGACTTTGCATTCTTTGCATCCCCAGTAACCAGTAGAGTTGTCCTCAGTATAGTTGAAATCTTCTTTCTCATATTTTAGAGACTTGGGTTCCAGTCCCTGCTTCTCTTCCTGCTCCCTGGGCAACCTTCCTCTCAGAAGCTGAGTCTCTCTTCTCTAAAATACAATCATGTAATAATAATCATGTGTCCTGCTGCCCTTCAGAACTGAGGGACAATCACTGACCTCTAAGATACCTTCCACCTTATTGGAACCATGAACTTTCAGTGTTTCCTCCCTATTATTACTTTCTTACGTGGGCACGTTTATGAAATTCCATTAGCGTTTGGAATTGTTTTAGCTCTGCCTAGAAAAATGAATATTGCTGGTTCATTACCACGGACTGGATGGGGAAGTAATATACTTTGTCTTTTTTTGTTTCTTTCAGCCATGGAATTTCATGAACACTTGCACAGCATAGGCACCAAGGAGGGTCTGAAGGAACGAAAGCTACAGAAAGCAGTGGAGAGCTTTACCTGGAATATCACCATCTTGAAGGTATCTTCAGAGTTGTTTCTAAGGCTAGTGGTACTGTGGTCATTCTCTGCCTGCTCCTCTCTCTCAGGACAGTATTTCCTGCGTTGTGCATAATCAGCTTTTGAGGCTATAGCACAGCCGCAGAAATCACAGCAAGAACTCTGCCCTCTGCAGAGTCTGGGCACAGTGGCTTATCACTGGGGCTCAGAAGGAGCACACAGGACTTCCACAGTGGGCACACTGTGGATTCTGTTAGAGAGACAAAGGCTTCATTTTATCCTGGAAGCATTTTAAGTTTCATAAATACCCATTGGTATATGCAAAGTAGAAAATATTGATTAAAGAGGATTGATTGGAAAATGAAAGATTCTAGTCACTCACATGTCATTTCACAAAAAAAGTGTATGCAAAGCCCTAATGGTAATATGAACCCAGAAAAAAGTAGAGGATTGTGTGGTGTATAATCCAAGGAAATGCATAAAGGAATTGCCATTTGAAAAAAGTTTTCCTTTAAAGGTGAAGTTGTGTATGTTTATATCTAGCTCAGCAGGCTGCTTTCGAAAACTGACTTGGTTTACTTTTGTTATAAATATAATACATTTTTGTTACAGATAATGTCAAAAGAGCGATAAAAGCAAAGGTGCACATAATCCCACCATCCAGAGACAATTAGTGTGGGTTTTCTGCTATACATTCTTCCAGTATTTTTTTTCTGTGCTATGTATAATGTGACGTGATTTTTTAAATAACATAGTATATGTACCTTCAAACATTTTTGAGTTTTTAATCCCAGTGGTTCTTACTGTTCTTCACAGTGTTTGGGGACATGAATAATAAGAGCAGGATAGTTATTTCATCCTGGATCTTGGACAACTAAATGTAAAATTGCTCTCTGCTAGTCACCCTCCAAACTTTATGCTCATTGTTTGAGACTGTGAAGGCACTATCATAGCTCCCTCTTTTTAGTTTCCTCACTACCCCTCCAGTTAAAAGATCCATTCCTGCCACTGACAAGTTTTCTGATTTGCTTTGGTTAAAGGTCCCGCTTCCAAAGCTAGCTATCTTGCATTTTCTCATGTTAAACCCCTACTCATTTTTATAATTAAAATCATTTTCTTGACTTCTTCAAGCACTTCCCTTCCTACACATGTACTTTTTAAATATACATTTATCGAGATCTTCTGCTTAGAATTTAACTCCAATGGTTTGCAGTTCTGTAAACAGCAGAAACAAGAATTTACAATGAAAAGGGATTTGGCGTTACAACTTGCTGACTCACCCCCTTTCAGGGGTGGAGAGTATACCACACATTTCCTGCAAACCTCAGGAAAAAATAGCACAGCACTTTAAGCCCT
The DNA here is from genome assembly GCA_020662805.1 of Glaucomys volans. Lineage (NCBI taxonomy): Eukaryota > Metazoa > Chordata > Mammalia > Rodentia > Sciuridae > Glaucomys > Glaucomys volans. Next base: position 253,811 of record JAJEJO010045072.1, read on the forward strand.
GTGGTAGGAACAAATGCTCATTTTCCTTCTGTTTTATATAGGCAAATAGAGGCCTAGGACCAATGTTCCTTGCTCTCTATGGGTGGTCTGGGAACCAGCTGCCTGAGGCCCCTTGGGAGCTTGCTAGTGTAGCAGCAAAGGGAAAACTTCCCTTCACCCTCTGAAGGCTGCTTGGAATGAACTGATGATAGGTGGATCCACAGGAGGAAAGGTGTATGTATTTCCTTCCTGTGGCCAGGACAGTCCTGGGAGTGTGATTACCCAGTAACCTAGGAAGGTCCAGATCCTTACACACTCTTCAAGAGGAGAAAGGGGAAGGAGTGGGACAATTTCAAGGGGTACTAAACGATTTTAGGTGAATGAATGGTCCAATGCTCAGATAATAGTTAATAAATAATTCTTTTTGAGAATTAAATGAACCTAGGAAATGGACAGAAGCTGGTTCCACAATCTTTCCAGCATGTTTATGTTCTTTAATCTTTCTTACTACAGATATGAGTTTAGTTCATGAAAACTCAGAGAAGGGACCAAAGGTAATTGTTTCATTCATTGGAGGGTCTGGTCTTTCGGCAAATGTGGGAATATCAGAGTAAAGCTTCCTCCAGCATTTGCTGCTAAGGGCCTTTAATTTAAAATAGTCAGCATACCCTATTTTGGGGTGAAATGCCCGGCAGTTCATCAGAAATGCAGAATCAAAGGTCCCACCCCAGACCTGCTGAATCATAGTTTGCATTTTTATAGGATCCCTAGGTATTTCTTAGGCACATTAAAGTTTGAGGAGTACTGGGTTAAGAAACACTGAAAACGAGAGGCTGGTGCACATACTAATGAAAACCAGCCAGTGTAAAGCAAGGTACTATATTTTAAAACCAAACAGCTACACAAAATGAAGCTATGTTCTTTTGAATTATGTCTAGAAGAGAAAATTAACACCTCAGACCTGTGTTCATATGGGGGAAATGTGCAGAATCAGGTAATGGGACTTTTAAATTTTTCCAGGATAGTGTTTGCTACAAGTGGTGTTTGAGCATAGTAAAACCTAAGTGAAGAATGGGGAAGAATTGGAGAGATCTGTATATCCTTTCTGTGTGATAATGGCTTTTCCCATTTCTGTTTTTGAAGTTTAAACAGAAGAATGAGTGCTCATGGGGTCTGAAGCATGAGTTTGATCTGAGTTGAGCTTTCAGCATTTTCCTTGCAGGAGGGAATAAAATGCCCTGAGTTCCTCCCTCCACTTTTTTTTGCAGTACACTTGGAGAGGTGACAGCCCTCTGGCGCTACCAGGGGGTGCCTCCTGGTGGTACAGGGGCTTCAGCAGGGTTTCAGTTAACCCCAGGTATGGAAGAAGAGAGAACAGGAAGACATGCTGAGGGAGCTCTGGCACCATGATACCAGGGCATGAGCAATACCTGGGGTGCTAAAAAATGCGCTCTCCTGAGCCCCACCCCACACTTACTGAACCAGAATATCCAGGAGTGGAACCCAGGAATCTCCTTGCCTCACATGTTCCTCAGGGGATTCTGAGGCACACTAAAAATAAATGAGTACCATTGCTATAGAATCTTTCCTTATTCATCACCCCTTTCATTGGAACCACAAAGGAGGAAGGGTGACTGTGTCAGTCAGCTTTTTGTTACTGTGACAAAATACCTGAGAGAACTAGCAGAGGAAAGATTCATTTTGGTTCATGGTTTCAAAGGTTTCAGTCCATGCTCAGTTGACCTCATTTGTTTTTGATATGAGGCAATGCAGAATATCATGGTGGAAGAGCATGATAGAGGAAAACTGCTCACCTCAGTGCAGCCAGGAAGTGGAGAGGGGAGTGACTGGCTGAGGATGAGATATAGTCACCAAGGGCACTGAGGACCTGCTCCCTTCAACTAGATCTTACCTCCTGCAGTTTCCAGTGCCTTTCGGTAGTCCATTCAGCTATGAATCCATCAGTGGATTAATCCATTGATGAGTTTAGCACCATCATGATCTAATCACTTCCCAAAGGCCCCACCTCTGAATATTGTTACATTGGGAATCAAGCCTTCAACACATGAGCCTTTGGGGGGCATTCCAGATCTAAGCCATATAGTGATCAACTATGTCAAGATATAGGGCTTTAAGTCCTGGACATTCCAGGAGCCTTTTCCTATGCATATGTGTGCATGGATGGGTGTGTGGGTGGAGATGTTTGAGTATAACTGAGTTTGAGTCATACCTTTTTTCACATTGTTGACATCTTTGAAATTGGTATGTATCTCATAGTCCACATCTTCGCATTGTGTCAGTTACAGTGGTAGTGGTGTTTCTTTCTTGGTGGGACATAAAATATGTACATCTCACAAGCATCTCAGAAATGATGAAATAAGGTAGGTCAGTGGGTAAACTTCTACTACCACTGCTCTTCCTAGCTTTTTAAAAAATTTCATCTTACTTAATTTAACAGAAGAAAAGGAAGCCATAAAAAAGTTAAATGAATTTTGACTCTGAAAGATATTTATTTCCTAGGAGATCCCTCTGAGCCACTTTCCTGCAGCCAAAGGGAATGGCTGGGGAAAGAGCTCAGCCAGGCCTCAGACATGCTTCTTCCAACACTTAGGCCCAGTTTCCTTTTTCTCAGAGCTTCTAAAATGTCCTGTTCCAGGGCTTCTGCTGTATAACAGAGGAGAACATAACCCATCCCCACAGACTTCCAATTGCTCGTTTGACCCGACATCATTTATTTTTAAATCTTTGCAAACCTCATTAAGGTATAATTCACATAAAATTTGTCAATTGTAAACCTATGATTCAATGATGTATAATATATGTGGTTCATGCAGCCTCTACCACAACTATGATAGAGCACTTCTGTCACCTTCCAAAGTTTCTTTGTGCCCCTCCGTAATAAAATCCTCTGTGATGGTTACCACAGATCTTATTTCTCCATATATATTTTCACCTGTTCCAGAGTGTTATGTAAATGGAATTATATAGTATGCAGTCTGTAGTGCATGACTTCTTTCATTTAGCATAGTGCTTTTTAGATTCATCCACATTGTTTGTGTTTCAACAATCCATTCCTTTTTATTGCTGAGGGGTATTATATTTTTATGGATGCAACACACTTTGTTTATACATGAATCAGTTGATGGACATTTTGGGTTGTTTCAGTTTTTAACTTTTATGAATAAAGCTGCAGTGAACATTCACATACAAATTTTTGTATGGACAAATGTTCTCATTCTTCTTGAGTAAATATCTATGAGTGGCATTGCTTTATCATTTGGTAAATGTATGTAAGACTTCATTAGAAACTGCCAAACTACTTTACAAAGAAAACAAAAAAACAAAGTCACTTCCTGTTTACATTCCCCTCAGCAGTGTTTTGAGAGTTCCAGTTGCTTAGAACATCCTTGCTGACATTTGGAATAACTGGTTTAGCCATTCTAGCCAGTGTATAGAGGCTGAACATCTGTGTGTATCTGTGTGTTTTAAAAAATTATGATGGGTCTTGATGTGGTTTTCTTTATGTTTCTTCTGCTTGAAACTTTGTTAAAATTCTTGGATATGTGGATTTATAACTTTCAATAAATTTGGAAATTTTGGGCAATTATTTTCTCTTCTATAATTCCAACTATACATACAAATTGCTTGGCATTGTCCCATGAGACACAGATGCTCATTCATTTGTTTTAAGGTGTTTTCTGTGTTTAAAAAAATGTTGGTAGTTTTTTACTGTGTCAAGTAATTAAGATTGCTGTCTTCTATATTATCTAATATGCCATTAATCCTATCTCATGTATTTTATATCAAATTTCCTGCATCTCTCCTCTTTAAGCTCCTCTGCCTTCTTGAACGTGTGTATTTTAATAGGTGTCTTAGAGCTACCTCCTCTCCCCTACTCGGAGCTTCAAACTCCTGAACTGCAGGCTCTGTCCTCTAGTCTGCAGGGCTGCTGGGCTCTGGGATCTGTCCTTCTACACTATACCTGGAAACCACAGAGTGTGCAACACTCTTTTGGGGGGTTTTGTTTGTTTGTATGTTGTTGTTTTTTAGTACTGGAGATTAAACCCAGGGACGTTTAACCACTGAGCCACATCCCCAGCCCTTTTTATGTTGTAGTTGGAGATAGGATGTCACTAAGTTGCTTAGGGTCCTACTGAGTTGCTGAGGCTGGCTTTGTACTTGGAACCCTCCTGCCTCAGCCTCCTGAGCCACTGGGATCACAGATGTGAGCCATTGCATCTGGCGTGTGCAACACTCTCAGTGCCCTTCTCTCAGACATCACTCTTCTGCTCTCTGAAAGCCACTGTGTCCTGTATTTCATGCTGTTTTTTAATTGTCAGCCCTGTTCCTAATTTTTCCAGTGTCACTTTCTTCCTGCCGTCTACCTATCATTTCTTCTGCTACTCCAATAAACAGAAGAAGAAAAGAGAAGGTCACTTACTCTGTTCATATCTTTCTAGTTTGGTTCAGTGTTAGGTAGAATTATCTGGACTTTTGTGACTTGCCAATGTCGCTACTGTGAATTTTAGAAGTGTGTTAAATTATGTCATACCCTTTTCTTAGTTTGGTTGCTGCTTATGGGTTTTTTACCTGGGTTTGTTTGTTTGCCAATTTTGCTGTTTGGGCCCATTTCATTGGGGATGTGGAATGGGAACTCCAGAGCGTTTTCATCCTGCCAATATCATCAGAGCTCCTCTACTTTTACTTTCCATTTGTGAAAATGCTCACTGCCCTGGTGGTGGAATTCACAGGCCCGTTCACTGCCATTCCTAAGATGCTAGGATCCCAGAGAAGAGTGCAGTTTTCACAGGCCTGCTTGGTTACCAGGAGCAAAAATTCACTTAGACTAACTCACAGAGGAGGGGAAGAGATGCCAGCTTACACCGACCTCGAGGGGCAGGAACTTCCAGGAACTCTGAGATGAGAAACTGCAGCCTGGCTTCAGGCAGTTAGAAAGCTGTTGGAACCCCAGCAGCTCCGGAAGAGCTGTGTCTCTGTGGCCAGTGCTCTACACTTGTCTCTCTGCTTCTGCTCCGTTCTTCTCCCTTCTGCCAGCCCGATTCTGCCCAGGTCATTCTAATGCTTTGAAACTTTGTCTTACCTTGGCCTGACCCTGCCAGTACCATGTAAGCTTTTATTTCAAGTGCTCAAACTATTTGTCTTTCCTAGGGGAGCTCAGACATTTAGCTCCAGGCTAGCAGTCCTCAGGTGTGTAAGCCTTCCTCTTGCATCAGGGCTCCTTGGATCGAGTTCTCCCCCTACTTCCATACAGTGTGTCCAAGAAGGCCTCGTCATGTTGCACAGAAGCTGGCCACCTTGAGTGGCTATTTCGGTTCCCTACTGCTGTATAACAACCCATTTCAAAACTAGTGGCTTAAGATGATTTCTACTTCTTCTTCCCCATGATTGTGATTGTGGGGCTCAGGTGCATGGTTTTTCTGCTCCATGTGGTATTGGCTGGCTCAGTCCTGGGCAGTTATTCTGCTGCGAGCTCAGCTGGACCTGGAACATCAATCAGGCTTCACCCACATGACCTACATCTCATCTGGGGTAGCTGGACTTTTCATGAAAAGCAATCTTAACTAACTTAAACTAACTAACTAACTTAAAGTAAGTTAATTATAGCCCAAGACGTCTCCAGATGAGCGGCTGCCAAGTCAGCTCTCCCCGTCCTGTGCCACTCTGCCCTCAGAAACCAAACTGACAAGGAAATCCTGCAAGTAATTAGAGATTTGTTCTCTTCAGGAGCATAAGACTTCTGCCAAAAATGAATCAATAAACCAGATGGCGTTGATTCCTACATTGATCTTGATTCTCATTTCCACCTGAGATGCAGTACTTACCTTGAAGACTGGCGCTTGTTTCCTGTCTGAAAATTAACTGTGATGGTCTGTGGATTTATTGCATTTTCTTTTCTTAGTCTTATTGACACTTATGGTTTAGTTATTTATTATAGGTGATGTAGTGTGTTGCCAGTTTTCCTGAAAAGCTATAATTGACTGAAAGCCATTTCTCTATTTATTGTGTGAAAACTCAGAATGGTTCAGGAAACACACTACAGTAGTGTTCCTCATTAGGCAGGCCGCACTCCCTGATCCATTTAAAACACAGTGAAACCTCAAGCATTTGGATCCCTCTAATGTGAAATTTGTGATTACTCAGCTAATGTTCAATTATGCACAAGGTGTGCTTAGGAGATTAATAAGGCGAAGGAAGTGCTTACCTGTGCGCTGTTTTTCCTAATGTGTTCAGAGGATGGTCCTGGTCCTGCTCATACCCTGGCCTCCCCTCACTCTCCACTTCCTCTCCTCTGACCCTGGTCCCTCTCTGACCTCCTGCCTTCTGTGCTTACCTTATGGCTTACTTCTGCTATCAGAGACTCCAGTGACTGCTCCTGAAACCCCCACCCCACCTCTGCCACCAGAGCAACCAGCTCTGTGCCAGGCCAGGCCCCTCTCCTGCTGCAGAGTGGACCTTAGCCCTCTCCATGAGCAGTCTGTGACAGGGGGAGATGCAGAGTTCAGACTTAGAAAACTTTGTAGTCTGGATGATGTGCTACTGAATGATGGCTGGGCTCCAAGACCACCATTTCCTAGACTCATGGACACTTGTTGGTGGAAAGCAGCATCCTCCTCCATAGCTCCCCACACCTGCCAAAATCTTTTCCTGCTTTTCTGTCCAGGCCCAGCTCAGGCACCAGCTACCTAGGAGCACCCAACTCTCCATCTTGGTTGAAGACAAGAAAAATTGTTTTTGAGGAAAATGGCATTCCTTCTGAATTTAAATTAAATTGAATCTCATATTTGAAATTTAAAATTATCCATAGTCATACAATCATTGACAAATTGGGAGGTGACTGTAGATGTGATGAGAGCCCAGATGTAGGCAAAGTGTATGGGGAGGATCCAGACTTGAGGATAGACCTCAGAAGGACCTACCGTTCTTGCATAATCTAGGTGCTGCATGGTACAAGTGAAGCATCTCTTGGATTAAGGAAGAAATTCCAGGACCAGGACCCACGTTTACAGTGTATTCTTTCCATTCTCACCCAGCACCTCATCCTCCCCAGCAGCTCTGACCCATCGTCGGGTGGAGGCAGGGTGGAGGAAGGCACCCCTGCTGTGGTGAGACCAGTTCACCTGCGACGTGCACTGCAGCCCCACCAAACACCAGAGGGGAAGCCACAGGATAGAAAAAATAATGACGCACCCCAGCAGTTCCCACGTCCTCTAGCAAAGCATGTATCCTGGTGCTCTAGCTTGAGCTGATTCTGATGATGGGGATCTTTTTTCATGTGTAATGTTTATTAAGACATCAGCAGGAAGTAAGCCTGACCAAGCTAGGAGGCCTTCCTTAATCCTGATTAATGTGCTAGGTCTCAGCCAGCCACAAAAGGCCTCTCGGAAGGGGGACTGTCAAAGGATAATGAGGGGGCGATTTGCAATCTGTAGCCAAGACTCCCAGGGCCCTCCCTGCTTTTGTTCACCCATTCCTCTTCAACATGTCTGAATGGGACATCTGTATTTCTGTTTCCGTACTTAACCACAGGAAGAGTGAATTGTCTGCACAATTTGTTGATAAGCTGAGTGCTTTAAAAATTCAGTGGAGGTTCTACTTTGCTTGCATGCAACATGTGGGGTTCAACACACTGTCGTTGGGGGTCCCACTGCTTCGTTTATCCAAAAGGAAAACAAAAAGCTGTCTGTGTTTCAGTGTCATTTGCTGTTTAGACTCTGCCTTGGGCAAGGTCCCTAATCTCCTTAAACTCATTATGAGTAGCAGTGTCTCCTCAGAATTAAGAGACTGTGGTGAGATAATCTTTGTAAATGACTTAATACAGCGCCTGGCAAAGCAATCACTTGATAAATAGTAACCAGTGTCCCAGAAGGCTTTGCTGGTGTAGGTTCCTTCCTATTTTGTTTTTAACATATTGGAGGCTCTGTGGTTTCAAACTTAAGACTGTAATTACTTTCACAGCCCTTCTGAGCCAGTCTGAATCGTGGTTGGAAGAAAGGTACTAAATCATTTCCACAGCATTCCTTTTTTTAAAGGCTTTTATTTTTCTAGAGCAATTTTAGGTTCACAGCAAAATTGACAAAAAGGTTCAGAGACTTCCCATGTCCTGCCCACACACGTGCTTCACCTCCCCATTTTCAACCTGCACCGGAGTGCTGGCTGCATTTGTTACAGTCAGTGAACCTGCGTAGACACGTCATTGCTCAAGGACTATAGATTATATTAGGATTCACTCTTCGTGTCACACATTGACTAAGTTTGAACGAATCTATAATGACACATATCTACTGTACTTATTTTGATTATCTATTTACTTAGTCATTAATTTTGTGGTGCTGGGGATTGAACCCAGGGCCTTGCACATGCTAAGCAAGTGTTCTACCACAGAGTCACACTCTTAGTCACCATTTTTTTAAATTTATTTTTTATTTTATGTATTTAAGGTGTACAACTTGATATTTTTATTGCATCCATCATTATGATATCATGCAAAGTATTATCACTGATCTAAAAATCCTCTGTGCTCTGCCTATTCATCCCCCTAATCTCTGGTACCCCCTGACCTGTGAACTGTCCCCATAGTTTTTACCATAGCATTCTTTTTTTTTTTTTAACCCGGGATTGAATTCAGGGGCACTTGACCACTGAGCCACATCCCCAGCCCTATTTTGTATTTTATTTAGAGACAGGCTCTCACTGAGTTACTTAGGGCCTCGCTCAGTTGCTGAGCCTGGCTTTGAACTCATGATCCTCCTGACTCAGCCTCCCGAGTCACTTGGATTACAGGCGTGTGCCACCACACCCGGCTGCCATAGCATTCTTGAAGGAGGTTTGAACATTTGGCCTGTGATTCTGAATGCTTATGAAATGCTTGATTGAAATGTATTCACTTTATATGTGAGTGTCCTCTCACCTGAAAGTGACTAATCACAAAATATTTACTAAAAGGCACCATGTTTGTGACTGCTTGCCATTAACCAGATAGATAACCAATGAAGGAATGGCAACTTTCTGGCCACCTGGCTTTCATTTCCTGTTACGAAATGTGTTTTAAGACTCACAGGTTCAATTCTCTGGTTTTAGTTGCAAAAGACAGTCTGCTGAGAGACAAGAGAAGCCTAAACCTGCTGCCACCGTCTGAGGGTCCCCACAGCCTCTCGGAGACTTGCAGGAAAGATAAAGAACAATGATCTAGTTAGGGAAATTGGATGCATGCAAATCCAGTTGTCAAGCAAGGGCCAAGACATGGGATGGTCTGGGCTTGCTCAGCTTGGCAGTCCGTCTTGCTGGTAGGCTTAGAGCAGTCCCAGTGTTGGCCAGAGTCAGCCTCATCTCTTTGGAGAGTGGATGGTAACAGTGAAGGGGCCTGCCTAAAATCTGCTGTGCTTCTTACTGTATTCCCAGGTGGTTAAGAAAGCCAGAAAGGAGGCAGCCTAGTCCATACTCACCGAGGTGAACCTTTACAGGTTGAAATCTTTGCCCACAGAGCAACTCAGAAGGCAGTGCGGGCCACAGACAGGCAAGGGTCAAAACTAGACTCTGTTGACTTTCGTTTCTGTTTGCGTCAAAGCAGAAAGATCTGAGTACTTTTGTGCTTCCCTCAAACTCCCAAATGTACAGCATGAGTGTCTGCTTCTTTCTCCTCCTTCCCATTACCTGGGTTTTGGAAAAAGTGTCTGCTGACCCCCAGGGAATGGAGGGTGACTGTCTTGGCTCTCTCCAGTGCCAAGCCATGCAGCCATTGCAGGGGCCAATTGTAGAGATCAGGCACAGCTTCACTGGGTCACTCATCTCCACAGTAAGGCAGCTCTGTTTTCCTCTAATAGATAGTTTAACAAAGGGGCTTTGAGAAAATTAACTGGAGTATCTAATCCCTATTGTTTTACCTCTAGATTTGAATAAAAGCAATGAACTGTAATTATTAATTTTGGTTCTAGCTATGTAGCACTAACAGATGTACTTTGAAATATTTTTAATATATTAAAAACTGAAGCTAAATGCAGTGGCATATGCCTGTAATTCCAGCTCCATGAGAAACGAAGGTAAAGGAATCACAGGTTTGAGGCCAGCCTGGGCAGCTTAGCGAGAACCTGTAGCAAAACAAAATTTTTTACAAAGGGCTGAGATGCATGGATCGCCGTGGTAGAGCACTTGCCTAGCATGTGTAAGGCCCTGGGTTCAAAGAACTGCAGTACTACTGCAAAGAAACAAAAACAAACAGACAAAAATAGGACATCTTTTATGTCACACCAGAAGTTTGGTGAGTAGCCAAGTTTGAGTACAGCCGCGGCACCAGCTCTGGGGTTTGGCATCTGCCGTTGTGCATTTCCTGGATGCTTCTGGCCTCTGATCCAATCCCAGGTAAGCCACAGGCACAGCCTAACTCAGCAAGAGCTGCCGTAGTGCAGCTTCTGCCTTTAGAGACATATTTTAAAGATTACTTTCTAGGCCAAAGTGAGAACCTTAAATATTTTGACCTAAGGTTGTGATAACCCTTTCGAGATGAAAACCAAATCAGATAAGTTACAAAATTCAAAACAGAATGTGTGAAACCAAATGAGGTTTGAGTTTTTCAACTGAAAACATTGCAAAGCCGGCTTGTAGAAAGAGTCTTCTAAACTAGTCACCCTGCATCAGTGGGTGGCACTATTTTAAATAGCTTGTGCTCTTTTGAAGTCTTCTGAAGCAATGACATATGAACATTGCCACCGCAGACACCACCACAGCCTTCAGAATTGTCCTCTACTCATGATAGATGTCTTAACTCCAAGACTTGTCAGGCAAGTAGTTTTAGACACATGGAACACAGTAAAAGTGGTGGGGACCAAGTTCAGCAGCTCCCCGTGACTGGATGTGTTGCTTGTGGGGCCCTTTTTTGGTATCACTTGCACAATGGCTGAATGCCTTCCTGGTCTGTTGGAGACACCATCTCAACTTGTCTGAACTTGGGAAACATAAAAATCAACCAGATAAAGAACTCTGTTGTTGTCACATTAATTATCCCGCACCATCTGGGGATTTTTGTTTTAACTCCTTTATCATCATGTGGTAGATCTATAAACGCTGACATAGAAAGATTACCTAGACATGGCTTCTGGAAACCAAAGAACAATGAAACCAAAGAACAATGTCGATTACCTGATACCATTAACGTAAAAAGTAAAATACCTATTTATAATACATAGAGAAAGAGAAAGACAAAAACATTGTTGGGGTGGCAGCTATAGGAGATTTTCACATTTTATTTTATATTCATTCATCAGATGCTTAGTGATCCCTTACTATGTACCTAGCACTGTTTTAAATTTAGAATATTCAGCACTGATCAGGAAACATAAAAATTCCTGCTCTCACAGTGCTCACATTTAATGCGAGGGACAGACAATGAACAAAACAACAGTTTGTCAGATGGTGCTATGTATTATAAAAAAACAAAGCAGGAAAAGGGAAAGGAAAACTGTGGGAGAGGGTAGAAGTTCTAATTTTAAATAGAGTTGTGTCAAGGTAGATGCCACTGTAAAGGGAATTTCAAATTCAAGACATAAAGGAAGTAAGGGAGTGAGCCTGGTGCATTTTTAGACAGGAGCCTTCCCTTCAGAGGGAGCAGTGAGTGCACAGACCTCGAGGCCACCTGGAGAGGACCTGCTGAGTTTGAGGAACATGGAGGAGCCTCTGTAATGACGGCTGAGTGAACAAGGCAAAGAGATGCAGAGAATGAGGGTGGTTGTGAGGCAGGCCCTCTGGGCCCTGGGTGAGAACTTTGCTACTCACTCTGAGTTACTTGGAGAACCACTGAGGAATTTTGAGAAGAGGGAAGGGTATGTTCTGACTATGTTCCAATTTAAACTCTCCAGCTGTCATGTTAAGGAAGACCAGTCAGAAGGGTACTATCATAAACCCAAGGAAAGATTATAGTGTCTTTGGCTGTGTTGGTGGCAGTGAGGGTGATAAGAAGTGGTGGTAACCTGAATATATGTGTTTTGAAGACTGGGGCCATAGGAACTGCTGATGGGTGAGATGGAGGATGGAAGAGAGAGGAGTCTGGGATGACATTTGGATTCAAGTGACTGCAAGAATGGAATGCTCTATAATCTCTTCCAGAAGATAAAGGCAGAGTGAATACTTTGTAACTCATTCTATAAGGCCAGCATTCCCCTAATACCAAAAGCAAACAAAGACATTACAAGAGAAGAAAATTGAAGACCAATGTCTCCTAGGAACATGGATGCAAAAATCCTCAAAAAATTAACAATAGCAATTCAACATATATGAAAAGAATCATATATCACAGTCAGGTATGCAAGGTTGATTCAATTTTCAAAAATTGATTAGTGTAACCCATCCCATCAGCAGGCTAAAGAAAAAAAATCTCATGGTCATAACTAGACACAGAAAAAAACATGTTGGACAAAATCCAACACCCATTCATATTGAAAACTCTCAGAAAATTAGGAATAGAGGGGAACTTCCTCAACTTGATAAGGACTATCTACAAAAAAATGTGAAGATAACATCATACTTAATTGTAAGAAACTCAAAGTTTCCCACTAACATCAAGAACAAAGCAAGGATGTCCCCTCTCACCATTCACCACAGCTATGAAGACTTTCATGAGTAAACCTATAGAACTCTGACAAAAGATAGAAAGGAAGTAAATAAATGGAGAAGTGTTCCATGTTCATGGACAGGAAGACTCAATATTATCAAGATGGCAGTTCTTCCCAACTTGATTTATGCATTCATTGCAATTCCAGTCAAAATTCCAGTGAGTTATTTTACAACTATTGACAAACCAATTCATATGTGGAGGCAAAAGAACCAAAATATTGAAGGGAAAGAACAATCTTTTCAACAAATGGTACTGGAACAGCTGGATATCCACACACTAAAGGCTGAATCTAGGCACAGATCTGATACCCTTCTCAAGAATTAACTCAAAAGGATCCTAGATCTAAAGGCAAAACAAATTATAGAACTAGATGATGGCATAAAGGTATGGCAATGACTTTTTTAGGTGCACCACTAAAACCACAATCCAGGAAGGAAAGAATTGATGAACTTGACTTCATTGAAGCTAAAAATTTCTTCTCTGCTAAAGACAATGTTAAGATAATGGGAAAAGAAGCCACAGATTGGGAGAAAATATTTTTAAGACACATCTGATAAAGAACTTCTTTCCAAAATATACAGTTTCTCAAAAACTTAACAATAAGGAAACAAACAACCTGATTTAAAGAAATGGGCAAAAGCTTGAACAGACAGTTCACCACAACAGATATATTATGAAAGTAAACATGAAAATAATGTTCAACATCATATGTCATTGGAAAATTACAAATTAAGACATAGCAAGTTACCTCTGCCCACCTATTAGAATGGCCAAAATCCAAAACACTGACCACAGCAGAATGTGGGGAAACAGGAACTCTCACTCGAATGCTGGTTGGTATATAAAATGGTAGACACTTGGGAAGGTACTTTGGCAGTTTCTCAAAAACTTAACATATTCTTACCATCTGATGGCAGCAATCACAATCCTTGGTATTTACCCAAATGAGTTGAAATACTAGGTTCAAACAAATACGTTTATTGCAACTTTCTTTATAACTGCCAAATTTGGAAGTTACAAAGATGTCTGTCAGTAGGTGAATGAATAAACTGTAGTACATGGGACAAAGGAAAATTATTCAGTGCTGAAAATAATTGAGCTATCAAACTATAAAAAAGACATGGTGAAACCTTAAGTCCACATTACTAAGTGAAAGAAACCAATCTGAATAGACTGTGAACTGTGTGATTCCAACTGTGGAACATTCTGGAAGAGAAAAGAACTATAAGAGACAGTAGAAGGATACAGCAGTTGACGGGTTTGGGTTGAAGAGGTGTGGGAGAGAGCACTCAGCAGAATGTAGGGGATTATTAGAGCTATAAACTACTCTGTTACCATAATAGTAGATACACATCACTACACATTTGTGTAAATCTTTACACCACCACATGAGAGCCCTAACTTAAACAATAGACTGACTGACACTGATGCATTGTTGTGGGTTCATTGATGAGAACGAACATGCCATTTTGGTGCGGGGTGTCAGTGCTGCAGGAGATGCGTGTTGTGGGAACAGGGTGGTGTATGAAAACTCTGGGCTTTCTGCTCTGTTTTGCTGTGAACCTGAAGCTGCTCTAAAAATAAATCTTATTAATTTAAAAGAATAATATTTGGAATTTGAAAGCACAAATGAACTAGGTAGTTACAATCTACTAAAACTGTATGTATGTATGCAGCCATTTTGCTTGTGAAGGCAAATAAGCTCTTTAATAAGAAATTTTATTCCTGATACAATTTGCTGTATTACAAAGGCCTCATAACTAGTAAATGCTCAGCACGTGAGTTCAGTGACAAGGAAGAATGAATAAAAATGAAGCTCCTTCAGTGAAACGCAGCATTGGAACATCTATTCATAGTCATAATTAAAGGTCTACGTAAAGCAGGGAAGTCATGAATGGTAAGTGGTAAGCAACAAACCACTCCGTGGATTTGGGCCTCATGGTGGTTTAAAATTGCATTGCAATTTGGTCTCACCAGTGAGTGAAATTTGATTATAGGCTAGTTGCCTGCCAAGGTGAAGGCTTACCCATCACCCTCTGCAGCTGGCCCCCAGCTCTGGTTCTACAGGGGTGCTTTAAAAGAGCTGCACTTGGGAGGCAGTTAGTAAGAAGAAAAAAAAAAAAGAAAAAGGAATGGAGAAAGAAATGTGATAAAGAAAATGTCAAACTGTAAAGAAAATAAGGGAATAAATCGAGAGCCTGAGGAGATACGGAAAAGCAAGGAGAGTAAAAGAAAAGGAAAGGTCATAGCATGAATAGAAAGAAGTGCTAGTGGAAGGCAGGTCAAATTCAAAAGGAAAACAGAACAAAAAAGCAAAGTGGAAGGGGTGGAATCTGCAGCAAGAGCACCGCCCCACGGCCCTGGAGTCATTGGCTGATGCCTCAGCTCAGGTTGTCAGCCAGGGCAGCTCCAGTGTGCCCTCCCACCAGGAGACAGCCAGCAAAGACCGCAGACACCTTGGTCATCGCAGTTAGGGATGCTGCTGCTCCTTAGGGAGTAGAGGGAGCTGCTTAACATCCGGAGATGCACAGCTCAGCTCTCACCCATCCCCGAGGAACCTCTGGCCCCAAGCTGAAGTGACGAGGCAGACAGTGATTGCATTGGCCCAGTCGTCAGCTCACATTCCAGGCTCCCAACAATTGTGCTTCTCATCTGTCCACTTTTTCTGACTTGTGTACATGTCAGACTATAAATCCATGTCGAGTCAGTGGTCAGACCTCATAAGAAACTAAAGTCGGGCTACGAACGTTTAACCGGAACAGAGAATCCTCCCTGTGCTCTTTGTTCAGCAGATGCCGTGAGAGTCTGCCCTGGGCCCACCGCTGCCAGCACTCTCAGAGGCTGTGCGGGCCCCTGGGCCACTCTCCACACCTTAGTGGCTGCTGGAGTGAGGGGCTGGAGGGGAAGGGGGGGGATGGGACTGGAGAGTCATGGTACAAGGGAGATCTTTGCCGGATAGCGATTGCAGTGGTGGTTACATGTCTTAGAGTCGAACTGTGGGCTCATTGCACCATGCCAGGGTCCTGGTGCTGATATTTTATTAGAGTTATGTGAGGTGTAACCAATTGGGGAAATTGAGGGAAGAAAATGTAGGACTGCTCTCTACTGGCTTTGTATCCTTCTGTGAATTGGTACTTATTTCAGAACAAAAAAATTTTCAAAAAACAAGCCTTTTTAAAAGGGATGGGCAGCACCTGTGATCCTAACTCCTCAAATGACTGAGGCAGGAGGATCACAAATTCAAGGTCAACCTGGAAAAGCAACCAAGGCAGGGTGTGTACCTCAGTGGCAGAGCACTAGCCTAGCACTTGGGAGGCCTTGGGTCCAATTCCAGTACTGCAGACAAAAAGATTGCCCAAACAAGGAAAGATAGGATTTTAACTGGGATAGACAGGAATAGTGCCCCCACCACACAGCTCTGTTCAGATTTCCAAGTGGAAAGAAATGAAATGGCCGTGTGTGCTTTTGGAGTGTGGTGTTGAAACTGGGAAGACACACTTGGTTTTGTATTAAAAGTGACCTATTCCAATGCAGTGCCGATAGGAAATAAATATGCCCTCTTGTGGAATCAGAATTCTCCTCTTTCAGCAGAAGATCTATATTATAAAGTCTAACAGAAAGTTGTGTCATATCTAATACTACTCAATTGCATGTTTCATTACAGGGGCAAGCAGATCTTTTGAAATATGCGAAGAACGAGACTTTGGAGAACCTGAAACAAATCCATTATGCTGCTGTTTCATGTGGACTGAATAAACCAGGCACTGAAAACATGGAGGTTCAGAAGCCACGCCGGAGCCTGGAAGTCATACCTGAAAAAGCAAATGATGAAACTGGAGAATGAGGAAACCGCCTGTCAATCATTATGGAGTTTATAACTCTAGGACCAATCCTAGTCAAATGAGACATTGGCTTTGCACTCACTCATGAGAATAATATTTGGAATTTTAAAGCACAACTGGAATAGCTAATTACAGTCTATTAAAACTGTGAATGTATGTAGCAATCTTACTTGTGAAGGCAAATAAACTCTTTAACAAGAAATTATATCCCTGGCCAAAATATGCTATATTTGTATACAAAAACCTCCTAATTCAGTTCCAGTGTGAAGAACAGATTGTTCCCTCTAGTTCTTTTGAGAAACATTTTCCTAAGTGAAAACAATTTATTCAAATGGGAATGGATTGGATTGTCAAATTAGTATTTATTGGTGAAGAAAACCCTAATCTATGCTTTTACTTATGTGTGGTTGCCAGAGTCTCTGGGTTATAGATGCTTTGGGTAGCATGCTTGCTGAGCCATAATTACTAAAGAGAATGTAAGTGGGCAGGTCCCCGGAATCCCCAGGAACCCGGGAGAGCCACCAAGGACCTGGAACTTGCAGTTGGACTGAAACTCTCTGGCCGAAGACATGCTGTGGCAGCACTTGGGCAGACCAGTGATGCTGATCTGAAAGTGACACATTGTAAATAGTTTCTCCTTGTATGAAGTAGTGTTCACATTAAAGAGATGTTTTATGATATTTCTCCAACAGCAGTACCTGCTTTTAATGAAACTTAAAATTTCTGGTTCAAATTGTCACTCTTGAGTAGCCAGTTTGTGGTCTAATTATGTGCTAAAAATAAGTTGCTTGTCTGGCTTGACTGTGCTTTTAGTAGGGTTGGACATGGGGCATGGCAGCTGACTGTAAAATGACCCCCATATCTGTCCCTGAACCGATCCTGGATTAACTCCCTAGTGAACGACACATCAAAATCAGGCAAATAGTAAATTAAATGCAGCTACAGAGCTTGGATCTGATAGAGCCTTCCTACAGGTCTGAAGGGGACAAATCCCCTTGATTTTTTTTTTTTTTTTGTGGTTCTGGGGATTGAACCCAGGGCCTTGTGCTCTTGAGGCAGGCACTCTACCAACTGAGCTATATCCCCAGCCCTCTTGATTTTTTTTTTTTTTGCAGTGCTGGGGATTGAACCCAGGGCCTTGTGCTTTCAAGGCAGGCATTCTACCAACTAAGCTGTATCCCCAGCCCCCACCTTTATTTTTGTTTGACTGAGAAAGTCTTATTTCCCCTTCATCTCTGAAGGATACTTCTTCACCAGTTGAGATTTTAACCCAAGCTTTTATTTCTAAAACCAGAGACTTCACGCTAGTTTCACAGCAACCTAATTACTGCTTCTCCCAAACCAAAATTGCTTTCAAATCTGGAAGACTAAAAGTTCTCTAAATATTCAGTGGCCCCTTTTTTTTCTGTTCAGCAATTCAGGTATGTGACCCAGGTAACTCTACATCATCCTTAGCTGGGTGTCTCATTATTGTGTTTCCTCAAGGTTAGGGAGATACCCAGGTAGGATTGTTCATTTATTGTTGCCTGGGTTCCTGGAAAAAAAAATGTTTCCTTTGCTCAATTCCTGCCATGTACATTGTAACAGAGTACTTAGGCTAAGGTACCCATCTCCACTGGCCCTTCTCTAGATGTGATCCTACTTAGAAAATTAATTATGCCCATTACTTAGATAATAGCCCTACACATACCAGCTAACTGGAAATGAGCTCTTGGCTTGGAAATTAACTCAGGGCAAAAAATGGAGAGAAAATAGCAGAAACTAAATAGATTTATAGAATAAGATATAACAATAGCAATCCTTGAACTTGGTTAGTAGCAATATTCAATTGAAAGAGAATCCTGAAATCATTAAAAAATGACTTAAAATATAACAAAATTGAAAAAATTGGCTACATTTATGATGATGACAGATATTATCTAATACCTGGGTTGAGTGACTTTGGTAGCAAGACACATGTAATTTATTGTAGGTTTATACAGGGCTAGAAGCAGTGACTTTGGAACTGAAGGAGTCGATGAGATCATTCCGTTTTCTCCAGATGCAGAAGTTGCAGATAGAAAAATAAAATGCATTGTCTGATGTCACAGACTCTGCTAGGGTTCTTGTTAGGTCTGAATTTAGCCTGGGGCTTGCTCTACCCTTCCATGCTAAAAAGGTTACCCTTGTTTTGACCTGTCTCTTCAAAGGGGTAAGCCCCATGATGAGAAGTAGGCAGTGGCACAGGAGTGGTGCCCCAGGCTGCAGTGCACCTCCTCTTAATCTAGATCCGGCCCCAGTGAATGTACCACCTGCCAGTGAAGATGAGGACCCACATCAGCAGAGCAGGAGTTCATGGCTAATTGATCTGTTCTGCTCCCCTTTCCTCTTTCAAATGGAAACAGAGAGCATTGATCAAACTAAGACCACAGTTCTGATGTACGGGCCTTTGTAAACAGTTTTCTCTTGCAAAGGACAGATGGTCCCACCCTGGGTTGAACCTGTGGAGGCTTTATGATAGTCCTACTGATCAAGTGAAGGTGAGATCCCTGCTCCTGGGTTTCCTTAGTTGAGAAAAAGGGTAATGTGCTGGCTTACTTCCATCATCTACAGTTCTTAAATGGGGAACACCCAGGTAAGATATTGAAGACACAGATAATTCCCTGTGCATTTGACTAGTGTGTACATTGATCACACTGTGCACACACTCACACACATATACCCTGTGCATCACTCCCAGTTAGGGGGGATGAGTGATTATAAGTAGCATGGAAACAACTAGTAAATCTGCTGAGGCCACAGGAAAATGAAGAGTTGGACAAAAATGTGCAGAAACTGGCAAACACCTGGTCAGTTCCCTGGGAAATAAAAAGTCCCATTGGCAACATATACATCGAGCCAGTGTCGGGTTTCCAGCAGTCATGTTGCTATCTGGCCCGCGGAGCAAGTCCTGAGGCATCTGTGAGCACACCAAGTACGTTCTGCCTCCTCTGCGCATGCTTATTAAATTTATCCTCTCAGCAATGTAAGCTGTAGCAGGTGTTGGTCTATTTTCTGCTTTTAGCAGCTGTGGCTTCTGAATTGTGGGAAAGAAGTCATCTAAACCCAAATGCTCACCTCCTTCAGGGCAGTGTGATCCCGGGCCAGGGCATGGGGTGGAGTTCCTCTTGGGCTGGGTGTTAGAAATACCCTAGGGAAGCTGCCCTTCTTTATCCACATGGAGTTGGGCTGCCCGGCCCTGAATGGAAAAAGCCGTCCACCTTGCAAAGGTTTCCATGAGCAATCTTCATTATGAGGCCTTGTTTAGTGTGTTCAGATACATCGAATCTGTTGAATCTTTAACCAGGTGTTGCATTTATAATGCAAAGTTTGCTGCAGCCACTGCATAGCTCTGCTTTACCCATCCAATGGGTGAAGATGCCAAGTGGATCGGTGTATCTATTGCCACGTACAGTGGGGACTCATGTTTTGACTGATGTTTGATAGGAGCAGAGTGAGCTGGGAGAATTTTCTATTGGTTGTTTGACAGTGAGACTCTTTGTTGGGGCTGTGTGCCAAGGACTGTGTTCAAGACACTTTGCATATATCATTTTGCTATGACAGGATCTGAAATATCCCCCAAAGGTCCATGTGTTTTAATCCCAGCTTGACACTTAGAAGGTGGTGGGGCCCAGGGGTAAGTCATGAGGTCACTGGGGCCGTGCCCCTTAAGGAGCCTCCTCTTCTTTTTGCTGCCTGGCTGCATGAGGTGAGCAGTATCTCCTGCCATGAGATACTGCCTCCCCATAGGCCAAAAAACAATGGGACAAAAAACCATGGACTGAAACCTCCAAAACTGTGAGCTAAAATAAACTTTTCCCCTTTTTAAGTTGATTACCTCAGGTATTTTGTTACAGTGATACAAATCTAACTGAGGCACATTTCATCCTCAACAACTGGCAAGGTATTTATCTATTATCATAGGTGAAGGAATGAAGACTTTGAAGAGGTCTTTAACCTGATTAAGGTGATGCTCAACTCAGGATTTGAACCCGGATCTGCCTGCAGTCCTATATCCCAAGGACTATGCTATACTCATTTGAATTCCAAGTATACACTTGTTTTAGTCAGCTTTTTCGCTGCTGTGACTAAATGATCTGACCAGCACAATTATAGAGAAGGGAAGGTTTATTTAACGGCTCACAGTTTCAGATGTCTTAGGCCATAGAAGGCCGGCTCCATTCCTTAGGGCTCGAGGTGAGGCTGAACATCATGGCAGGAAAGAATGGCAGAGGGAAGCAGCTCATATCATCAGGAAACAGAGAGAGAGAGAGAGAGAGACTCCGCTCTCCAGATACAAAATAAATACCCCATAGCCACGGCCCACGTCCCATCTTCTCCAGCCACACTCTACCACTTCAATTAATCAGGGGTTAATTCACTGATTGGGTTAAGACTCTTACAACCCATTCATTTCTCTGAACCTTCCTGCATTGTCTCACGTGTGAGCTTTTGGGGGACACCTCACATCCAAACCATAACAACAACCTCTAAACTACAAGCTGCGTAGTGTCTTACAGTAAAGGCAGTTGGCATTTTATTCTTTTGTGCTGAATGTGAGCTCCTTAGGAGATTCATCCACTCTGATTTTGTGAGCTTGTGTGGAACACCAGGGATTCACTCAACAAACACAGACCTGGTCCCAGCCCCCATGGAGCTCACAGTGTGGCTGGGAATAGAGACATTCATCCAAATAATTACAAAGACAAAGGTACAATTAAAAGCCATGGGAGCTGCTGTCAAGAGGCTGCTGGAGCACTTGCTAGCTGAGCACGGAGGCGAGTGCTCTCAGCCCACCTTGCTTCCGTAATTGAAGAAGGATTTTTCAAATGCTTCTTTCCCTAGCAGGGTTCTTGTGAGGACAGAATGACATGGTGGCTGTTCTTGGTGGAAGTGCTTAGAGCAGTGTCTGGCTCTGGTCGCCTCCTGTTATGAACATTCACTGTTACTGAAAAGTGGGGCTCGGACAGAGTTTAATGGGGGACCTCAGCTCTCTGGGGAAGACAGAGCATCTCCTGCTCTGTAACTCATCTCCCTCCCCCAAACCTAAAACAGTCACCTAGTATCTCCCATGGCTCTGTGTGCTGACCGGACTCATCTTGTGGGGTTTTTGCTTGGTTGGTTGGTTTTCCAGTGCTGGGGATTAGAACTCAGGGCCTCCACATGCTAGGCAAGTCTCTATCACAGAGCTACAGCCCCAGTCCTTCCTTGTGGCTCTTTTTTTGGGAAGGTCTGTCAAAGCTGGGGTTTCAGGCATCTGGCTGGACTGGACATGGCAGATGGCTCATTCACAGGGCTGTGGGCAGGGGGCTCAGCTGTGGACCTACGTGGCTTGGACTTCTCCCTGGGTTCCAGGAGGGACTGTCCCAAGAGTGAGCATTCCAAAAGACCCACATGGAAGCTGCTAGTCCTCTTGAGGCTCCCTGAGGCTATTCTCCAAAGCCTCAGCATGTCATCTCTGCTGTGTGCTTGTTGTTCAAACTATGTCCTGCCCAGGGTCAAGGGGGTGGAGAATTTGACTCCTCCTCTTGACAGGGGCATGGCAAAGTCCCGCCACAGAAGAGGACATGGGAGAGCGGGGATTATTAAGGCCATTTTTGGAAAACACAAGCTGCCACTGAAAGCTCCCTAGGAAGGTGTCTTCTGAGTGAGACCTGAAAGCAAACTCACCCTCCCTCCCTGCTCCCAGCCCAAAGGAAAGTGTCAGACGAGTGTGAGCAAGTCAGGCAATGTACACTGAGAAATCAGCCCCCTGCAGGCAGGCCCCAGGTGCGGGCAGGGCCCAGGTACAGGCAGGTGCAGAATCCTGGGCACCTGGCAGAGGGCCGGTGAGACAGAAGCACAGACAAGGAAAGGGAGAGGGTGTGTGTGGAATAAGTGGTGTGGAGGGCTGGTTAGGCCTTGTGGGGAATTTGCTCTTTTCCTGAAAGGATGGTGCCACTTCGTTTTATTATATTTAATCCTCCTTTTATTGATTTTAATTACAAAAATAACCATGTTCATTGTCACCAAAAAAGTCAAAGGTAATTTAAGGTAAATTAATTTGAAGGTAAATTAAGAAGTGCAGGTGCCCTCACAGTGCCCATCTCTCAGACCCCACCAACAAACGCCACCTACTTTCTCTGAGAAGTTTCAGCACCTGTCAAGGAGAGATGTCAAGGACCCGAGCAGTCAAAGCATCGACTGTTGAGGGGCAGAGCACAGAAAGCAATGGTTAGCAATCCAGTTTTACCAACCAGAATGACTCTTTCATTTCCTCAAACCCACAGGTGTTAGGTAGTTAGGATCAGCAACTTGACAACTTAACACTCAACTCTATCAGAATAGGTTAAAATGAGCATTTCCTCTTCAGAAATATTTTTTTTTTTTTTTTTAGTCTCACACAAAACTTTAACCCCAAATTGTTGTCAAATTCCCTTGAGAATAGACTGTTGTGGGCACTGAGGTGCTAGGAGGGGTGAGCATTCTGGAAACATAACAAGACCTGATATAGATTATAAATATTTGAGCTGGGTGTGTTGGCACATGCCTCTAATCTCGTGGTGCTGGAGGCTGAGGCAGGAGGATCTTGAGTTCAAAGCCAATCTCAGCAAGAGCAAGGCGCTGAGCAACTCAGTGAGACCCTGTCTCTAAATAAAATACAAAATAGGAAAAAAAAGAAAAAAGAAATAAATAAATAAAATACAAAATAGGGCTGGGGATGTGGCTCAGTGGTTGAGTGCCCCTGGGTTCAATTCCCAGTTCCCTAAATAAATTAATATTTGAGGCATAAAGGAGGAACAAGATGAAGAGTAAAACCTCCCCCCTTCTCCTCGAGATTCAGTGCTAAGAGCTTCCCATGCTCAGTCTTCTCTAGTTTTGACTCTTCTGATAATTATCTCCCAAATTCTAGGCCCGTGATGTCCTACAGAACTCCCTCTGCCAATAAAACATCTGCATCTGTGCTGTCCGATGATGGCCACTGACCACGTGGGGCCACAGATTGAAATTTTAGTTAATAAAAATATAATGAAATAAAAAAATTCAGCTCCTCGCTCACACTAGCCACATTTCAATAAGTCAGCAGCTGCACGTGGCTAGGGGCTACCCGAAGCGACAGAGTGCAGTAGAGGATGTGCCTCCATTCTGGGGAAGATGGTGGAAGCGGGCTAGGCTGTGAGTCCCCATCTCTTCACAACTCGGAGAGGAGGCGGCAAGTAAGAGCTGAATTGAGGGGTGAGTGACAGAATACATGCTCTAAGACTCGACATTACACAGTCGGAGACCTGGAGAGACTGGAAGATAGGTTACCAGAGGAGAAAACAAAACTCAGAGTGCCCTGACCTGAGCCTGTGGGTGGAGAGGGCCACAGAGAGAGGCAGGGAGGGAGCCAGAGTCCTCGTAATCCCACCCACTTAAACACTGTCGGAATGACAGACAAAATTTAAAATGCAGAAGGCGCCTTAAAATAGCACAAACAACTTAAAACCAAATCAGGAGAAGAAACCTGAGTGGGGGACGGGGTGGGGACATGTGGAGAGGCCATCTTGTGGAGCCCGCAGCTGACCACTCTTCCTCTTAGATCAGTGTGGCATCTTCCCACACCCAGACAGCTGCAAATGAAACCAGAGGGAAGCCCCCTGCAGTGGGGCCTCTTAAGAATCCAGCCAGAAAGAACTTCTAGAAGGACCACTATTACTAGCTGTAAATCTCCAAAACCTCTGCCTACCCCCCACCTTGCACCTGAACAAGAGCAGTGAATGAGTTGGAGGGGACTGTGCCAGGGAAGTGCCCCAAGCCCTGCTCAGCCTGTGCGACCCAGGCAAGGGCGGAAGCTCTGCCCAGGCAGCATCTGCTCCCTTGACTCAGACAGAAGCCATAGTGAAGCAGCTTTGGCCTCGAACGAAGGAAAGTGGATTCATCAGGCACCAACCACTGGCACTTGGGGGAGGCACCAGGGGGAAGCCTAGGGACAGACCCCAGGATCTCAGTACCAGAGGGGAGCTGCCTGAATATTCAGTGACATTCAGACCCAGTGGGAAATTGCCAGAGGCTCCACAGCAGAAAGGGACAGATATCAGCCTGAATAGGTGCCCAGCCTGAAGTGTGATAGCAACTGGCAAGCAATGGGGCATTGTTCAGATGCTTGAAGAACATTGCACCAGACTTATTAAGAGAGGAAATCAATGCCCACCATTCACAACCCAGGGCAGTGGAAACTAGAGTCCGGGTGACCACTAGAGGCCCTTCTCAAGCATCTCAGAGAGCAGAGGCAGCAGGGGGAATATTACTACACCACAACTGTGGAAAACACACATCCAGCATTCCTGCACACACAGACAGCTGCCAGGCTCTTCACTACTGTGAAGAGGACTCGGTAGAGAGGAACAGATGTGTCAGTGACCCACCGCAAACATGGGTACTTCAGAGCCTGCATCCTGAACTTCTGCAACATTAGATTCAACCCAATCAAAACACTGCACCCTCTGGGCAGTCAGCTACGTGCCTCAGAACTGACAAACCAGAAGCTGCTGGTAGGAGGTTCATAGCAACTAAGGAATTGGCTCCTGTGCCCCTGCAACTTGAGAGAGACCCACAGCCAAAGATTAATGGACATCTGCTAAACCCCAATGAAATCCAAACCAGGACTCAAGAAGAATTTTTGTCATCTTGACATGGTACACTATAGACAACTCCAATGTCAACTTTGATCATATAAAGAACTCCTTAATTTGCATGATAATGGTTAACCCAATAGCCAACATTGTACCTCCAATCAATGTGAATGTATTTCATTTAATGGTTTAAAGTATTAATTGGAATCAATCTTCCTAGCCTGTTTTCCTAGCTGTAGTTTATACCTGCTTCTCTTACCCCTACTCATCCTCTTGCACTATCTGCTACTTCCTCAAACAACATCCATTCATCTATTTCTCCATTCTACCCTGGTGTAAATTACCCTTTTATAGCTTCTCTCTCTCTCTCTCTCTCTCTCTCTCTCTCTCTCTCTCTATATATATATATATATATATATATATATATGTATATGTGGTGCATATATATACACACACACATACATACATATATGTTCATATTTAGTATTTGTTTTATATATATTATATATAATTATACATATATAATCTTCCTTTCTTCCTTTCTTTCCTTCTTTTTTCCTCTCCCATTTGTCCAATCTTTCTTCCTCCCTCATCTTAGCACTCATGTAAGGTTATAGTAAGTTTACTAAATTTAGCTATTAATGTTTTGACTTGTTCCAGAACTGTAAAATAGGTTTATATCTGAATTTGGGGAACCACAGAGAATAATTGCAACAAGTTTTTATTCTTACAGGGTTGAATAGAATGAGACTTGGCTCAGAACTGATTACAGTAAATAGGGCTCAGTGGCATCCCTTAAAGTGGAGCTGATGTTGGGATCAGCAGAGTCACATGTTGAATTAAAATGTGATAATCTAGATATCCACCCAAACCAGGGCTCTTAAGAAATGGAAGCTCACAAAGTAGTATGCACTTAAAAGAAGAAGTCAGAACTATACTGATAGATGGGTAGACACATGAACAATAGAAAAAGCAAGGGAACAAACCATCCCAAACAACGCATAATGTTTCAACAACAGACTTCATTGATATCAGAGTGGAGGAAGATTCATAGTTAAACTGTTCTGTGGGCTAAAAGATGATGTAAGGAGTGAAATCAGAGAGAAAATATCGGAAGTATAAGATTAATAAAGAGAGATTCTGGAAAAGAATCAAATAGAAATCCTCAAAATGAAGGAATCAGTAAATCAAGTTAAAATTTCAATGAAAAGCATTAACAATAGATTAGATCACTATCAGAACAGTTTTTTCAGGCCTGGAAAACAAATTATGTAATCTTGAAAATAAAGTCAACCATAGAGAAAAATGTTGAGACCATGAACAGAATATTCAAGAAATCTGGGATAACATTAAAAGGCTGAATTTAATATTAATTGGACTAGACGAAGGCTCTGAAACACAAACTAAAGGAATGCACAATATTTTCAATGAAAAATTATTAGAAAATGTTCCAAACTTAATAATGAAATGGAAATTCAAATACAGGAGGCCTATAGAACCCCAAGTATACAAAATCACAGTAGATCCACTCCAGGGCACATTATTATGAAAATGCCTGTAAAACTCAGGAAAGGGGCGATGGGGCCCAGCGGGTAAAGCTCCCAAAGGCGGCGGGCAAAAAGGAGTGCACTCGCCAGAGTCAGACAAAAGTGGTAGCTTGATTTTATTGGAATGTGTGTCCCGGGCGAAATCTCCAGCCCCCCAGGGTGAAAGTCGGGGTGGGAGAGCCAGGAGAAATCACACATGGCTTTGGCTGCTCAGGGTTTTTATACAGAGGAAGGGGGTCAAGGGGTTCTGCCCAGGAAAAGGTGGACCCAAGGTGGACGTCAGGGTCAGCAGGTGTGCCTCATTGGTCACTTCTGGCACAGTGTGTTGCCAGGTGACCTTGCTCCCTCCCCCTGCAGCCGCCCAATTAGACCTAACATTCAGACCTTTTTGGTGATATAGGGCGCTGGAGTCTGTCTGGCTACTTCCTGCATGGTTGGAGGCATCGTGGGAAAAAAGATTTTGGGGCCTAGGTCGGTGGGGAGGCAGCTGTCAGGGTGCAGGAGCATTTGGTTGTATGGCATTCTGGCAACCTCACTTAAGCAGCTCTGGGCAAATTCAGATGCAGGAGAGTTTTCTCAATGAGTCCAGTTTCTCAGTCTGGTTTCGTTGATGCAGTATTCTTCCTCTAGGAATAGGCATGTTTCTCCTTTGTTCACTGTCAGAAGATCTAGTGTTCAGCGGTTCTGTAAGGAAACTTGGGCAACAGATGTTATTTGTCCCTGTAGGGATACCAGGGTTTTGAACAGGCCAGATTATTTCAACTTCATTATATAGAATCAATTGAGGAACTAAAGAGAAGGGCACACAGAAAGCGAAGGGCATATTGGGATCTAATTTTTGTCAGAGTACCATTACATCAGAAGAAGAATCCTGGAGGAGCAAACGTGGGAGAAGAGACCTGTATGGCTTAGTTGCAAGGTACTGAGTTAGAGAAAGTGTAACAGTATGCAAAGTTCCCTGAGGGGTTGTAATAAGGGAAACTCTGTCCAAAGGTGAATAGGGGTTCTTTGAGCCTGTGAGGAAGTATTAAGGGCGGGTACTCATAGGAACGGCTGTTAGCAGGGTCCGGTCCAAACCTGCACAAAGAAAACAATCTGAGATGTTATTAACTCTGGAGAGATTGAGAAGTCAAAGACCTTGATGTATCAGAGTAAGACCTGAGAAAGGATTAGCATTAGAGTGGGTAGCTGCGTTGATCTGGCATTGGATTTCCTTTTCCTGCTCCTGGATGGTTAGGTGAAGCTGAAGAACCACCTGAATCTTCAGGTGATGTTGAAGCTTCTGGAGATTAGTTGAACAGTCTGAGAGGTGAAGGCTGGACCGTTGTCTGACTGGATGGATGCAGGAGGTCTGAATCTGGGAATAATCTGCTCAAAGAGCATAGCAGGTGATGTCAGCAGTTTCCCTGGGGGTAGGGAAGTTTTCTATTTAGCCTGAAAAAGTATCAACCAAGGTAAGTAAGTAACAGAGCTTTCTTGCTTCTGAGCATATGGGTGAAATCAATCTGCCAGTTTTCACCTGGAAAACTGTTCACTGTCAGCTGTCAAGACCTAAAGGATGTAGGATCCTCCCAGGAAATTGAGGACATGAAGGAAACTTAGTATGAGGTTTCAGTTAGATAAGGACTGGCTTGTGGTGGGAGGCAATGACTGGCTTGGAAGTGTCCCAGACTTGGGGGTCAGCCGGGTCTGGGGGTAACAGTACAAAAGGTGGTGTGGGAGAGCGAGAGAATGTAAGAAATAGAGTTAGAAGAAGGTGAGTAGTAATACGCTTGGGAAAAAGTTATAGGGTGACTCCCAGAAGTTGGAGAACATCTCTGCCTAGGAGGAGGACTGGACAGGAGGGAATAACCAGGAAAGAGTGTGTGAAAGAATGTCCTTCCAGGGTACAGGCTAATTTAGCTGTTCTGTTTGGCAAGGAGGGTTTCCATCAATTCCCATAACTGAAACCTGGGAAGGAAATAAAGGCCCAGAGTGGGCAAACAAAACAGAATTGGTACCTCCTGTGTCCCTGTGGTTACCCTGGACTGTGCCCTGGGCTCAGTGATCCTTGAGTCCAGGCTTTTTCAGTCTTCTTCAAATCCCAGCAGTTGAGGTGAAGGCACCACCTGGCTGGTTACACCCCTGCGTAGAGGCGCTAGGGAGGGGCCAGCCATAGGGTAGTCAGTTTTCCAGTGTGTCCTGCTTGTTTGCTTGTGGAGACGACTTGGTTGGGGTCATAGCTTGACCCTGGCAGAGAGGACAGCTGGTCCTCCTTTGGAGTTCTTGCTGGAACAGCAGACCACAGGTTAACTACCAGGGACTGGACTGGAGTGTTACCTTTTTCTGTAAATAAGCTTGCCTCTCAGGTATTGTACTTTAAAGGTCATTTTTACCAGATTTCGGATAGGGGTTGATGGACTTCTGTAAGGCAGTTCTGGATTTTGGATAATTTCCCTCACTTAATATAAGTAAAGGAGTCAGAGAAAGATGAAAGTGAGTGAGGAATTAAGAAAGCATATTTTGGCAGTGGTGGTTCCGTATCTTTGCAGCACCCATCAGGTTTCAGCACAAAGTGGCTTCTACAAGGTGAACATACGACTTCTAGCAGCTGTGAACATGAATGGGCAAAGGCCAAAGAGACAGGGGGAGAGTAGCAGTTCGCAGGAGAGTGTTTGGAAGCCAGGCCCCGCGGGCGGGGTTTGGCGGGGGGAACAGAGAAGCGGTGGCTCTATCGTGGCACCTTTGCGGAGCAGGCTAGCGAAAAGGAGGGAAGGTGCTTCTTTGCAGCGCTGGTTGCACAGGCTATGCTGGCGAAGGGGTGAAATAGCCAACTCCGTGTTTGGCAGAGTCCCGTGCAGGTCCCAGAGGGGGTGGAGAGACGGAGCAGTGCGCACGGAGGCACGGAATACAGAGGCTGCGGCAGGAGGAAACAGCAAAGGGAAGAGACTGGCGCACAGTTGATAGACACCCAGTCTCGGCCAATGCCGGCGTGGAAGCCGAGAGGCGGGAGCAGAGGGCATTTCCGGTGTGTCCGAAAAAACATGGAGGAAAAGAAAGCAGGAGATTTAAGTAGGGAAGCGGACAGAAAAAGGAGAGGCGGGGGAGGGACACAGATTTCAACAAAATCAAGGCTCCACGTGTCTGCTTAGTGAAATTACAGTAGCTGCGACCAAAAGGTTACGCAGTCACCGCGGTTTCAGCGGAAGCGGGGGGGGGGTAGCAGAGCATTTTCTAGTTTTCCAGGGTCACTCCGGGAGTGAACACAAACAGAACCAGGCGTCCCCAAGCTCTGGTAGTGGTCACCCAAGGAAAATGGACGGGCCGGAGGTCAGGACGTCTCCTTGACCTACAGGGGTCCAGAACGGAGAAAACGGGGAGCTAACGGAGTCTGGGACGTCTCCCAGGCTTCCGTGCCCAATGGCGGGGGGTCTGTGGCGTGCACAACTTACGGACAGACCTAACCGGTAATGGGAGAGTGACTAGAAAACTAGAAAAGGCCACTTACCCAGTTCTGGTCCTTTTGTAGGAGAGAGTGGACCTCAGTAGAAGTCCAAGCTCTCTCCCGGGTTTCCGGCACCAAATGTAAAACTCAGGAAAGGGGTGACGGGGCCCAGCGGGTAAAGCTTCCAAAGGCAGCGGGTGGCAAAAAGGAGTGCACTTGCCAGAGTCAGACAAAAGTGGTAGCTTGATTTTATTGGAATGTGTGTCCCGGGCGAAATCTCCAGCCCCCCCGGGGTAAAAGTCAGGGTGGGAGAGCCAGGAGAAATCGCACGTGGCTTTGGCTGCTCAGGGTTTTTATACAGAGGAAGGGGGTCAAGGGGTCCTGCCCAGGAAAAGGTGGACCCAAGGTGGACGTCAGGGTCAGCAGGTCTGCCTCATTGGTCACTTCTGGCACAGTGTGTTGCCAGGTGACCTTGCTCCCTCCCCCTGCAGCCGCCCAATTAGACCTAACAATGCCTAACATACAAAACAAGGATCGAATTTTAAATGCTGCAAAAGAAAAATGACTGGTAATGTTTAGAGGTAAATCAATCTAATTTCAACTGATTTCTCAACCCAGACCCTAAAAGCAAGGAGGGTTTGGAATAATATATACTGAGCTCTGAAAGATACTGGAGGCCAATAAAGAATACTATACCCAGAAAAATTAAGCTTCAAAATTGAAGATGAAATAAAAACCTTTCATGATAAAAAAAAAGATAAAAGAATTTATAGCTAGAAAGCCTCTACTACAAAACATAATAAAATTTTTCATGAAGAAGAAATGAAAAATAAAAATGAAAACCAGCATACCAAGGCACTACACCAGAAGAATAGTCAACAAAAGAGAATCAAACCCAATTGAAACACTAGAAATAAATCAAAATGGCAGGAAATAAAAACCATCTCTCAACAATAACATTGAATGTAAATGGTCTAAATTCTTCAATCAGAAAACATAGGCTGACAGACCAGATTTTAAAATAAGACCCAACAATATGCTGTCTACAAGAGACTCATCTCACAAGCAAAGACTTCCACAGGCTGAAGAGGAAAGGATGGGAAAAATCATACCACTTACATGGCTCTTGCAAACAAGCCGTGGTTACCGTTCTCACATCAGATAAAGTGGACTTCAAGCCAAAATTAATCAGAAGAGACAAGGAAGGTAATTTCATACTGTTTAAGGGAATTATACATCAACAAGATATAATGATTGTAAATACATATGTCCCCCAAAATGGAACGTTTATGTACATCCAACAAACACTTCTCAATTTTAAGAATCAAGTAGGCCACAATACAATAATACTGGGTGACTTCAACATGCCTCTGTCGTCACTGGAAGATCATCCAAATGAAATCTAAGTAAAGATTCTATAGAACTAAAAAATGCAAGTACTAATTTGGACTTAAGTGATATTTTTAGAATATTTTATCCATCAGTGACTGAATTCACTTTCTTCTAAGAAGCACATGGAACATTTTGCAAAATAGGCCACATTTTAGGTCACAAAGAAAATCTTAGCAAATACAAAAAAAAAATGGAGATAACACCATACATTCTATCAGATTATAATGGAATGAAATTAGAAATCAGGAAGATAAAAATAGAAACCCACTATAACACCTGAAGATTAAATAGTGCACTCCTGAATGTGTGGATATCTGGAGAAGTCAGGGAGAAAAAAAATTACTTAGAGGTAAATGAGAACGGTGATTACAATATATCAAAATCTCTGGGGCAACATACACAGTTCAAAGAGGAAAGTTCATGGTATTGAGCTCATACATTAAAAGAATAGAAAGATACCAAACAAATAACCAAACATCACATCTCAAGGCCCTAGAGAAAGAGGAACAAACTAACACCAAAATCAGTAGAAGACAGGCAATAATTAAAACAGCTGAAGTCAATGAAATTGACTCACAAGCCAGGCGTGGTGGTGCATGCCTGTAATTCCAGCAGCAGTTCTGGAGGCTGAATCAGGAGGATCTCAAGTTCAAAGCCAGCCTTGGCAACAGTGAGATGCTAACCAACTCAGTGAGACCCTGTCTCTAAATAAAATACAAAATAGGGCTTGGATGTGGCTCACTGGTTGAGTGTCCCTGAGTTCAATCCCTGGTGTCCCTCCAAAACAAAACAATACAAAACAAAAATGACAAAATATCAATGAAACAAAGATATGGGTTTTTTGAAAGAATAAACAAAATCAGTAAACCCTTAGCCAAACTAACTCAAAGAAAGGAGAAAAAACTCAAATTATCAAAATCCAAGATAAAAGGGGAATGTCACCACAGACACTATCAAAATTGCAAGGATCATTAGAAACTATTTTGAAAATTTATACTCCCATAAGCTAGAAAATCTTGAAGATATGGACAAATTTCTAGAAACATGTGACCTACCTAAATTGAATCAGGAGGATACAGAAAACTTAAGCAGATCAAATCCT
Source organism: Glaucomys volans (assembly GCA_020662805.1). Taxonomy (NCBI): domain Eukaryota; kingdom Metazoa; phylum Chordata; class Mammalia; order Rodentia; family Sciuridae; genus Glaucomys; species Glaucomys volans. The sequence goes on from JAJEJO010045072.1 coordinate 286,334, forward strand.
AGTAATGAAATTAAAGCAGCCATCATCTTTCCAAAAAAGAAAAGTCCAGGACAAGAACTTATCTCAATAGATGCAAAAAAAGCATTTGATGAAGTACAGAACCATTCATATTGAAAACACTAGAATAACTAGGGATAGAAGGAACATACCTCAGCATTGTAAAGGCTCCATATGACAAACCCAAGGCCAACGTTATTTTGAATGGAGAATAACTGAAAGCATTTCCTCTAAAACCAGGAACAAGACAGGGATACCCACTCTCCCACTCCTATTCAACATAGTCTTTGAAATCCTAGCCAGAGCAATTAGGCAAGAGAAGGAAATTAAAGGGCTACAAATAGAGGAAAAAAGAGCTCAAATTATCTCTGTTTGCCAACAACATGATCCTGTAGTTAGAAGGCCCAAAAAATTCCACCAGAAGATCTCTAGAGCTCATAAATGAGCTCAGCAAAGCAGCAGGACACAAAATCAACACCTATAAATCAATGATGTTCCTACACTCCAATAATTGATCTGCTGAAAAAGAAATTAGGAAAACCATCCCATTCACAATAGCCTTAAAAAAATAAAATACTTAGGAATCAATCCAACAAAAGAGGTGAAGGACCTCTACAATGAAAACTAGAAAACACTAAAGAAGGAAATTGAAGATCTTAGAAGATGGAAAGACATTCCATATTCTTGGATAGACAGAATTAATATTGGCAAAATGGCCATACTACCAAAAGTGCTATAGAGATTCAGTGCAATTCCTTTCAAAATTCCAATGATGTTCTTCACAGAAATAGAAAAAGCAGCCATGAAACTCATTTGGAAAACTAAGAGACCCAGAATATCCAAAACGATCCTTAGCAAGAAAAGTGAAGCAGGAGGCATCACAATACCAGACCTCAAATTATACTACAGAGCTATAGTAATAAAACCAGCATGGTGTTGGTACCAGAACAGACTTGAAAACCAGTGGAATAGAATAGAAGACACGGAGACAAACCCACATAAATACAGTTATCTCATACTAGACAAAGCTGCCAAAAACATGGTGGAGAAAAGGATAGCCTATTCATCAAATGGTACTGGGAAAACTGGAAATCCATATGCAGCAGAATGAAATTTAACCCTTCTCTCTCACCCCGCACAAAACTTAAAGTGGATAAAAGACCTAGACATTAGACCAAAAACCTTGTACCTGCTAAAAGAAAATGTAGGCCCAACACTCCAAAATGTTAGCTCAGGAACTGACTTCCTTAATAAGACTCCTAAAGTGCAAGAAATAAAATTAAAAATCAATAGATGGGATGGCATCAAATTAAAAGTCTTCTTCACTGCAAAGGAAACAATCAAGAGCGTGAAGAGAGAGCCTACAGAATGGGAGAAAAATCTTTGCCACCTGCTCCTGAGATAGTGTGTTAATATTCAGGACATACAAAGAACTCAAAAAACTGAACACCAAAAAACAAAAATAACCCAGTCAATAAATGGGCTAAGGAACTAGACACTTCCCAAAAGAAGAAATATGAATCAATAACAAATCTATGAAAAAATGTCCAACATCTCTAGCAATTAAGGAAATGAAAATTACAACTACACTGAGATTTCATCTCTCTCCAGTCAGAATGGCAATTATCAAGAATACAAGTAACAATAAATGTTTATGAGGATGTGGGGAAAAGGGTACACTCATACATTGTTGGTGGGATTGCAAATTGGTGCAACCACTCTGGAAAGCAGTATGGAGATTCCCCAGAAAACTTGGAATGGAATCACCATCTGACCCAGCTATCCCATGCCTCAATATATACCCTAAGGATTAATATCAGAATACAATAGGAATAAGAATGCAGCCAAATCAATATCTATAGCAGCACAATTCACAATAGTTAACCTATGTGGAGCCAACCTAGGTGCCTCTCAACAGATGAATGGATAAAGAAAATGTGGTATTTATACACAATGGAGTATTACTCAGCCATAAAGAAGAATGACTTTATGACATTTGCTGGTAAGTGGATGAAACTGGAGATTATCGTGCTAAGTGAAATAAGTCAATCTCAAAAAGTTAAAGGTCAAAAGTTTTCTATGATATGCAGAAGCTAATCCAAAATAATGGGGGAGAAAAAAAAAATAATGGGGGAGAAAAAAAAATAATGGGGGAGGATGAAAAAAAGAATAGAAGAAAGATTAAAAGAGTAGACAAAGGGTAATGAAAGGAAGGGAGGAGGGATGGGATAGAAAAAGTCAGTGGAATGTATCTGACCTAACTTTTCTATGTACATATATGAATATACCATAGTGACTCTTACCATCATGTACATCCACAAGATACTAATATATTTCTAAAAAGACAAATACATAGCAGAAAGATCAGTAGAATAGAGGGAAGGGAGGGAAAGTGGAAATACTGGGGACTGAATTGGAAAAAATTATGGCCCAACGTTTGTTTGTTTGGTTTTTCTTTCTTTCTTTTTTTTTTTTTTTTGCAGTACTTTTTTTTTTTAACTTTTATTAGTGCATTATAGTTGTATATAATAGGTTCATTTAAAAAAATAGTTGTAGATGGACAAAATACATTATTTTATTTTTTTGTGGTGCTGAGGATTGAACCCAGCTAGGTAAATGCTCTACCACTGAGCTACAACCACAGCCCTATTCCATGGTCTTATAATTATGTCATAGTATAACTAAATAGAACCAATAAAAAATTTAATAAAGGGAAATAGAATGTGAGTTTACCTCTGTGTTCTGCTACTTGGGAGGCTGAGACAGGATGCTTGCAAGACAAGAGCAGCTCAGGCAACTGAGTTCTCACTGGAGTTGTAGCTCGGTGGTAAAGTGCCCTGTTCAGTCCCCAATAGAAGAGAGAGAGAGAGAGAGAGAGAGAGAGAGAGAGAGAGAATGAGTGAATTACCAAGTATGCAATGAAGCAAGAAAAAAATGACCTAAATCCACAAATTAAAACAAAGAACTGACACCAATGCTGGGATTAGTAAATGGTGATATTAGGCCACTTATTTTACCTATATTTCTTATATGTTGGTATATGTGAAATGATGTGATCTCACTTAAAAGCAGGTAGGTATAAATTAATAATTACTGTTGGCCTAGGAAAACACTATATTTCTTATGTTTAAAAAGTTAGCGATGATATTAAAAAGGTGTAAATTGAAACTCTACAGATGAAAGCTTCAATGTGTAAGATGAAAAATCCCATGGAGGTGATCGACAATGAGTGGACTTTGCTAAAGAAAGTAATAATTAACTTGAAAACATAGTAATAATATAAATGGTCCAAAGTAAAACGCAGACATAAAAGAGAATTGAAAACAAAAAGTTTACTGAACAAATAAATGAACTGGATCAGTGGCTAGGAGACAACTTCAAGTGGCCTAACATATGCATAATTGGGGTATCAGAAGAAGAGGAGAGAATGGACTGACAGGAGAGACAATTGAGAAAAAAGTGAAACTTTTTCCTCATTTGATAAAAACAGTAAACCCACAGGTCCAAGAAGCCCAACAAACCCCGACCACAAGACACATCCAACCAAAATGTCTTTCAAAAAAGGCAAAATAAAAGATTTAATGTATGTGCAAAAGTAAAAGCAATTCATTAGCAATAGGCCTCTCATGGCATAGGCAATTTTTTTTAATGGTGCCAGATGGAAATATGGATCTGCACAAAGAAGCAAAGAGTATTGGAATTGGCAGCAGCATAAATATGTTTCTGAATTTTTTCTTATTGATTACATCTCTTTTTAAAAGATAATGTGGGGCTGGGGTTGTGGCTCAGAGATGGAGCGCTTGCCTAGCATGTGTGAAGCCCTGCATTCAGTTCTCAGTTCTCTTGAAAGTCAAGTCACTGCATACAAATAAATGAATAAAATAAAGGCCCATTAATGTCTAAAAAGCAAAAAATAAATAAATAAATAAATAAATAAATAAATAAATAATAATGGGAGCAGGGCACGATGACGTAATGATGCATGCCTTTAATCCCAGCAACCAAGGCAGGAAGATCACAGGTTCAAGGCCAGCCTCAGCCACTTAGAGAGACCCTGTCCCCCCCCCAAAAAGGGCTGGGGATGTGGCTCAGTGATAGAACATCACTAGATTCCAGTACCTCCCTCCAAAAAAGATAATTGACTGTTTCAAAAATAATAATGCAGCGCGGGGTTTTGTAACATGTAGTATGACAACAATTGAAGATGAAAATTTCATGGAAGTAATCAATCCACTCAATCCTAGAAGGAAGAAATGATCTATTACCATAAGGTTCTTACTCTGGGCTTATATATGTTGGTATATGTGAAATGATGTGATCTCACTTAAAAGCAGGTAGGTATAAATTAATAATTACTGTTGGCCTTAGGAAAACACTAAAATAACAAAACAAAGAGATATAGCAAATAAACTGACAGGGAGGTGAAATGGAATAATAAAAAATACCTAAAAGAAGGCAAGAAAAGGGGAGAAGAGAAAAAGAATAGGCAGGACAATAGAAAATAACTGGCAAGATTAAATACAAAGATTTCACAAATTTGACCTTAATATAAACAACATCTACTCTTCAAAAGACCTAAGAAAGTTGAAAGTCAAGCCACAAACTGGAAAGAAATATTTGCAATACTGTATTTGACTTCTTTCCAGAATATATAAAAACCCTTACAACTCAATAGTTAGAAAGCAAACCAATATAATAAAAATCATGGACAAGGACAATTAGCAAATGACACATAATGATGGCCAAGAAGCACATAGAAATTGCTCACCATCATGGAGCATCAAATGCTAACTAAATCCACAACATACACCACTCCACACCCACTAAAATGGGTAAAATTTTAAGAAACTGACAATACTAAGTGTTGGTGAGAACTTGGTGCAACTCTTAGAATGTAATGGCACAACCAATTTGGAAATCAGTTGGGCAATTTTTAACCTAGTTAAACATACATCTATCCTGTGAATTAGCAATTCTAATCCTACGCTTTCTGATGAGAAATAAAAATTCCTATCCACCATGAGACTTGTGTAAGAACATTCACAGCAGCTTTCTGCATAATGTTTCAAAACTTGTTTTTTAATCCCTTGAACTATCCAAATGGCTATCAGTAAGAAAACAGATGAACAAATTGAGCTATATTAATGACATAAATATATGTTCAACTATAAAAAGAGTAAAGGAGTGGCGACCACAAGAAACATGGGTAAATAAAAAATATGCACACTGTGTGAATAAATTCAGGTGCTGGTGAGTACTTACTGTATGATTGTATTTGTGAGGAGTTCTAGAATCCGTGAATTAAGACACAGTAAGAGAAATTGCATCAGTTATTGCAGAGCTGGGAGCTGACCCCAAAGGGGACTTTCTGGAGTGATGCCAGAGTAACCTAGATGGGTCACATGCACACCAGCTGTGGTGACAATGTACTGGACATCTGTCAAAAGGCACTGAGTGACACATTTGAAATCTGCACATCTTATCATATGTAAATTACACCTCAGTTAAATGTTTTTTATATTTTTAAAAGGAGAATATAACTTAATAACTAGGAGAAACACAATTGGACGTAGGAGTGGGCAGGAAGAAAGGTAATATATTATCATCACGGTTACTATGTCTTGCCTTTCCCTGATGAGTGTAGCCTTTCCTGTTCCTTTATCATGCGATTTGTTACAGCTTCTTTTCTTTTGAAGACTGCTTTTCTTCTAAGCCCTCTGATTTCTTGTTTTATTTTGAACTAATTACTTGCTAGGCTTGTGACACAGGTTGGATTCTGGGATTTGTTTTATTTACTACAATGCTTAGATTGACTCTGCATCACCCTTACTTTTATTTTCTTCTTTTTTTAGTACGTTTGTGAGTCATTCTTTCAGAGGGTGTTTATAGAAGGCAGATTTTGAGCCCTTCCATGTTCAGAATTTTTGGACTTTGTTCTTGGATTTGATTGAAAGTTTGGCTGGGCATCTGATTCTAGGCTCAAAATCATCTTCTCTCAGAACCTTGAAGTATCGCTGCATTTTCTTCTAGTTCCAATATTGTTCGTGAGAAGATGAAAAACTTTGATCATATTCTTTTTGTAGGTAACCTGTTTCATTTTCTTGAGAACTTTTTGAATTTATTCTTTTGCTTTTTGCTGTTCTAAAATAGTGATGATGATATAGATCAGCTTATTCATTCAACAAATATTTATCACAGATACTGATTGCCAGGAACCTTAGAGGCTGGACATAGGTCTGTAAGATCCCTGCTCTTGTGGCTGTTACAGTAAAATGTAGACAAATAAATAGATGAGATTCCTAAGATCTGAGAAGGGGATAATGAAGAACTGGTGCAGGCTGCGGAGACCCTTGAGATGAGGAGGGACGTCCTCCCTGAGGTGACATTTAAGCAGAGATCTGGGAAAAAGCAGTAAGAAAAAAGAAAAGGTGAGTCCAAAGGATCAAGGTGGGAATGAACTCTGAATGTTTGGAGGCAGAAATTGGCCAAGGTGACTGGAGAGTTAAGTAGCAACGTTGGAAGGGGTAGGAGATGAGACCCAAGAGGTAAACAGGGAGATAGACTCTGAAGAGCTCAGAAGGGGCTGAGATCTTATTCTAAATCAGGGGGCAGTAAGATCTAATTCAATTTCAAAGAGTCCTCTGGCTATGGTATGGAAAATGGGTTCATAATGGGTAGAAACAGGACGGCCAGTTAGGAAGCCCTTGCCATAAACCGGGCCCACAGCCATGGTGCTTGGGGTAGTGTGGTAGTAGAGATGGGAAGAAGTGTCGGGTGGGGGCCTTGGTTGGATGCTGCAGGAAAGAACATGAAATCAAAGACTCCTCAGTTTTCACCTGAACACCTAGGTAAGTGGTGGGCCATTAACCAAAACAAGGAAGTCTTGAGGAAAAGCAGGTTTGGAAGAAAAAATAGAGTGTTTTCTGGACATAACTAAGTAGAGGCACTGACATTGTCTCTGTGTATGTCAGACAGTCCAGGCAGGTGAGCGGTCAAGGTCTTAGGTTTGCATGTCTTCAATGTGTCAGTGGTGTTTAATGCCCTGCTTGATCATTGATGGGTCCATTTGAATTTTATTTATTTTTAACTTTTTAAAATTTTTTGGTGATGATGCAGATCAAATTCAGGGCCTTGCATATGCTAGGCAAGCACCCTACCACTGAGCTATACCCCCATCCCCAAGCCCTTTTTGTGTGAAATCTTGTGGTCTTCCACTCTGGAAAAGTTTTGGTTTTTTTTTTTAACTGTTTATTTCATTATAACCTTTCCAATTCTGCCAACCTTTTCTTATGCCATGGATGTTAAACTTCCTGGATCGATTCACAGGATCTCTCAACTTTCCTTCATTTTCCTCATCTCTTTGTGCTTTTGTGCCATGTCTTAGGAAGGTTTTTTGACTCCTTTTGGTCTTATTGATATTGATTCATGTGATGTTGCTTTAATCCTTTTTTCTTTCAAGACCTCTTGTTTTCTGGTGATTGCTTCTTTTTTATGGCAACCTGTTCTTGTTTCATGATTGATATTAGGATTCTATTTGTATCCTTAAAATGTTCTCTCCTCTTTATATTATTTCTGCTATGGTCAGTTGTTATTTGTTTGTCTTGGTCCTTCTCTTTGGTACAAATCTGAATTTGTACCTGTTTGTCCCGAACAGGATGTTGTGATTAGCAACTTGGAAAGACAGCATTGAATTTTTTAAGGACACTTTAGTTTAAAAAAAGGACATGAATCAAAAGATTTTATATCCACAATGGTAAATTAGGGCAGTGAATACAGGAAGAACAAAGAGTTCAGTTCCAAGATGGGCCAGACCTGATTCATCCATGTTGAACAGAGTGGCCATTGTGGGAAATTAGGGTGGGTCACAAGATTCACAAGTCACTGAGACTGAGTGTTAAACAGAAATATCCAAAGGGAAATGCGATGGTGGGCTAAAATGATGACTAGGAGGGAGAATGGGAGAGCTGTAAATATGAATCCTTCCAGGAGCCATGCTGGTGGGATCAATGTGTGAAACAGATGGGAGCACAATAAGGAGTGCTGAGGCCTGCAGCCAAATGCAGAACAAGCATGGCTTCTGAAGACATTCTAATTCAGATTTTGTTTAAAAATCATTTAATAGCCAGTCGTGTAGACATTTCTCAGACCTCACAGTACACCCTATCTTTGGCATCACGAGCAATTAGCAGCCCCTCTCTTCAGACCCACAGCTTATAGCAGTTGTCCACCATCAGGCAACTTGTGAGCTGCGATAATGTTGATAGTTATCAAGTGGTATGGTGTTGCTGTGATTTTACCTTCTCACAAAGGGCAAGGGGGAAATCCTTAAATTCTCAGTTCCTGGAGAAACACACCCAAACATAGAAATATACTGAATATAAATACATTCCAAGTGATTGTGCAGGAAAACACTGAGAACACTCATCTGAGGAATTGCAATTTCATTACTGTTTACTGTGAGGGTTTTTCTCCTCAAGAACGAAGTGAAAATTGAGGAAGTGTCCACCGCCAGTCAGCAGATGGGAAGGAGTTTCAGAATTAGCTCCTTGAGGCTGTGTTAGCCAAGAGAACACAGCTAATTGATTGGCAGCTGGCTGATGTCCATGAAGATTGTCTGGGTTCTCAAAGTCAAGGAACATGGTGGTTCAGAGCTGGAAGCACCCTAACCCCAGGAGAGCTGCATGGTAACAGACCATCAAGAGATAGTAGAAGACATATTCCAGTTAAAACTGAAATCAAGGTAGACAATGGCTTCCTGTTTTGAGGGCTGGGTATGAGCACCATGACCTTTCACCTTTTCTAAGTGTTGCTGGATGGGGGGGCAGGGAGAGAGAATTTTAAAATCTATTTTCTGAAACTTTTATTGATTATGTAACAGGTTGTAGAAATTGGCTAAAATAGGGAAAAAGCTTCTACTAACTAGAGCTTAACAGAAATAGGATTTGTAAGTCCTTCCCCCCCCACCTTTTTTCTTTTTTTGCAAGGGAAGAGCCATATAAGTTGATTCAGAAGAAGAAGAAGTGACAAAAAATCACCTTTGATATAAAAACCATTTTCACCAGGGTCTCCATTTAATTTGTAGAGACATGTAGAAGGAAAAGCAATGGCCCTGGTTGGGGTGGGGGTGGTGTGGGGTGCAGGTCCTTCTGTTCTTTTCCTCTCACACCTCTTTTGGTTCATGGCATCCTCTATAATCAGAAAACTTTTGCAAAATTGATATGAATGATGATTAAGTAGAAATGGCAAATTGATGTCACACTCACAGATTTAGGTGGCCTCAGTGAGACTTGAGCCTTGGGTTTTGCCATCTCCATGCGAACATCTGAGGGGTTAAAATGCGTCTCTCTTGGGCTTAAGAAGATGAATTGGTGGGACCATACTATTTCAGACCATTGGGTTGATCTAAGCCAATATTCTTCTCAAAATGCAAAAACGGAGGCCAGAGAGATTAAAAGGAGGACAAGTTCAGTTCCAGGCAAGGATTAGCTGGGGTTAAGTGTAAGACCAGGCTCCAGGGCTTCCAGTACCAGTGTCAGCTCTCCTTCAACTCCGATCTCATCATTTTGTTTAATGTTTGAGATTATGCCTAGGAGCAGTTTTATTTCCAGGGGAAATGACAGTCTGTGCAGGTTGGCAATTTTGAGTGGTTGGTCAATGTAATGGCATACGTGGGGTGTGCACTCAGGTGTTTTCATTCTGGAAGGAAAACAACATTCTGGATGTTCTGAACCCAGCACCTGAGCAATTCACAATGGTGAATTGTGTGGCAAAGTTCAGTTCCCTAAAAAATTGTATATGCATGCACGGGTGTGTGGGTGCGTGGGTGCGTGCCTGCGTGTGTACGCGCGCGTGCGTGTGTGTGTGTGTGTGTGTGTGTGAAGTGACCTAATCACTTCCCAAAGACCCACCTCCTAATATTATCCCTTAGGGGTAAGAATTTTAACATATGAATGGGGGGGCAAAAGCATCCAGAGCATATCCCATAGTTAACTCTTCATAGGAATTTCAATAGCCTATTAGTACTAAAATAGACAAATATTATTTCCGAAAAATGATATGGTTGAAGCGAAACTCATATTATCTGGTATATCACTTAAGCCAGAAGTAGAGATTTTGGATTTAAAAAAATAAAACGAATCCTTACACCCTTAGCACATACACATATCTTTGTGCATGTAAATTATATCTACTCTTAAAAGAACTCTTGGAGGCGGGGGTATGAAAGATGGTGGAATGAGACAGACATCATCACCCCATGTACATGTATGATCACAGGAATGGTGTGAATCTATATCGTGCACAACCATAGAAACGAAAAGCTGTACCCCACTTGTGTATAATGAATACAGTCTGTAAAAATAAAAACCAAATAAAAAAAAAGAACTCTAGGAATCATGAATTTTATCTTATACACAGAAAAGTTAAGTCCAGCTTCTGAATATGTCAGAAAAAGGCTGACAGGTAAAATACAGCCAGAAAATGCTTGTAAAAATTCACCTTAATAAATTAAATATGTAGATGGATTTTTATTGGCATATTTAACCAACAGCATAAAACTGTTTTCTGTCTGTAACATGCCAAGTTTTTTCAAAACAACAAATCTATATAAAAATCACCCTAGATTTGGATACAGTGGGTAAGTGAAAAGAGTAATGAGGACAGAAATGTTTAAGGAAAAAAATCTCAAGAAATAAAACAGACATTTGACATGGGTCCTGGGATTCTGCAATGACAAGCCCCAGGCCAAGCCCCGCTGCCTGCCTGAGGACTACACTTTGAACAACAGGTGTGGATATTGCCTTGGTGGTGCTAAAACAGGTACAAAATCAATTCACCAGTAAGCTATAAAAAGCATTTAAATGTACTTAACGATTTTCATTGGAAAGTGGAAAGTTTCAGGAAAATTGAGTGTATTTGTAAGTGCAAGGATAGGACATTTATAATCACGATTGACTTACACGGATTTTTGTGATGTCTCATGTCCTTCATAACTTGTGACAGATCATTAGTAAATGCTCACTTGTACCCTAGATTTTCATCCTTATCAGAAATGGGCTCATGTGTACAGGAGAAGATTCCTCCAGGTGTCCCCAGACTTGCAAACCACAGGGTCCCCTGGGGCCTCAGGCTGACCACAGAAACCAGTCTAGAGCCACCAGTACAGGAGCCCTTTGTCTGCACAGGAGAAGAAAAAGAAGTAAGAGGGCACAGCTCCAGGACCCCACCCCTCTATAATCCCAACAGATCAGATTTTTGCATTAAATGAAGTTTGTTCTCAGCTGGGTGCGGTGGCACACACCTGTAATCCCAGCTTGGGAGGCTAAAGCAGGAGGATCACAAGTTCAAAGCCAGCCTCAGCAAAGGCAAGGCCCTAGGCAACTCAGTGAGACCCTGTCTCTAAATAAAATACAAAATAGGGCTGGGGATGTGGCTCAGTGGTCGAGTGCCCCTGGGTTCAATCCCCAGTACTTAAAAAAAAAATAAAATAAATTAAAAAAAAAGAAAATATATGTCCCTACTAAGAACCATACACAGCAACTTTATTTATAATAGCCCCAGACTGGAAACACCCCAAATGGCCTCCAGTAGGTAAAAGGATACACAAATTATGGTATAATTAAACAGGGGGTGCTGTGTCTGGATGTTTCTGTCCCCCAAACTCCTACATTAGAATTCCTACCCCAATGGATGGTGTTAGGGAGTGGGGCCTTTGGGAGGTGACTAGGTCACAGGAGGCACCCTCATGGATAGGACTGGTGTCTTCATAAAAGAGGCACCTTAGAAGGAGCGCCTTGTCACTGGCTCTCTTCCACGTGAGGATGGAGTGAGCAGCCTGCCCCCTCGAGAGGGCCCTCGCTGCACCCCGATCTCAGACCCACCTCCTCCAGAACCGTGAGAAACAGACTTGTGTGGCCCTTTGTTACAGCAGCCTGAACTGCCTAGGACCCCGAACCACTGCTCAGCACTGGTACACACAGCACCAGGGTGACCCTGGTAGGCCTTGAGCAAAAGAAATGGAGGCAAGCAGCACAGGCTGAAGGCCTGGATTGAGTGGAAAGTCTAGAACAGATTGCTGCTGGGGAGTGAGGACAGCTGGCTGTGACCAAGAGGGACTTTCTGGGACTGTGGAAATGCGAGATGTCTTGCCTAGGGTGGTGGTGATATGGGTGTATCCATTTGTCAAAGTCTTGAACCCTGCAATCAAAGGAGATTAAGTTGTAATTTTTAAAACCAAATGTATCAAAAAGGTGTTTGGCATGATCATCTCCAATTCCATCCATTCATCTGCAAATGCCACAATATTATTATTCTTTATGGTTGAGTAGTATTCCATTGTGTATATATACCACAGCTTGGAGATTGTCATGCTAAGTGAAATAAGCCAATCCCCAAAATAAAAGGCCAAATGTTTTCCCTGATAAGTGGATGATGACATAGAATCAGGTTGGGGTGGGTGGCAGGTGAGAGAAGAATGGAGGAACTTTGGATTATGAAGATGGAAATGAGAGGGGGATAGGGTAAGAAGAATGGTAGAATGAGACAGACATCATTACCCTATGTACATGTATGATTAACAAGAATGGTATGAATGTACATCGTGCACAACCATAGACATGAAAATTTGTACTCTATATGTGTACAATGTATCAAAATGAAGTCTGTAAAATTTAAAACAATAAAAAAAGGAGTTTGGAAACCAGAGCAGCTGTATAAGGAAAGTCAGGCCTGAAGCAGCCATGTGACTGTCCCAGAGTGACAGATAAGGGTTAAGCCCCAGCCGGGCTAGCACTCTGCTCCACTCTGTCCTCACAACCCCACCATTTCCAAAACCTTCATCATTTTCTTTCAGGAAAACATACTGTCCAGACACTTGGCCGGAGTTTTGGATTCAGATCGATTTCTCCTTGAGGTGACTCTTACTCCCCACTGCCCAGCATGCATGCAGACAGTGGTCTAGGAAAAAGGGTTTTGTAACCTGCAAACAAAACCACACACCTGTCCTGCTCAGCCAGGGAGGCTCTGCTCCCACAGGCCTGAGGCAAGTTAGCTAAACTGAGTTCTGTAATTGAGCTGGGCTGAGCTCTGTAATCACACAACAGACCTTTATAGATGGAATGGGTGTGTCCAGCCCCCAAGGGCTGTCACAGGCACACTGCTTCCATTCTGGCCAAGGGCCTTCTGTTTTCATCACTTAAGTGCTTTTGGGAGACTTCTCTCATTGAAATTTCTCTGACCTAGATGTAATCCATTATGTGGAAGGAATATGCCAAGCATGCCAATACAATGCCATTTTACAGAGGGGCTTGAAAACCTGCCAACTGCGGTATCCAGGGGACGTCCAGAAATAATCCCCCCTGGATACCAAGGGACAATGGAATGTGTCTGTTTGCTGCCTGTTCCCCTTAATAGAGTTAGCCAATGTTTTCTTTCCCCAGCACCTAGAACAGTGCCTGGCATATACAGGTGCTCAGTAGTAAGTGCAGAATGGATACAGACTCTGTGACATCTTAATTGTTGATTAGAAAGAACAATGTCCAATCAAAAGCATGCATTTATGAACCACAGTTTATTTATGGGACTTTCCATGCCAGCATGTCTCTGGATCCGCATGATGAGTGGTAGAAATAGCATCCAGGCAGAGGGCAGAACATGTGCAAAGGCTCTGCGGCAGGGAGGACCTAAGGAAAGACCAGAATTCTGGAGACTAGGAGACTCTGGAGAGAAAAACAGGGAACAGATAATTTGGGACCTTGTGGGTCAAAATTCCTTGGTAAGGGCTTTCAGTTTTATTCTAAATATATGATTGGACAGCTATCGAAGCTATTAAAGTGCTTTAAGGGTATGACTTAAGCTTTGTTATAAGATTCTTTTTTTTCCTCCGTGCAAGATCAAAGGGTTGCAGGTTGAAGGATTAGAACAGGGAGGACAGTCAGGGTGCTGATGTAATAATCCATGGCAGAAGGCAATGGTGGCCGCCATTACAAAGGCTGCAGTAGTGGTGGAGGGAGGAGAGTGTATCCGAGGAGAACTTTCTGAGCAATTGAGCAGGGTGAGAAGGAGGAGGAATCAGGAGTACTGCTAAGATCCTGGGGTGAGAAATAATATATGGAAGACTGAGCAATGAACACATTTTGGGGGACGGGGTGGAGAGTTCTTTTTTGGACAGGTTGGACATGGAGATGTTGGGCAGCTGTCCCACCAGTTAGTTGGATGTATAAGATCAGAGGAGTGTCAACCTGGAAAGACAAACCGGGAGTCATGAGCAACTCTGCATGGAATCCGCAGCCACTGGAGTCGACCATAATGCTGCCGAGCAGGGTGGAGCTGTGAGGAACCCCGGCCTTTGGTCAAGTCTCGCCATTCACTCTACAGCGTTCTCTCTTGTGGTATTGGCCAACATTGTTTTGAGTGACTTTCACACATACCTTTAAATAGCCTGCAATATGTTATATAAAAGGTGTCATTTCAGAGGCTGTGTCAGGGACAGGAAATAGCAGAGGCACTCCCCATCAAAGAAATGTCACTGGCACCATTTGTATTTCCAGCCACTTTCCTCATCGATATCGCTATGTGTGATCCCTGCAAGGTGCTAGACCACATGCCCAGGAGAGACTGGGTGGACTAGACACCCAGAAGCGGGTGTGGTGGAGCGAGGCTCCCCGCTGCACCTGCTGGTCAGCTGGGGCCCGGCGGCAGTGGCTTACAATGCTCAGTGACTGCTCTCACTTGACTCCAACTCACCGAGAACAAAGGTGTTACCTGGACCTGGCAAAGTCTGACACCTCGAGCAGCCTTCCAATTTAATAAATGTTCAATGAATGGATGCAGCACCCATGCATACAGGAACACTTTATGTCAAGATAGGCAATTAAGAGTGTTTCATGCCACCGCGGCCCAGGATATCTGCTCTGTCACTTACACACCAAGTTATCACTTTCCAGGGACACATGCAAGGAAACACTGCATGCATTTATTCTTCTTTTCTTCCAATTTCCAGATACTGGCGTCAGATTGAATCGCAGCTCAGTCGTTGACTGACCGAGCAGCCCTGAGCAATGTGATGGGCCTTGGTTTCTTTACCTGTGAAATAGAAATCACGGCAGTGCCCACCTCAGAGCGATGCTATGGGGACGGCCTGAGCTCACAGGTGTCACATGCTCAGAACCAGCCCAGCGCGTTGTGAGAGTGGAGGAGATGTCAGGTCTGTTATGATTATTATGATTCTTGTTCACTGTAGCTCTTTTATCGAGGATCAAAGTTAGCCATCAAAGCCACTCTTGCTCCAGCTGTCTGAGCCAGAAAAGAGGCCCAGAGGTGGCAGATGTGATATTCCAAATGATGAGCAGCTGGCCCGGCACTTATAGATACTGTGGTGACGTGAGGCGGTCCCAGCCTTGCGGGGCTGGTGGATGGCACATGTCTACCAGCTGGGGTACAAGTTCGAGGATCAGGGGCCCCTTCCTCCCACCAGGTCCAGACCTGCTGTGGCCAGAGAAGCACAGACTGGGGCAAAGGAACTGTAGCTGAGCGGGCGGCCCCAGGCTGGGCCTTGGTAGGAGAAAGGGGCAGGCACGGGGAGTTTGGAGCAGTGGGTGTTTTCTTAACTCCGCAATAGGTCTGATCATCCCACAGTCTATCTGCTGACCTCAGCCTGTGAGGACAAACCAAGCATT
Organism: Glaucomys volans; assembly: GCA_020662805.1. Lineage (NCBI taxonomy): Eukaryota > Metazoa > Chordata > Mammalia > Rodentia > Sciuridae > Glaucomys > Glaucomys volans. The sequence continues at coordinate 302,005 of JAJEJO010045072.1, forward strand.
GCAAGAACCCACCTCCGGTTTCCCCACTGTCCCCACCATCACCATCCACCAACACTTCCTGGGCACAGTCTAGTCTGTTGAAGCTCATTTATCTGAACTAAATCAGCTCAGCTTGGAAGAGTGGGGGGTTGGGCCAGGGCTTATGGGGAACTCACACTTGCTGCCTGCTTCTTCTTGTCTGTTAGGACCCACAGTGCCACTGTGGGGCTCCAGAGACCCCGACCCCTCAAGTGCCAGAAGTCGACCCAGGGCCTGACTGGTGGACCAGCTCCGGGTTCTGACATCTGAACTAGGCCTTCAAGGGCTGCTAGGTCCCCAGCCACTCCTGGTTATGTAGCCAAATGGAAAATGCAGAAATAAATTGCAATACAGTCACACAATAGGCTTCCTTAGAGAAATGAGAGTAAATAAAGTACCAAGACTCACAAAATAGGGATCGTGCAGGTATAATGTTCAGAGAAGGACACTAGACTCAAAAGGCCACTCTTACTCCATGCAAGGGTGTGTTTTGCTCATGTTCTTCCTCCTTCTCTCTTCCTCCTCCTCGCTGTCTCTGGCTCCCCCTTCCTCCAGCTTCTTTGAATCCCTGTCACTGGCTGACCTTGAGGAATATTTGGACACTCCTGCAACTCTGCACAGAGCACCTGGGGACCCGGCTTTAATTTGGCTTATTTTTGGTGTAAAGTCCCAGATCAATGTCATAAATATGGGTCCGATCATGTCATCCCTGCTTAGAGTCTTCTAATGGAACCCATTGTACCCAACCTAAACTTCAAACCCTGCCTTGACCTAAGACAGGGGCTGGCACACTATAGATTGTGAGCCAAACCCCACTTGCTGTCTGTTTTTGTCAATAAAGTTTTATTGGAACACAGGCATGCCCAATGTTTGCAATTTGTCTAGGTCTACTTTTAGTAGCAGACTTGAGCTGTTGTGGTGGAGACCATAAAGCCCATAATTCAACATTTAACCAGGTGTCCCTTAGTAGAAAACATTTGCTGACCCCTGATTAGAAGGTCCAGTAGGATCTGGCCACTGCCCACCCCTCCAGCCCTGGGTCCCTCTCCCTACCTCATGCGCTCCAGCTGCATACCACATTCTGTGCCCCTGGGGCCTGTCCACTGGCTCTTTCTCTGCCAGGAACGCCCCTTGGCACCTCCCAAGGCTGGCCCCCTCTCTTCAACACAGTCTCACCCCTGATGCCCCGTAGGACCCCTGGCCTCACTTTCCACCCCCCTCTCTAGCTCACTGGCCCACTTTACTCCTTCCAAAGATGGTTTGTTTACTTCTCTATTGATTGTCTCTCTCGGTAAAAATGCAAACCCCATCATGACGGTGACTTGGTCACTCCTACCTGCCGGTGCACCCCTGCAGCACTCGGTACCATGCCTGCTGTGGGTGTTCAGTAGATACAAGGCAAAGGGTGAATGAAGGAATGGAGATTTTCTAAAAGGCAGCGCTGTACCATGGCGCTCTGGAGTAGCAGGGTGTGTCACACGAAATGTTCTTTCTGTCTGATGATCACCCACTCTGCATCTGGCTTCCCTTTGACTATCTGTCCACTAGTGATGATATGCCCATTTCACAGATGAGGAAACTAAAGTTCAGAGTGGTGGATGAACTTGCTCATAGTCACACAGTTAGTAAGTGACCAAGCAAGACCAGACCTGTCTGAATTTGGTGCTCACCTTTCTCCAGTTGCCCTGCTCTTGAACCCAGCCCAGATGGCTTTGACTCTTGCAAATGCACCTCTCCTCCCATAGAACTTCTCTCTGGGCTGAGAGGAGGACACACACATCAGAGCTGGCAGATAGCATCTTAGAATCTGATTCCAGGCTGCACATATGCTATTGATCTGCTACCCTCATTCATTTTTTAAAAAATCCAAATAAAAATGAAGCCCAGCAGTCAATCTGAATTAATTAGCTTTTCTGGCAGCTGCCATCTGAGAATTAGGAATTATCCTGAGCCAGTAAATTCTAACTGATTCTTTTTTTGTGGTGTCAGATTGGATTAAAGGAAATGTTGTGGGTAAAATTAAATGCTACGCCTTTCTTATTGCTTCAGTTGCCTGAAGATAAACGCTTTTCATGATGATAAATATACCATAAATTCTTGTAACAATAACTGAAATTCAAATAAATAGGCTGTGTAACCCTATGGGACTGTAATTTTCCTTTTATAGTCAGCTTGTTTACTGTTTATTGAAGAGAAAGCCTGGTTGTTACCTTTGAGGGATTTTAAATCCAATGTTGGTCTGGATTTCTTAAGGAAAGCCCCAAGCCAAGCACCTGTCTAGATCTTTGATTGTCTTCACTTTGTTAAAAGGTTACAAGGCCACAAAGTTCGTGATCCTGAAGGCTGGAGTGGGCATGGGTGAAGTGCGAGAGGAACTGGAGTCAGGACCCCTGGGTGCTGTACTCTGGCCTCAGCCTCGCTGACTCATCTCATCGTGCCCCAGATTTCTCATGTTAAATGAAGGTATTTGTAACTGTCCTGCACACATCACAAATGGGGCCCATTCCTGAGATACTGGGTGTGACCATTTAAAAAATGGACAGAACTCACAAGAGATGAGTGAGTGACTTTATCCAGTGTCCTCGTGAAGCCAAGCCCTTGTCCCAGAGCTCTGGAGTGGTGGCCCAGAGAGCCTGAAATGCAGACAGCTTGTGGAGCCTGCCAAGTCAGAGAGAGCCTGAGCACCACAAGCAGGGCCCTAGCCAGTGGAGACACCAGCTCCACCCAGCAGGTGGAGCTCAACCCAGAGCATCCATGATCCCACTGAAGTGGGGCAGACCTGAGCTCATGTTCAGACCAAAGGGTTAACCAATAGTGTCAGTGCTTTTTCAAACCCCGATTAGCATAAATTTGGACCAATAGCATTGACCCAAGTGCTATATAAACCCCTAGACTAGCACACTCAGGCAGCAACTGCCATCAGAATTCCCTCTTGCTCCTGCAAGATTTGTTTCCATTCTTCACACTTGAATACATCCTACTCCTTTCACTCTGGCCTTTCACTGTCCTGGTAGAGACAAGAATCTGGAAAGAAGTTGGTGGTGGGGTCTGGGTGCTGGGGTCTGTTGTAACACTGGAGGGCATAGTCTGCCGTGTGGAGCTACAGCGCACCACTCAAGGGCAATGGAGAAGACTGGCTCAGCTGGCTGCAACCCTTGGCGGCTAACTCTAACCCGCAGGCTCGCACAGGCCCCACCCATCAGCAGAAGCAGAGAAGAGTTTCTTAAACTCTGGTTTCACTAAAGCCACTCTCACACCATATTCACAAGTTGAAACAACAGCAAGGGAGAAGAAACACCAGGCATTGGCATTGGTAAGGGGATGTTACCTGCTTTCAGTGAAAAGCAAAGTTTAACCAACAAACACATTTCTCGTTATGTAACGGTGTGTTGAGTTGGAAGTTTGATATGTATAACGACTGAATTTCCAGAGTCAAAAAGTCCAAATTACGTGACAGAGAACCAGACTTCTCAAAAAATCACTGAAGAGATTGAAAACAATTGAGAGAGTTAAAAGCAAAAGAAGCATTCAGGAGAACTGGGGAGAACCACTGCTGATTGGGAGTCTCCCTGTACTTCCCTGCAAGGTGAGGTTCAGTATCCAGTCAAGGAGAGAGATGCCACTCTGCTGCCTAACAAACCACTCCCAAACCCTAGGATTTATTTAGCTCACCAGTCTGCAGATTGGCTGGGGATTAGCAGCTCTAGGGTGGTCCCCTTAGGTAGTCCCCTGCTGGGTCAGCAGGCCCCTTCTGATCTCTTCTGGTTTGCCCGTGTGTCTGGGTTTAAGAGCTGATTCTTCTTGCTGCTTTTCATCTCCCGTCCCTCAGAGGCAAGACTGAGTTTGTTCACATGACGATGGCAGGCCCAAGGGAGCAGCACACAGGGACTCTGAAGGTCTGCACTGGGCAAAGGTACATCATTATTTCTGCTGCCTTCTATTGTCCCAAACAAGTCAATATACTTGCCCAAGGTTCAAGGAAGGTCGCTCCCTAATGGAAGGAACATCAAAGATAGGTTGGAAAGGGATGGTGGCCAGGGCAGGAGGGTGGCGAGGTTTTATTTTTTAATTACACACGGTTCACATTTATTTCGGTTGGCACTGTTGATACTGCCGTTTGTCAGTGATGAGTCCTCCTTCCTCAGATGTTGAAGTAGAACACCAGAGAAGCTCGCCGAGGAAGCATAGGAAGCAGGTTTTATTTAAAGGTAGTAACACAGACTTCTCCAGGAGGGAGGAGGGGGCCATGGCTGGTATTCTGGTATCCCAAGAAGTGAGAGCGCCCTGCAACTTTTATAGATTAGTCTCATTTGTTCTCCTGCTCTCTTCCCCCTTGTCTCTCTCCTTCCTGCCTATGTGACTAGGCCCAGGAAATGCCGATGAGATGGCAAAAAGGTGACAAGCAGATGGGTGGGGGAAGGGCCAAATGGAGAGATTCAGGCAGGTAGGGGCCCAGGGGGCATTAATTAGCAATTCCCTGCCTGCAGCTTTTTTGGGAGGGGTAGTATAGGCAGGTAACCTTGGTGATCCAAAGGGCTCTGGAGACATTGACATTCCAATCTCCCAGGGCCGGTCTCCAACTTCCCAGACTCAGATGGCCTTCATTCCTCAATTCAACCTGATTACCTATAATTTTGGTTTCACTGTAAAGAGCATGGAGCAGAGGGATCTGCTGCAGGAGGGCTGCTGCAACAGATCCGAATAGGGAAGGAAGAGACAACCCAAATCCAGGCTGCTCCGTGCATCTGGGATCTGCCATTTCGAGCTGCACAGGCCGCACCTGCTGGCTCGCCTTGCCTGGTGCCTTCCACGGTTTCTCCAGGCCCAAAGGGATGGCATCGCCACTGCCCTACACACCCCATTGCCCATCACAGTCTCTGGTCTTCTCACACAGGGCCAACAGGGTTCAGGTGTCCAGAGGTAAAAAGTTACCATATCCATGTAGAGCAAAAAGGCAAAGACCAAGATCACTAAGAGTCTCTCAGTGTTCAGCATCAAACGTCGTTACCATATTCCACCATTCAGAGATTCAGGTGTTCAAAGGGGCCTTCAACATGATTGATGAGAATAGAGATGCTTTTGTTGACAAAGAAGATCTGCATGATGTGCTTGCTTCCTTAGGGAGCAATCCTACTGATGCAGACCTTAAGGCCATGATGAATGAGCTCTGGGGTCCATGTTTGGCGAGAAGTTAAACCACGCAGATCCTGACGATGTCATCATAAATGCTTTCACTTGCTTTGATGAAGAAGCAACAGGTACCATTGAGGACCAGCTGAGAGCTGCTGACAGTGATGGTGCCAGTTTACAGATGAGGAAGCTGCACAAAGAAGCCTCTTCCACGGCATCTGTCCTCCTATGGACCAGGATGACCATGATGCCAATTAGGATGATGCAGATGATGACCTCCAAGATGCTCATAAATGTCAGATCGAGTTTGGGCGGCTGCAGGGGGAGGGAGCAAGGTCACCTAGCAACCCACTGTGCCAGAAGTGACCAATGAGGCAGACCTGCTGACCCTGACGTCCACCTTGGGTCCACCTTTTCCTGGGCAGGACCCTTGACCCCTTTCCTCTGTATAAAAACCCTGAGCAGCCAAAGCCATGTGCAATTTCTTCTGGCTCTCCCACCCTGACTTTCACCCCTGCGGGCTGGAGATTTCTTCCGGGATGCAGACTCCAATAAATCTCAAGCCACTACTTTTTCTGACTCTGGTGAACCCGCCTGGCGAGCTTACTCCTTTGGCCACCCACCGCCTTTGCGAGCTTTA